>CAWUFW010006923.1:600000-1080019 GCA_963921515.1 Calotriton arnoldi | reverse complement strand
GTTAGAGCACAAGATATTGTTTAAGACAGTCATGTCAAGTTTTTTCCAGTCTCTTGTTAATGTCCTTAAGGTAGGAGTAGTGAACACAGAGTTATCAGGGGGTACCAGAGTGAACCTGGTGATAAAATGGTCCGACCAGCATAGGGGGAGCGCAGAGGAGCAGTGAATGCTGGATAGGCTGGAGAAAATAGGATCCAGTAAGTGGCCTGCCTTGTGCGTGGGGCCAGAATTGTGTAAGTTGAAGTTTATGGCTGCCAAATCAGAGATGAAATTTGTGCTGATTTTACATGTTGGGTCATCCAAGTGTAGGTTTAAATCGCCCAGAATGGAGAAATTGGCGGTGCTCATAAGCAGAGGGGTTATTAGGCTGGGAAAAGATGAGGCCCAAGGAGCAGAGGGCCCGGGGGGGCGGTACACAAGTATTCCAGAGAGGGTGAATTTCGGGGTTAGGGCCAGTATGAATAATGCTGCTTCACAATTCGTGAATGTTAAAGGCTCGAATTTACACTGAAAATCCCTTTTAAAAATGATGGCTATACCCCCACCAGTTTTGTGGCCCCTATCCTTCCTAACTAAAGCGTAGTTAGGCGGCAGAGCAACAGCGACATCAGGGCCAGAACTCTCATGCAGCCATGTTTCCGTGAGAAATAAGGTGTCTGGTTGGTCATTGATCAGAAGGTCAAAAATGTCGGCTTTATGCTTCGGGAGAGAGCGGCAGTTTGTGCTGAGGAAAGAGAATTCCTTTATGGTTGGTGCGGCCGGTTTGGTATTATTTATGTTGCCCTTTGGAGTGGTTGAAAGTCTCTGGGTTGTATCGAGAGAGAGCCCACAGCATAGGCATATTTCCTCCCTGTTTCCTAGTTGTAATAAGGTACAGTCGTGGAGGGGGGCGGTAAGCCATTAGTTGGCTTGATGAATAAACAAGTCTGTGCATCCTATTTGGACCAGGGGTAGTGGCCCCTGGTCCCGGTCGGCGCGGACGGGCGCAGACGGGCTTGCCTTTGGAGCGCCGGCGGCGCATCCTCTGCGCGCGTCCGCTGCGCGAGGAGGAAGGCATAAGTTTTAAAAGGCAGCAAGCTCTGGGTCGCTGACCGTCCAAGCTCCGCCCCCACAAACCCCCACCAACCAGAGATGCAAGAGATCAAACACGCCAGCACCCTACACATCAAACGGGGACCGAGGTGTGGGCGTGAACAGGGAGAGAAAGTGCAAGTGCGAGAGTAGCAGCAAAGCAGATAAAAAGCAATTAATCAGATATTTGTTTTAAAAGCAGTAAATCACGTAAAAAGGGTTAAAATTATCGCTGGGCTGAGAGGAGCAAACCGAGACTTATATAATTTCACCAGCACTCTCGTGGCTGCGTGCGTCCGCTGCGCGAGGAGGAAGGCATCAGGTTTAAATAGGCAGCAAGCTCTGGGTCACTGACCGTCCAAGCTCCGCCCCCACAAACCCTCACCAACCAGAGAGGCAAGAGATCAAACACGTCAGCACCCTCCACATCAAACGGGGAAACCCCGCGGTGGACCGAGGTGTGGGTATGAACAGGAAGAGAAAGTGCAAGTGCGAGAGTAGCAGCAAAGTAGATAAAAAGCAATTAATCAGATATTTGTTTTAAAAGCAGCAAATCACGTAAAAAGGGTTAAAATTATCGCTGGGCTGAGAGGAGCAAACCAAGACTTATATAATTTCACCAGCACTCTCGTGGCTGCGCGCGTCCGCTGCGCGAGGAGGAAGGCATCAGGTTTAAATAGGCAGCAAGCTCTGGGTTGCTGACCGTCCAAGCTCCGCCCCCACAAACCCCCACCAACCAGAGAGGCAAGAGATCAAACACGCCAGCACCCTCCACATCAAACGGGGAAACCCCGCGGTGGACCGAGGTGTGGGCGTGAACAGGAAGAGAAAGTGCAAGTGCGAGAGTAGCAGCAAAGCAGATAAAAAGCAATTAATCAGATATTTGTTTTAAAAGCAGTAAATCACTTAAAAAGGGTTAAAATTATCGCTGGGCTGAGAGGAGCAAACCGAGACTTATATAATTTCACCAGCACTCTCGTGGCTGCGCGCGTCCGCTGCGCGATTAGGAAGGCATCAGGTTTAAATAGGCAGCAAGCTCTGGGTCGCTGACTGTCCAAGCTCCGCCCCCACAAACCCCCACCAACCAGAGAGGCAAGAGATCAAACACGCCAGCACCCTCCACATCAAACGGGGAAACCCCGCGGTGGACCGAGGTGTGGGCGTGAACAGGAAGAGAAAGTGCAAGTGCGAGAGTAGCTGCAAAGCAGATAAAAAGCAATTAATCAGATATTTGTTTTAAAAGCAGTAAATCACGTAAAAAGGGTTAAAATTATCGCTGGGCTGAGAGGAGCAAACTGAGACTTATATCATTTCACCAGCACTCTCGTGGCTGCGCGCGTCCGTAAATAAGGCGAAGCCCCTATCACCACCACAACGTTCTGCAAAGTGATGTGGTGGCGATAGGGGCTTGTAAATATGCCCCCAAGTCTTCTGAGGACAGTCCTCCGCTCATTGAGTTATGAGCTGGAGCTGTATGATGACATGGAATCAACCTCCTCACTACATTACAGGTTTTTTCTAAAATAGACTTGCTAAAACCTGCCCTGAGCCACCAAAATGACAGAGTGGCCTGGGCTCCCTTTGATCTTTGGTAGGGCCCTCTGTACCAGAGGTGTTTGGGGCAGCGTATAAGAATTTCTCAAGCAGTCAAACATCCAAACACCACTTAGGTATCAGGCTCCAAGCCAATCCACCATATGAAAGGATCACACTTGCTTGTCAGATGAGTTGCAAAGATGTTTTCAATAGATGGTTGAAACAGGGCCTCAACGTTTGGGTCAGAGACTTCCTGGGGAATTCATGATATGAGGGTTGATACCAGGCTCAAGCTTTTCACCCTGGAGTTGTCAATGCTCGCAAAGTGGAAGACTAGCAGGAATATGCTGTACTACAAAGCCGATTTCCACAGAGCAACTACCAGCCAGTAGAGCTGGAAGGAATAAGTCGATCCTTATTTTGCTGTACAGAAGAAGCCAATGGCGTTGTCTATGGAGATCACCAACTCTAGGAAGGCTCTCAATCTTAAGAAGGTCACCTTTAGGTGAATGGGTACATTTGAGATATCCTTCTGATAGAGTTTGCTTTAATATTTTTCTCCACTCATACTCCTCAGAAACAGTGATGAGTGCAAATTGAAGGGCAGGTGAAGAGGAATCCCAACAATAAGTATGGAGATTGCACCCCTCATTGAAGCTATTAACCCATTAATAGTCCCGCCCTTATGCAGGATCCTGGAACAATTTTCCAAAACATATTCTAAACAATCTACTTATGAATCAGAAAAAAACTTAAGACCTTTCTTTTCACAGAGGATTTCAATATATGTTCACGGGCTTAGGTCGAAATAAGTCCTATAATTTTTTGTCACAATAAGTGTTACCTGTGATTGTTATTTTGTATAGTCTTTCATATCCTACCTTTAAATGTGGTTCTACCCTATTCCTATCTCCATTCTCTTCCTTTGTGATAATGCACTGAAATGGTTATAAAGCAACACATTAGGGATTTAAAAATCCTCAAATAAATAAATATAAACCATATATTTATATTGGGAAAACATTACATATTGCAATGGAGATAAAATATTGCAGGCTATCTAAAGTTTCAGATTTTTTCTTTTCAAATATATTAATAAGCCTTAACATTAATTTTAAAACAATATTGCATTTTAACCAAATATTTGATGTCTAGTTGTAAAGGAGCATGAGCAGGGAACAGTGAAAAATATGGCCAGCTAGGCAGCAGCGATGTAAACTTTAAGTTTTCATCTTGACAAGGTGTGAGAGATCTACAGTAAGAGATCTACACTGTAGATCTTATACCAGCCTAAGGCCTCGGCAGGGGAGGAAGATGGGTTGTTTAGGACTTCAATAAAGATTCCTCCAATGCAGAACATGGATTGCAACCAACTTTTCTTTCTGCACCATACAATCTTCATTGGCAGTTGAAAAACACATGCAGCGAAAAAGCTAAAGGATGGGAAAATTCATATGCAAAACCTATCCAAATACATTATTTGAAGCAGGTTGATCTTCTAGCGTATCTTCTCAAGAATCTCAATTTAGGCAGTAGTGCCTGTTTAAAAAGTGAATGGACAACCATGTAGTGTATGGGCAAATACTTGCAATTGGAATATTCCTTAAGATAGCAGCAGTATCTGTTTTAACTCTTGTGGAAGGAGATCCAGTCTGTCATTGTTGGCTGATAACACACCAGAATGCAAGATGCAATCCACCTGGAAAAGGATTGTTTAGAAAGGATTGTTCTAAAGGTTCAATATTTATATAAACTTGGCTTTTCTATCCATATAAAATCGATGCCCAACTTTCAACAAATGCCAAGTCACTTGGAGTAACCCTAGACACTAACCTCACCCTCAGGACACATTGCCAAGAAAAAACAGACAGCTTGGTACTAATGCTTTCTTCTAAATAAGGTGAAACTGATTCTTCCAGAAAATGATTTCAAAAGTCCTGTTCAAGCCCTTGTACTCTTGCATCTGGATGATGGTAACACCCTGTTCCTTGGCCTTCTAGACTCCATATTGGGACCCCTTAAGGGCATCCTACATGCCCTGCACTTCTAATTGAGGGCCTGAAGAAATATGATCACATCAATCTAGTCCTGATAGAACTCCATTTGCTACCCTTGCCAATCCACACCATCTTCAAAACAAGCTGCATCATTTACAAACCCATTGCGACCAGCATCTACACTTATCTTGCAGATAAGATCACGATCGCTGGTAGTTCTCTGTACACCTGCAGCCAGGACACCAATAGGCTGTAGACTAAGAAGTGTAAAAAAGAAAAAGACAAGTCAGTTGGCCTTTTCCAACTGTGGACCCAGGCTCTGGAACAACATCCCTGTATCTATCTGGACCGCTCCAAGGCTCTTTCAGCTTAGAAAAAAGTTAAAGACTCACATTACAATACATTAACAGTATACAACCCAGATACCTCTCCAATCACTTGTTGACTACAGTACTCAAATGTCTTTTGGCTAGGTTCACGCTCTAGAAATACCATATACACATCTATAAATGCGCTTAATATACAGCGTATGGAGATCACTCTGCTGTGCCTGTGGGATTCTTTAAAAAAACACAAGCAAATAAAAAATTTGATGAATATGAAACTACAAGTCCCGTTTTGAAAGGCAGACAGGTTTGTTTTCTAATTACGACCATATTTGAAACGTGTATAGGTGTGTGGGTCCTGTGTAGACAGTTTGTACCTTACTAATTTTATGAGCAGATTTTAGAAGAACTAACAGATGTTTAATAGTTGATCTCAAAGTCCTACTGGGGCAGTGAGGATTTAGGTGCTTTTTCAGATATTGGGGGCGGTACCATAAAGTGGGTCATGAATCAAAGAGCCTTAAAATCTAAACTCAACCATATCGGAACCCATATCGAACCATAACAGTGTCATTTGACCACCACTCCGTTTTTTCGACCTGAAATGAAGGACTGTAGCCAATTTAAAGATCTTTCAGACAACCCAGCCACCTCTACTGATGTATTCAGAAGAATAGGGTGGTCAACGGTGTCAAGGGGTGCAGTGAGATCAAGCAGCATGAGTAAACCAGAGTCCTCGGTATCCAAAATATCAGATTGCACATCAAGTAGCTTAATCTCCATGCTCCTGTTTGGTTGAAAGCCTAACCGCCTGTGTCATACAAAACATCAGTACTCAGCATTTGGAATAAGTCTGCAAAATATATTTATTAAAAACTGATCACAGAAATACTGGGCATGGGTGTCCTGCGTCAACCAACAGAGAGAAAAGCTCCTCGAATCAAAGCCATGCACACAACAGAAACCTCCACAATAGGGTCACTCGAGTAAAGGTTTCAATACTCTAGGAGGCAGGTGTTAGCATTAGATCAGAAACAGTGAAATTCTGAATAAATATCCTTTAAGTTTACCTAAACACAAAGCTCAGCTTCACATTATTCTACATAAACAGCAACTTTTGAAATTTAGAAATGTCATGTTCCGAGTGCAAAGTCCCTCATTTCACAGCACGGCAAGGGCTTCTAGCTAATACATTAGTAATTCCTAGAAACAAGATGGCCACTAGATGTTGCATGATTCTATTTCCCATCATTTTGTTTTCACACCTATCCCAATATGGAGGTTAGCAGAAACATCCAATTGAACAAGAAGTGTGTCTATTGATAGTGTAGGCGATTCAGGATCCTTTATTGATAATAGGGTTTGTATATCCATTATAACCCTGATCAACCCGTTACAAGCGTTGGTTGTGGATGACCGTATTGGACAATATACGTTTTGATCCTGAAAAAAACTATGTACAAACCGATATAGATCTATATAAGCCTGGGTAGAGTTGAACTATGTCTTGGAGAGAAAACAAGGCCTTTGCTTAACATCAAGTAATTTTCTGTTTACCTTCACTAAAAGGATAAGTAAAGCAAAAGAGTTAAAACAAGGAAGTATTCTTGCCCTAACGCCTTTTATTATCTATATCACAGATTTGTTTAATTAGATCAAAATGGTCCATTACTTTTCTCATATTTCGGGTTAGGCATATGATGATGATTTCATTTTAACTGCTTGCCTCTACACCCCTATTGGGTTGCACAGACTCCTGGATTTCATGGCTCATTATAGTGGAAAACAGTGTTTAATAATGAACCCAACAAAAACCAAAGTAATGGTCTTTGGGACATCAACGGTGCTCTTCACTTGAAAAACAGGGAATCTAATCTGTGGGTGGTAAAAGAATATGACAACCTGGTTGTTCAGTTATCATCCAACCTATCGAGGAATACCCAAATGTCAGAACTGGCATCAAAGTGCTCCAGGATTTTATGCTGAATGAAACGAATCAAAAATATAGAGCTGTATCTTATTGTTATATTACCAAGTTAGGCCCATGTAGCGAAGCATCTTATTTCTTACATTGTCCTCACAAATAACATTTTCAGCTGTGACCTTTTGCACATATTTGCATGCACGACAATGTTGGATTATTTTCTCTGAAACTAAACTTGTTTTCACATCTAGCTTTGCACAACATTGTCACAAATCCCTGAACATCATATACAACAGGGATACTCAAAGTAAGGCACGGGGGCCGCATGCGGCCCTCCTGACCTTTAATTGCGGCCCCCTGGTGAGCAGCAGCACTTGACTGCTGTTCACTTGACAGAGCACGCACATTCAGAAAACTGTGAAAGAAATGGGTTTCATTTATTTACACGTTAACTAAAGTAACGGAAAAGAAGGTGTCCTGGACAACTTATCTTTAGGAACACCTTTAGTTTTAAATACATCTTGCACTAAACATGTAAAAACATGATAAACTCTCTGCAAACTTCAAAAAAGTGTATTTTATTAACATGCATGTGCGTCGCTTTGAATTTAATTCTTGGTGCATGCAAATAGAGCGTTGGTGGTAGACAGACATCTTGTGAAGACTCAGTTTGTTGTCCAGACACCATGCATCTGTTTCAAGTCCCCCTACACCCACCTTTCACCACACTGATCCTTGCCCTGCAGGCATCGGTGCGGCCCTCGGGCATGCCACAGACAGTACTTTGCGGCCCCCAGGAATATGTTTGCGAGTACCCATGATATACAAGGTCTTGTTTTGCGCTATGTACAAATGTCATCACTATCTTCATTCATGGGGCGACAGGTCTATCTACATATCCATAACATCACTAATTTATACGCACATTGCAAGGCTGCTTTCTATTATAAAAGATGAGCATCCCGATAGATTAGCAGAGAAGGCACTTTCGATGACACAGAGGGTCCTTGCATGCTGAGAAATCCCCATGCAGCGGTCTGACATCTCGTGAGGGGTGTCCAGTTCGTGACCAAGACGGGGTCCTTCATTCTATCCCATCAGGTAATGGGGTTGGATCACCCCTTGGGGGGATTCTTGGCTTTACACCTACACACACACACACACACAATCACGTTTATCTGCTTCTGTCTACTAATCATTGCAGCACACGTATTTTATGCAAGAATAACGTTGGTTCAATAAATATTATTGAAAACGTCCCTCTGTGTATTCTCTGTATATCTCTCTGAGAATAAGTGAGCACAAGTGACTGAGAGAAAGGTTCTGTACTGTTTCCACGATCCCTGAGGGGTCAGGGTTGTCATGTTCAGTGGTTGCCAGAAAACCATTCACTCCCTGATAGGTTAGGGGGGATTACGGTGGCATTGTGAGCTAGCTGGTCTATAGGCCAAGATATCCTGCTGGGGTGTCCTGGATCAGTCTTGGCACCAAGCTCCTAGTTTATGCTGTCCAAACAATGCGCAGATCCTATGGATTAGTAGTAACTACATGACAATAGAACGCTACCTAGACATTTCTTAACCACAAATGTAGTGTTTCGGCCCTGCGGTATACTTCAGCAGTGTACTTTGGAGAGGAAAAAATTACCTCCTCAGAAAAGATTGAGTGCACTGATTTAAAGTCTACATTTAAATCGTGTAAGGTACCCACACCCTAGTGTTGCAATTAGAACATACTCCCACTGTTGCCAAGATGTCTAAAGATCTCTGTTATATGTTTATATGTTAAATGTTTAATTTGTGAGATGTACCACAGAAAGAAGGCACTATTATGAACATATAATGACGAAAGGACATTGTACACAGACCAAGCGTTCAGAGTACAACATTTGGACACCTCACTGATCAAGTGTGATTTGAATGAGGCTTGGAGCCTGGAATGTTTTTAAAATAATTATTAGGAATAGGGTTAAAGAAAACCATTTTTGAATGGTAAAAGGTAAGCCAGTTCATGTATATTGGGTCAGGTCTTAGCTTTTACGTAGTACTATAAAAAAAAAAAACTACAAGGATACTCACTAATACCCATGCCTCCAACTATCAGAGATCAATTTCTCCGCTTGGGAATGCATATGCTGATGGGCAAATATTTGGTACTTGAAACTATTTAACAGGGGAATCTCTTTGTTGTTTGGGTGGTTATGGAATCAAATTAATTATTCATTTTCTGTTTCTGTGTGGGAGGCTATTGGGGCATAGGAATTATTACTTAAAATTAAAGTGTAACACCTATTTGACACAAAGGGCCTTCTTAGGATGTTGGACGGACCAAAACAGGGAGGTATTCGTATCCTAACAGACAAATTAATTTCATATTTCCACTATACTAATTTACCACTAATCCTTTTCGGGTTCCAGAGTAGCGTGCTACTCGCCAAAAAGAACTTTAACACCTCATCAGGGCTAGCAAGCGCTATATACATGCAAACCCTTCCCTCTTCTAGCCCTCAACTATCCTTTTCAATCCAAATAACAGACTAACATGTCCACTGCTCAAATTAATTTAATATTTCCCAATACTAATTCATCACTTATTCTTTTTGGGTTCCGGAGTAGTGTGCTACTTGCCAAAAAAGCACTTTGACGCCTCGTATGGGGTAGTAAGCGCTATATAAATGCAATTACAATTGTTTAAAAGTGCCACTAATATTTCCAACGAAGGTAGAGTGCTTGTATGCTGATGTGTTTCCCACTGTCACACATTTTTTTCAAGTGCGACCTGATGCTGGGATGTGATTTTCATGCAATGCTGCACCCTAATTGAGACTGCTCGCCTTTAAAAATTCTGAGTGATCCCACCCACTTCACAGCTCCACAGGGTAGAAGACCTAGATCTGTTGGACAAATGGAGCACACAGACTGTGGGGGAGAGAGTGCACTTTTTTCTCAAACTTTCAGAAGTCACACACTAGGATAGACTATTTTTCCCTGGCTGATACTGTATTAACTACCAAAATTGGGACCAGCTCTATCTGACCATGCTGTTGTAACAATGACTCGTGTAGTGGCACCATATATTGCCACACATACACGACAATGGTTGATAAACAAGATTACATTCCTTGACATAGCCGTGACGGCATCTATTACAGCAACAACTATTTTGAAGAGAATAATGCAAGAGCAAATTTCATTTGCAAACAATAATGCTTTCATTAAAAATATGTAAAAGCCTATGTTTAAATAGCACATATACTAAATGTAAATTTTGTAGAACGTAATCATACTTGATGATAAGCCTGCAAGTGAAGTAAATAAGTGCTGATTTAAGTTAGCCTAACTGTCGATGTCATGTTAACTGAAAATAATGCATTAACATTGAATGGCCTGTTTTCCACATTGAACCGTTATTTTCCTCTAGATGTTTTCTTCTCTTTTTATGCTGATGTTGTCACTTTCCGGAAGCCTTCTGTTAGTAAATACCATTAAGATCAATGGGGTCACCCTGTCTTCCTCGGAACCTGGGTTAATAGTTACAAAGCTACAAGTGGTTCCGTTGGGTAAGTACCAAGGGGTACTGGTTCAGAACCTGATTATTTCTTTCACAATCAATAGTGATTAGTACTAGACTTTTATAAATGTACCACACCTCAGTAAGTTTTTATCAAAAATATATATTTATTAAATTATTTGTTCTGTTTTTCTATTTTTCTCGCAAATTGTGTAAACAATTTTATACAAATGGGGGCTGTCTGACAAAGAAAACACAATAACAAATACAAAGACAATTCAATGGGTGACTGTTGTGACATATAGTGCAAATAGGTGACCTTTCAAATTCAAAAACTAAACAAGACAATAACATAAATTCTCCGTCCTTTTTAGGTCTTTCACTTTAGCTAGTCCTATTTCTTAAATTAATTGCTATAGTGAGCCAGGACATGAGATGGTTGTATGTCGACGTTTCGACCCTGTATGTATATGTGTTGGTAGATACATCAAGAGGGGTCTTCTTCAGGACAAAAGAGGGAAATGCTAACAGCCCTTGGTGGATGTGAATTCACAAGATTAAATCTATTAACTCCTCCGAGCCCGGAAGGAGTTCTTTTCCAAGGAACATCAGTCAATCTCAAACAATGAAGACAGACAACTGTTCAAACTTCAGCTGTGTACCCCTTTCGATGTGCTCATCGGCCTCCAGGGGGTAGTGTGTTCAAAATAATTATGGAAGGGTTGTCATGTGTTGATGCCAGAGTCCATCAATCCTTGCTTCCCAAACCTCCTCAAATTTAAATACTCGAATCTCTCTCACCAACTCGCGGTCAAGTGAACAGTTGTCTGTCTTCATTGTTTGAGATTGACAGGTCACAGAATATAGTTGAAAAGTCACACATTCTGGTCCTCGACCAAAGGATACTGCAATATGCCAAGCATCGACCAGCGTTATAAACAACCAAGAGCACCAGGAAGTAAGTCGAGTGATCCAGTCTCCTTCTGCCGCTCCTCCAAATAACATGGCGGAGGAAATAGTGACTGTAAATATTGCGTGCTCTAACCGCTTTGATCCCCTGGCCATTAAAGACATAGATTCTATTGACATCAATAATAAAAAGGTCATCAGTTCCCGCTTGGATTGTACTACGGTTAGGCCTGTTGGAGGAGAAGTGGAAGTCCCGCCAAATGGAGGCATTGAAGTCCTATGTTCTGAAATACATGAGCTCAAGATAAATGTCAAGGACCTAACATCTGAAGTGTCTGTACTTAGGGGAATCATAAGGGGCCTGATAGATCAGCTCAATAGCGCGCACCCCAGTACAATTCATTCAAGCACAATCCCCCCTAGTACAACCCAAGGGGTAGGTCGTGACGGCCCTAATCCTGTCACGACTGGATTACGGTAACGCAGTATACACAGGGCTTCCTGGCAAACTCCTGAGGAAACTTCAGGTGGTTTTAAATGATGCAGCAAGGCTGATCTTTAAACTGCCAAGAAGAGCACATGCCACCCCCCTGCTACAACAGTTACACTGGCTCCCTATCAAGCAGAGGGTCAGGTTCAAGGGTCTGTGCATTGCACATAAAGCAAAGTATGGAGTAGCGCACAAATACATCAAGGATCGCCTGAAGCCCTACGTGCCTGGACGTTATCTCCGGTCATCTGAGGCTAGGTTGCTGGCCTGCCCGCGCTTTAACAGAGCTCCATTGGGGGGGCGGGCTTTCTCAGTTGTGATTCCCCAGATCTGGAACAAGCTCCCGGATAGTATGCGCAGGGAAACCACTCTACTTCCGTTTAGGAGGAAACTCAAAACCATCCTGTTTACTGAGGCATTTGGATAAACCCACCTTACTGTATGCTGAGTATCCTCAGGATTAAGGGATTTCCTGGCTCCTGGTCCATGCTGCAAGCGCCTAGAGACCTTTGGTGATTGGCGCTCTACAAATATAATCTAACATAACATAACATAGGTGAGGATGTTGAGCACAGATACACGCCCCATTATAGTAACAACGGGGAGACCCGCCATGCAAGAAGTAGGAGCAGGAGTAGGGGCCACATCACACATTTTTGAGACCCGAATTGTCAGCAGCACACAACTATCAACCCAAACCCCCAAATACACCAACAAGCACCTATGCCCTTGTTGCCCACCCAAGGAGATATTTCAGATTATTCAAAAATATATAACAACTCAACCAAGGCGGGTTGCTACTATGGACAGGGAGGGACCAGAGGTAAAGTGGGCCCCATGGTAGGCACTTTTGGAGAATTGACCAAGTCAAGGGCTTCTCCATTTGGTAACATCAGGCTAAGGGATCCTGTCCCTAACTATTCACACAGAGAAGGCGAGGGGTGGGTCACGGGAGGTGGATCTCTTAAAAGTGCCCCTAAGGAGGCTAGTAGTAGAGTGTACCTGACGAATGTACCAAAACTGACCAATGACCAGAGAGAGTCAAGGGACGCCTTGTTGAACAAAGCCATCCATTGGTTTAGGCAGGTGAGGCGTTGTCGCTCTATTATAAGATCTGATATTCAGAATGCCAAGCGCCATCCCACAAATCAAGATTTTGACCACATTGAATTGGATCTGGTCTCTAACGACCTGGTCATGGGACTGGTTAATCTGGAGCAACGTTCCCTGCCTTTAACCAAATCGCAAATCCAGATCAGGTTCTCATCCCCAAGAATGGTCCCCGGCATTGGCCAAAGTCAGACGCACTCATTAACTAACACCTCCAACAGCAATGCCCAAGCCATAACCAACGTAGCCCCTGCGAACAGGCCCACCTGACGGGTTGAGGGATTGTTTCCACACAGCGCTATCTCAACTACACGTTATGTAAGTAATTTCCACTCTATCCCAAACGAACCATCAGGGGTCATCACGGCTAGCGTTGAGGGGAGACAGTCCCTGAATGTAGTAACTATACAACCCCATTTAACAAACCAACTGGCACTTAACGAGGCAAGGGTCCAGCAATTCAGAGATACTTTTTGTTCTTCTGTCCCATGTACCAAGCGACAAGAAGAACATGGCTAATCCAGATTTGCCGGATTCTAGCAGCAACTCGCTTAAACGAGATTACTAGAATCCTGAAAAGTGATACCTCAGAATACTTGGTCTTCGCCTATCTAGATACCTGCTTCATGCATGGATTATAAGAAGCAGGCTAGTAAAAATCACGAATAAACCCAATTAGGCCAGGCCAAAGGATTCATAGCGAAAGGAAGACGAAGACAATATGTAGAAGGCATCTTACATGTTTTATACTTGATGCAATTTATATCATGTAACTGTTATCACTAACTTGACTAAACGCGCTAGAGGTGTAACACAAACCGCCTATAGGTGTATGGCATGTATAGGTCAAACTGTCATTATAGTATGCTACAAATGAACTTGTTTTTATACTTGTAAATATTTTAGTATCAGTATACATTTTATCTTTGATTATAAATGGTATTAGTATTATGTATTTTACTAAACTTCAATATATATATGGTTGTTATTTAAGTGAAATGATTTAGTCCAGGTTTATCTTAAAAAAAAAAAATAGACATTTGGCGATGCCCCTCCACGATCTATGTCCAGGACCAAGCTGCTATTCACCACATGTATTTCAGCAACTTAACCCAGACCTTTAAGACAGATAGTCTTGGTTTACCTCAATCAATTGTTCTCCCTAAATGTTTTTCTCTTCTATTTTATGAATTGTATATGATGTGCTTTTATGGTTTTAATGTAAAATCGAATAACGATATTTACTACTACTTCTACTAGTTGAAAAGTTTATAACATTCTTGACCAAGAATTTTCAACTTTATTAAGGCTATGGAGGCGAGGAATATGCCTTCTCTGATTTGTTATGGACCCAAATAATATGACTTGTAGTTTTTTCTATTGGATTTATGGGTTTTTTGTTGTTTTACTACACTTTTGTATTGATTGGTTATATTTACAATGCTATTTTATTAAAGCAAAGAAGAGAATGCATAATGCGAAGCCTCCGGTATAGAATTAAAGCAGCTGTTTAAAGAACGAAACGTGGCTTTTCTTTCTTCGGCTCAGTTTTTCTAGCTGTACAGTGACAAGCAGAACGGGGAAATTTATGGCAATATATTTGTTTTTTTGCACTCGTAAGGTAATTATACAAAAGTTAGACTCTTTCTGCAAGTTTCTACACATTTCCAGCTACTGTGTCTTTTTCTAAAAAACTGACTTGCAATAAACCAATTCTAATATCTTTGTGCAGCCAACATTTAGCAGGTTTTGTGATGTTTAATTTTGAATTATAGATTTTATTTTTATTCTTCATGTTTGCAAACATGCTCTATTTTGTGAAAGTCCTATGCACCAAAGGCCATATTTACTAAGGGCTTGCATTGCCCTCGCGTCACGCGAGGCGACGCAAGGCAGCACAAGCTCTTAATGGTGATTTACTAAACCATGCAAAGCCACCTTGCATGGCTCTGCATGGTTTAATAAATCCAGAGTAACACAAGGCAGTGTGTTTTGCTGCTTTGCGTTAGCCTGCAGCAGGAAAGACTGCCCTGGAATGCCTCAAAATGGTACAGCTCCCAGACCCAGGCGTAACGAGGATACATATTTTTATTTCTCTTTGTTACTTCCTTTATCTATGTGTGAGGCATTCTGCATCACACATAGAAAAAGGAAAATGCCTTTAAGGATTTTTTGTGCAGGAAGGTGTCCCTTCCTGCACAAAAACAATCCTGCTCGTAAAACAGGCACCCTTGCACCATGGTGAAAGTTGCCTGCATTGGCGCTAGGCAGCACACAGTGCCCCAGCGCAAGGAGGCAGCAAAAATGCGTCATATCTTTGCAAATATGGCACATTTCTGATGCCTACCATTCACCCAATGCGGCATAGCAAGTTACCTTGCTGCGCTGCTTGAATTGGTAGTAAATATGCCCTAAGGACTTAAGTGGTTTGTGTGAAAGGTGGTGATGGGACCATATCTATAAAGAAAAAAGTAACCCCTGCCATACATAATAAGGCTACTGCAAGTCCCCTCGGAGTTCCATAACCTTATAAAGGAACTTGCCTTTAGCCTCATTGCTGTATATGGTCATGGAACTCCTAGATGTCTTGCAATATCCTTATAATGTATGGCAGGGGTACTTTATCCAGTATATAATGCTTGTCAAGAACAATGAATAAATTCCATGAGCAAATGTACACTCACCTTATTATTGAGACTGGATACGCATCGCATACCATTTGTATTTTATAGTGAGATAGTGGTGCTGAATTATTATGTGAATATATTTGCAAAGATTTTAGTGACACCACTCCACCTTTGACCTGCATTTATCTCTTTATCAATCCGGCTTTATAAAGAATTGAGAAGCATAAACAAATGATCTTTCGCTATCTTGATGTGGAAAAAGCACTACTTAGTGTACATTGGCAATATTTCACCAAGATTCTTTAGAGAATGGTCCTGAGTCCAATTATTAGAGCATGTTTACTATTGAGTTTTGTTAATCACTGAGCAAGAATTAAAGTAAATGGAAAATTATCCTTACCTCTAATTGTATGGAGAGGCACAAGACAAAGATGTATCCTTTCAGCTATCCTTTTCATTCTCTTGATGGAACCATTGATAATCAAAATATATTCTGGTCCTGGCATTGCTGGAATTTCTATCAAACACAGCATACATAAAATGGCACATTGTGGATGATAGCAACCGATTCCTGGCTAAACAACACTGTTTTCTACCAGCCCTTTTAGGCGAATTACATGACTTCATGGAGGTATCAGCATTCAAGGTGAACGTCATTAAATCAAAAAGGATGGGTTTTTCTTAGCCTAAAAATAGTTGTGAAGACCTCTTTTATTTCAAATAATTGTAAGATAAAACATAAGTCAAACATAAAAAGGAATCTGAGGATGAGGAAAGCAGAATAAAAGATTAAGTAAGAGAAAAATATAAAAACAGGGAGGCAATTATGAAGCCTTTAATATTCATGTAATGTGAAACTCAACATTCGAGGCACAAACCATCAAGGAACTAAGTGCACAATAGAGGTACTTGACAATTTGAAATTACTCTGTATAGATTGATTAGTTACAGAGTGGTAACAATGACAGCATTAATGATGTCTAGAATAAATCTCGAAGACTGGTGGATAGAGATTCAAATACTTCGTTTTTCTACTATGGCCTATAGAGGACTAACTGATATGTCTCGTACAGGATAAATTACAGAATAGAGGTACGCTCTACTTAACTGGTGGTCGACAAAACTAGCACTAAAATGGAGATTATTCAATAATGGAGAGTAAGTGTGATGTTACAGAGATGGAAGTCCACCAAGCGTGTATAGAGATTTTCCTAGAAGATCCTGTACGCTCTGCAGCCATTCAGATGATATTGGGGCCTTGGGGAGGAACCACTGGATCCCATGACAGAGGAGGAACGCTCTTTGGTAGTTAGAGATGTTTTCTAGAAAACGGGAGCATGGCTTACGCAAGAGTGTGATGGCCGACTGATCAGTGAGCTCCATGCTCGATCCATTTGCATCACAAGCCCAACATCGCCCAACTGAATAAAGAAAGAGGCTTTTGGGAGTGAAAAGTCTGAGTCCAGTGGTGCTCCCTTCTGAGCAGCGGCGGCTCCTCCGCTATGGCGGAAGAGTATCACACACCCAAAAACAGCAGGAAAGGAGCAAAAAAAAAATGCACATTTTATTTCTTTTTCCTGACTTGTCTTGGGGGCGGAGCCTGGGGGGTGACGGCACTGAGGGGAGAGGTAGTGCACTCCCTTCACTGTGCTTGATGGTTTGGCCGGCCGTCTTAGGCCAGCCAAACCATCATGCGCAGTGAACCTCTCTCCAACCCCAGCTGCATTGCTGGGGTTGGAGAGAGCTGGCACAGACTCCCAGTCTGTACTGGAGCGCTAATTAAGGGAGCTCTGGCCAATCCTGAGAATGCTCTCATGCGAGACCAGCTTCAGTCTTGGCCGGAGGGCACGTTGGGAGCCTGTGCCTGAAGAAAAGGAGCAGAGGAGCGTGACGCAGGACGCGGCAGGCTGAAGGTAATTTTTTTATTTTTTATTTTTTCCCCCTCCCTTTGCTACCCCGATGCCCCCCTCAACCGCCCCCACCCACTCACCCCGCCACTCGTAGTAAACACCGGCCACTACTGCTTCTGAGTCAATGAATCTGCTGGTTTCTCTTTGCTCCCCTCCTCCCAGCCGGCAGGCCCAAGATGGTGGCCGCCATCGGCACTAATGGTAACAAATTATATGTGCAGATCGGCTAGGGAGGCTCTGAGGGCTTGGAGGGCAAACACCAGCCTTTGAATGGAGGTCGTGCACCGCACTGCCAGAATAGAGTGCCTTACAGTGGCACGGATGGCCGACTGTACTGATCACGCTACCACGATATCTGCCGGCTCTCAGCTCCTCGGCCCATGGAGCATTTTACAGCAATCCAAATGCTCTGGAAACATCTCTTGAAACATCCCTGGCCTGCCGACCCAGTCACAGAGGCTACCCAGAGACTTCCCAGCATTATCAACACACTGCTATCTACTTTTTCAAATACATGTAACTGGCTAGGTCTCATATGTAACTGTAATTGTTGCTTTTAAGGGTCTCGAATGCTTTCACGAACTCCCTAATACCAGCAGAACACTTTTACTTTAAAATGTACTTACCTTTGAATCCGACTCCAGTCAATCACCACAGGCCAGTGCAAACTCACGCTCCCTGCAGAGCCACACCATTTATAATCCAGCATTGGGTTGGATGGTACAACAGCCTCCAAAGGCTGACCATCGGGGCAAAGGGGCAAAGAGCCAAAGATCAAAAGGACACTAAGGATACCAACGCCACTCTGAAATGCCAAGGCGAACCTGCCATTACTGGATTTGCTGGTTAAACGCAAAAGGGACATCACTTAGAGCAGAGACATCATCTTGCAGCGACTGGGTGCACTTCATGGTCTAGCGCAAGAGGCCAAAGTCAACACTGACGCTATATATCATGACTTACAAGCTCTCCGTAATTACTTTAAGAGGCTTGCCAGCAGAATCACGGAAGCGGGGTCCAGAATTAGTGCCCTGGAGGACTCCAACATATCAGGAGAGAAACAGACGGATATGACAACACAAATGGTGATGGTGTTGGCAAGAGAACTGTCAGAGCTTGAGGATCACAACTGTAGGGACAACCTGCAAATTTCTGGTCTTCCTGAGAATGTGGAGTGTGATGCAAATTCCTGTGCTGAATTTCTAGAATCTTGGATACCACGTTCCCTCTGGCTCACTTTTGAGAAAGACTTAGAAAAAGAAAGAGTGCAGAGGATCCCACCAGGCAAACCACTGACCAACTCTGCCAACCCTTCGGCGCGCACGAGAACAATGATCTTTAGACCGTTGCGTTACCTCCATACTGAAGCGATCCTAACTCATATGTGGAAAATCCAGCACATACAGTAGAATAGTACTAAGATAACTATTGCACAGGATTACTCTAAGAAAACAGTATCCACCAGGAAAGGTCTCCTGGCACTCCATCATCTACTGAGAGACCTCTCCATTCCCTTCTCCCTTGCTGGTCTAACCAAATTATGCATTGTGTTTAGAGGAAAACAGATGATTTTCACAGACTCCCCAGATCTACAGTCTTTCTTAACTGCCTCCGCCCAGTCTGATATGGTAATCTGAGGATACGTACAATGGGGACCTCCTGATAGTGTTGGAAAGTCCTTTCTAATTTCTGCATCTGTTTTGGCAATATGTATTCCACATGCTATAGCTATTTGTTACACGTTGGGTCCAGGTGTTGGTTAAGTGCCCATAACATGCCATCAGGACCCCTTTATTTTACATTATACATGTTTTACAAGTTTTTACATTTTTTCCTACTATTGTCATACTATTGTCAAATGCAGATTGGACTTGGTTGAAACCTTGTTGAGACTTGTTTGAGTCTTGCCTGTATCTTTGGTCGCCTACTACACACTTCGTAGCACCCCTATTCCAATATGTCTCTGATTTGAACTACCTTACATGCCATTATGTTTTGATACATATACCAGATGGGCTATACCAATATAATCACCTGTAAATAGATATTGGAGGGGCCAACTTCATAGGACAACAGGTGTTTAGATGCTTTATGCCTATTAATTTGGGCTGCACATGTTCTAATGCTTTGAATCATGATGGGACCTACGGTGTGTGGTTTGACCTGCTTGTAGCCTACATCATCCATACATGACGAAGTGTGGGTAATTTCAGGTGTGGGATGGTGGGAGGGTCATGGTTTTGGGATTCCTTTTTGCCTTTATGTTGACTTTATATGTTGGTATCATTTCCTCCTTTTGGCCTCTTCCTCCGCATTCACTCTCTTCTTTCTCCCCCACCTCTATGAGTATAGCGGGTTTGCTTTACTGCACATTTATAATGGGCTGCTTTCTGCAACTTACAGATGCGATGTAGCTGCACCATACTTACTTTGCCTCCCTGCGCGATATCTAGATCCCATCTCAACTCACACTCATTTGCCCTCAATTATAGATGGAAAGGTACGGATGCTGGGAAGAATGTACACATACCCACCTGATTTTTATCTGTCTACTCTGCACAACAGGTATACTATACAGTCAATTCAAATCAAATCAATCTTTATTCGGTTGCAATCACAACCATAAAAGATAATTTCACAGTGCAAATGCATTATATACAGTATCATAGATAAATACCAATAATAAAATAGAATAAAACCTCATTTAAAACAATGTACAGTAAAAGTAATATCAGTCTGATCTCGATTGCCTTGACCTCAGAGCTGCCCGAAGAAAAGAGGCTACTGCAAAAAGGGTGTATTCATTGGACAGAAGCTGCAAATGCTTGAGCGCCACACGGACTTGCATAAAATTGAGGGCTTTCAGGAGAGGCCGCAGAAACTGCTTCCAATGCTGGATAAAATATTTACAATGAAGCACAAAATACAGAGGGGCCGATTCCAATTCAGGCCGGAAATTTCCCCGACCGAGCCGGACCCGGAGAGATTTCCGACCGAATCGGACCCTAGCAGCCCGACCGAACGAGTACGATGCGCATGTATGCTATCGGACTCGATTCGGTCGGACTCCATTGAAGTCAATGGGAGCCAGTCGTACGACGCGTACACGGGCTCCCATTGACTCAATGGGCACGACGCGAACAAGGGTGCCCCCTACAGCGTGTTCGCGTCGATGCGGGTCGCGCCGTACATGCACGTGTAGGGGGGACCCATGGGTCCCCCTGTGTGCGACTCGCGCGGCTACGCTTACAGGGGGGGTCCGACACGGACCCCCAAAGTGCGGCTCCGACAGCTCCTTGGAGCCGGACTGCGCGAGTCGGTCGGAGCGGTCGAGGTGCGCATCGTACTTACCCGTCCGGGGAACATCTCCATTGCGCGGTGCGAGTCGTCCCCGTGCGAGTCGGTCGGAGCGGTCGGAGATTTCGCGAGTGCACGCATCGTACTCGCTCGCCCGGGCGCACGTACGAATCGGTCGGGGAATAGGGCTCCGAATCGGATCCGGTTAAGCCGAATCCGATTCGGAGCCCTACCGGCCGAGTTCGGAATCGACCTCAGAGTGTCCTGTGGAGCCCTTCGATTGCAGCCACAGGGCCCTAGCATACTTGATTGAAACCAGCCAGACGGAGTGGTCAGAACATGGTGTAGCTGGTTAAACCTAATACGAGCCACCAGAAACCTGTACCTTTCACTACTAAGAAGAGAAAAGTAAGTCTCCATTCCCTGCACAGTTTTCAACAATAAATGCCCCTGCACAGCAGGCTTCACAAGCTCTATGCATTCACGATGAGAAAGGGCGAGCTTAAGAAACAAGTCCCTTACATGCCTAAGCTCTCGAGAACTCAGGGAATCATAATTATAAAAGATATCCACCCTGCCTAAACTAGTCAAAGACGCCTTTACGTAAGGGATCCAAGGAATTTTATGCGCCTTGTCAAGTGACAGACAGTCAGGATCAAACGATTTAACTGGGTGCCCTCTCTGGACCACATCTTAACCCAACACAGCAGAGGCTTTACGGCCACCAAGTCAGCAATATACTTGATGCCAAGCTCTTCATGGACAGAAAAGGACGAAGTGCTTTGGGGAACCCTCAAGACCCGCCATAAAAACTTGTTTTGTGCAAGTTGAATCTTATGCACAGAAGTGTACCCCCACACTTTGCTGCCATATAAGATCTTGGAGAGGCATTTGGAGTGGTAAAGCTTTATTAGAACACTTGGCGACCAAAAACCCAGTCTCTGGGCATAGCTAGCTGTGGCCCCTATTGACTTGTTCATATCACACAGCTTTCCCTCTACCAAAGGTTTCCAACTCAGGTTAGCGTTAAAAGCATTCCCAGATAAGAGAAAACTGGGATCTGAATTCAGGGTATGGCTCCCCGCATTAAACGTTTTGAACCTAGTCGACCGATGGCCAACTACCAAACCGTATGATTTTATGAAGTTGACCGTCAGATCCAAACTGTCCATAAAGGAGATGAACCTGTCTATTAAAGCCTGCAAACCAACTGCTGTGGGGTCCATAAGCACCGCATCATCTGCGTACAGTAAAACTGGCAATGATTTTGCACCTTCTCTAGGGCATTCGGCCTGTGCTGATAGAAGAGCATGTTCTAGGCTGTACAAGGTGAACAGGAAAGGTGCAAAATGCACCCTTGACAAACACCCCTTACACATTTAAATTGTTCTGTGAGGCCCACCCTCTGTGAGTATCTAACCGCTGCTAGGTGTGAGCAAGGAGGTTCTTTAGTAGGATTACAATATCAGGGTCAGCACCCAGTGAAAGGAGCAAGTCTCATAACTTCTTCTGATTTACCCTATCAAAAGTGGATGTAAGGTTCATAAATGCTAAAAACAAAGAGCCAGACTGGGCCACAGTATATTTATTGACTATTAGGTAGAGGTTTAGACACTGATCAATCGTTGATTTACCCAGCCGGAAACCATACTGAGCCTCTGTTAATATCTCATTAGTGTCTACCCATAGCGACAGTCTATATGATAGCACCCTACCAAGGACATTAACGACTGCATCAATGAGAGAAATGGGACAATAACACTGTGGGTTATCCTTGTCACCTTTCTTGAAAACCAGAACTATAATGGCAGAAGACCAAGATAACGGAACACCCTCCCTTACTGCTGCCTTTAGAACCAGTGTCAAAACTGGACCCCAAACCTCAATGTTATCTCAAAAAAGGTCCGGTGAAATACCATCAGGCCCTGGAGCCTTATTGCGGGTCAGAACCTGGATTCCTTGACAAACTTCCTCGAGGGACAAAGTAACCTTAGTTCTCCCCAAAACCAGGTCTGCCTCCTCCTCTGTCCCTTCAGTGGGTCCAAAATTATACACACCCTTAAAATGTTCTACCCATTGCTGCGCAGTGATATGATGACATAAGGCTTGCCCTAAAGGCTCCAAAAAGCAAGGCCTATTTATGACCCGCCAAAAAAGCACACTATTCCTCAGCTTACTAGCTTGGATAACATCTTCCCAGGCCAGCATTTGTAGAGTTTGCTTCCGTTTCTTAAGTGTCCCCTCATAATGTATACGACAACTAGCCACAAGCTCCTTGTCACGAGGAGACTGCTTATGGGCTGTCTTCAGAAGGCAAAGGGCCCTAGAGCACTCACTATCAAACCATTTAGGGTTGGCTGAGAGCACTACCCTCGGAAACCGTTAGCAAGGCTGAAACCTTCTGTGAGATTGTTACAAAAGAACTTAGAATCTCTCTCCCCAAAATGGAGGGATCCAGGCAGGTAATTATCTCCAGCTGGCAAGCTGAAAAAAGTGAATGATTGAAGACCTTAGGATCTACCTGCGACCACTTCAACCGCCTCCCCTGGTCAGATAGGTGAGTGAGCCTAGCATCTTATGGGAGGACCCCAGCCCACACCTCACCCCCTCAACTACTAGGGACAAGGGGTATGGTCACTGAAAGGACTGTGGATGATATTAAAATGTCACAGTGAACAAGTTCAGGGGAGCTGAAACAAAAATAAAATCAATTATTTTAGCACTACCCCTCCCTTTGAATGTGGGGGGGAACTACGGCCTAGACTGGTTTATCAGCTTATCTAAGGTAAAAATTAAATGATGGGTATGTAAGAAACTGTTTATTCAGAATCTTCAGGAGTGTGTTCCATGTGAAGACCATCCATAAATGTGGATCTTTAATATGAGTAGATGTTAGGGGGTTAAAACACAAATGGCAGTTAAAGTCCCCTGCTAAGACAAGTCCCCCTGTTCAAGTCCACCCCGGACATTGAATCAATAGCACCACTTAAAGCTGTGAGATTAGAAGTGCCTCACGTCCCCCTTCTTGCATTGTAATAATTGACCAACACAAAAGAGATAGATCTCACAACATGCATCTTAAGGCCCTGAAAAACAGGAGTCTCACTTAAGATCTTTACTGGAGCCAACAATATATAGTCAACATAATGAAGACACCACTTAAAATTCTTTCGCTAAACACTAAGGGCCTGAATCACCCCGTCAAACGTAAAAAGATCGCAGATTACTGTAATAGGCTACATGGGGATATTATATTATTACAGGAACCGCATCTTGACTCCATTAAGGAAGCTAAATTCTATTGCTCATGCATACCGGAGACTACTTTCTTCAGCAATACATAAACAAATAGAGTTCTTACTATAATAGCTAGGAAATCTGAAATCACTATGCTATCTCACTCACATGACCATCAAGGTAGATCGCTTATAACCAGAGCTAAGAAAAAAGATAGGGAATTCTTTATTGTGAATATTTATGCCTGAACGACAATTTGGTGGAATTTTACAAAGATTTTGACAGACTATCAGAGCTACCCGACAACTTAGAAGTGATTCTGGGTGAAGATTTCAACATACCAATGGATGGGACCCTAGACAGAATATTGAGACATAAATTCCTGGGTAGCAGATCACACAACCAAATGAAATCATGCTGCAAGAATAACAATCTGGTGGATGTATGGTGGTTATACAATGCTGAAGACATTTCTTCAAGATCCAAGTCTCAATACTCCTCATACAGTACCAGAATTGGTGCTTTGCACCGTCGATGTCCTGTTCCAGCGAGATGGTCAGCTGGGTATCGTCCACTTATGAAATTACATCAAAACTGTATGATTTGACAATCTGAGGCAAAGGAGCTACATAGATGTTGAACAGCGTCGGGCTCAAAGATGAGCCCTGTGGCACTCCTATATTGATGGAAACCATGCGGGATTTGAAAGAGCCCAGCGTCATTGTTTGTGTTAGGCTGTCTAAAAAGTCAGCGAGCCACCGAAGGACATTAACCACAACACCAATCTCAGACAGTCTGCTGATCAATGTTGCATGAGAAACGGTATTGAAAGCCGCTGAGAGATCTAACAGCATAAGCATGGCAGGGGCGCGCGCAACCAAGGAAAGGTGGATGGAGTCTGTGACTGCTACCAGTGCAGGTCTGTGATGTGGGCAGCTCGAAATCCCTATGGGAGGGATCGATAATCATATGGTCCTCCAAGAATGTTTGTTGATGCACATTTCCAGTATTTTCCCTAATAACGGAAGAGGGGACAGACTTTTAGGATCTGCATTAGGTGTTTTGAGTATAGGAGAGACCAGAGCAGGCTTCCAGGCTAATGGTAAATTGGCAGAGTCTAAGGCGTTATTAAATAGCGATAGAATAGAAGGGGCTAACAGCATTGCTAGACTGGCCGAGATCCTTGGGGGGCATACATCTGCAGGCGAGCCGGATTTGGCTTTGGTCAGTCACCCTAGGATTTGGTCCAGAGTAAGAAGATCATACCTATCCAAATGCGGAATTAAATCATTTGTGGGGACAGTCTGTGAGATAGAATTAGTCCGACTCTGATTGATGGGGAATTTCCTGTATATGGCATCAATCTGGCCTCAAAAAAGTCAGTCAAGGAGTCACATAGTCATTGGGAAGCTGGGATAACTGAGGAGCAGGCACGAGGCTTGGTGAAATCATTAAGCACTTTGTAGAGATCTTTGGAAAAGTTGCCTGCATTCTCAATCTTAGTGCAGATAAAACTCCTCCTGGTTTTTCTGATACGGGCATGGTATTTAGTACAAATTTATAGGCCGCTCTGTCAACTAGAGTTTTTGAGTGGCACCATCGTCTTTCCAGCCTTTTGCAACCTGCTTTCAGCGAGCTCAGTTTGCTAGGGAACCATGGCGCATGAGGTCTGGAAGAGATATGCTTGAACTGTTTAAGGGGCACCATTTTTTCAAACGCTGTTGAAAAAGCATTATGATAATTACTTAACGTTATGTTGATGTCTAAACCCTGAGTCACAGCTACAGGGGAAAAACCCTTGGAGAACTTTTCAGGAGAGATGGTATGCCAGGCTCTATAGGTCTTTTTCCCCACTTTAGCAGACTGGTTTGTAAGATCTGCCTTGGCAATCTGTAACTTAATCAAAGGATGGTCTGTCCAAGTAAGAGGAAGAGCGTCTTCACTATTCACAGATGGGAATTGGTGAAGAGTAAGTCTGAAGTGTGGCCAGCCTTGTGTGTAGGGTGTTGTGAGCTACTCACCTGAGCTCCAGGCTGTTTCGATCAGGCAACGTTATTCCCAAGATCCCAATGGAACATGACGTGGCAGCAATGGTTAGACATACTGCTTCCTCATGAGTGCCCAAGGGGAAGGGGGTTGAGAGAGAAAAAAATTCCAATTGCGTAACGCCTTGCGTACTGGACTGCTGGATTCGGGACAGAGTATAGCACCTGGATTCTGGACAGCGTTAGGCAAAGCACGTGAAGCACTTTAAGTGTCTGCAAGAAGAGAGTACCACAGTAATGTACTGTGATGTCAGGGAACATTCACATACCAAATCACTATATGTGATAGCGTTACATACATTAAAACCTTATGCTTGCTCTATGCAATGATGTCTCTCTCTGGACTGCCTTCTGTTCCTAAGAATAAAATAGTCTCTGGTTAGATAAAGGTCACAAAGGTGTTCAACTGGTTTAAGATTAATCAGCTAAAGTGCAATCCGGACAAAACGGAAGTGGTTTTCTTTGGAAATCCGGTAATTTCTGATTGGCGCTCCTGGTGGCCCGCGGATTTGCCACCTCCACCCGCAGAAAAGGAGAAAGCCAAAAACTTAGGAATCATGATAGACAGAACTCTCTCCATGCGGCCCCAGATTCAAAATCTTACTGGCACATGTTTCGGCATTTTACGAATGCTAAAAAAATTCCTGCCACTACTTCCGCTTGAAAGTAGGAAGAACGTAGTGCAGGCCATGGTGACTTCAAAGCTGGACTACGTCAACAGCCTGTACCTCGGTCTGCCCAAATCTTTGATCCAGCGCTTACAAGTGGTTCAAAACGCGGCAGCCAGAGCCATTTGTAAACCTAAACTCAGATCTAACATAACTCCGACTCTTACATCATTACACTGGCTCCGCATCGAAGACCGGATTGACTTTAAAGTCCTGACCATCTTCTTTAAAGCATTCCACAATGTAGGAGCCGGCTACTTAATGAAACGGGTTAATCATAACACTACTTTGAGGCCACTACGCTCCTCCAATGCCAACTTGGCCAGCGTGCCTAAGATACGTCTGGCCCGTACCGGCGGCAGATCCTTTGGTTTCCTTGGCGCAAAATTGTGGAACAGCCTCCCGGCGCCTTTGAGGCTTAATTCCGACCTTCTCTCCTTCAGGAAAAATTTGAAAACTTGGCTGTTTAATCATTAGGCTGGGGCTTTCTCACTTCTTCCTTCCGCTGGCTAGGCGCCAGGACACTCTAGCCTGAGTAGCTGTGCGCCCTAACAAATACCCTA
The DNA here is from genome assembly GCA_963921515.1 of Calotriton arnoldi. Classification (NCBI taxonomy): domain Eukaryota; kingdom Metazoa; phylum Chordata; class Amphibia; order Caudata; family Salamandridae; genus Calotriton; species Calotriton arnoldi. The sequence continues at coordinate 1,052,799 of CAWUFW010006923.1, read as the reverse complement.
TTTCATTTCATTTCATAAATACTTGCTATTCTGCTTTCATCAAACTGCTTACTATTTGCATAGAACTTCAAATCATTAAACATACAAAGCTAGCACTGTAGTCTGCCTCTTTAACAGTTTGAGGCGTACAAGAATTCCTGACAGTTCGTACCTTGATGCCTCTATTAAGAGAAATACGCCTTTCTCTCATAAACAGTGATGCATCGCAAAGCGTCCTTTTAATAGTTCGTAAAAACTGTCTGTGTGCTTAAGCAATGATTCGCCTGTATGCCACTGTCTTTTAACAATAATTGGTGCTGTAGCATAAGAAACGCTCTTATGCCCATGATCTGCCTAAAGTTCTTGTTTTACTTTGTTTTTGCATGTTTCAGAACTGCGGACTGCAAGGGAGCAGAGCACGATCGAGTTCACCTTTCTGCTCTTCTTTTACAGGAAATACGGGAGATGCAGAAGAGCGCAGCTGAAGCTGACCTGCGGAGCTCAGACAGTGTCGCCAGATTGAGCTATTTCCCACACAAATGGGGGACATTTTTCCCATTTGTGCGGGGAAAAACCACACCTGGCAGGTGGCTACTTTTTGGGCGTTTATTAGCATATTGTGCACAAATTTGTAGTTGGGGCGGCGCCAACACTCATCTTGCATGATGATGAATTGTGTTCTCGGTGGCTCCGCATGAATGGATTATGGTCACCATCGAATGAGCATGAAACGCGCTGTGGCATGATTGAAGGATTGGACACGATCACTCACTGACTATTAGTTACTAAACACATGGGCTGCTGAAACTAGCAGCACGTGTGTGTAACTGCAAGTGCACCTGCTGTAACGTGTTACCAGCCACCGTAGCATAGTGGTGCAGTGAGTGTACAGTCTGTGGGCCACAGGGCCGTCAATCTTGTAGTGCGTGAAAGCGCTACCAATGACGGCCCTGGCAATACTTTTGGCCAGCCCCCGCGGCGCTCTTCAAAAGTAGCCGTCACGCACCACATGGTCTCTCGGTGCGGGCGGTGGTGGACTCAGAGTGTCTAGAGTCGGGATTTGTTATCGCGTCACACTGTCACTGTCTCATTGTTACTGTACTAGAGATACAGTGAGTGACAGTGTGACCAACGCCGCAATGGACTTCAAGAGTCCCACTTTGGGAGACCGATGGAAGACGGAAAAACGCATCCGGTAAGCAGAGAGGCAAGAAGATAGAGGATGTTGACAAGGGTAGAGGAGGACGACACGAGGAGGGCTGTGAACGAGATGGGAGGAGCACTGATTGGTGAATATTATATAGAAAGATGCGACTGCACCTAAATATTGTGTCAACCTCCCAGTGCTATGTAAATTCCCACTAAAGACTATGTAAATCCCTTGAATATTGTGAATCCCTCTAAATACAATGCAAGGCTCTCATGAATACTGCGTGAAGCCCGCCTGAATACTGCATGCCCCCACCTAAATTACACGAAGCCCTGCATGTGTGAACCCCTTCTTAATGCTGCTGTGGGGTCATGGATCCAGTGCCAGGGGAAACTGCTACTCTTGAAATGGCTGGCCCGTTGTCAGAACCCTGTTTCTGGGGCTACAGGCACGTAGGAGTTACTGGGCTCAACAGAAGTGGTTGCGGCCTTTTACCCCGGATGTCCCGGGACCCACCTTACTATGGATCCCGCTCAACTGGGTCAAGTGCCCCCTTCAGCACCCGACTTAGCATTCAAGGTTCCCTCATATACAGTTCAGTGAACACAACTCAACTTAAGGGTAGCTTGGCAATAAATCAATGTCCAGCCAGTATTTTTATTTTAACTCTACACATGCAAAGGTAAATGACATTCAGAAATCAATAGCACAGTCCCTATAAAGTCGGTGCTCTAGTAGTTGTCAGGCCACTCCCTGTCCTCCCACCTCTAGTGTAACAGGTTTGGTGTTATTCCCCATTTACTGATGGCCTCATCCAGGGAATGTAAACAAAATAGGCTGTACTTAAGAGTTCTTCCCTCAGACTCTGCAAGTAAGTTAAGTTTTTAGAATCTAGGGTTTAACAGCATCACTGGTGGTATGTCCCCTGGGGCCTAAATGCCCAGGTCTCTGCTTACCCGAAGCGGCAAAGTACCCTACGGCGGTGCAGCGCGGTCCTGTTCTGGAATGACTGAGTCGGGCTAAAAGCGGTCACACCTGGCAGGCGCAGCCTCTTCCTCGAGCCACGCTACCTGCGACGATCCGATGGGCAAGGTGCTCTGATCAGCAGCCACATGGCAAGGCATTTCTCCCTCGGCGGAGGGTGGGGGTTGATCTCCTTGCTCCCACAGGGTTCCACAAAATGCAGTTGAGTTCCACCTTGGTCCCAACAGTTTCCTACTCCTTGGTGACGACCCAGACCTCTTGACTTCAGCGTCTCCGGCGGCCACACCTGGCATGCTGGGTTGCCTCTTCGGCCTCGCTAGCCTCACGTGGATAGCCACGGCAGCTCCTCATCGCATATGGGGTCGCCAAGCCACTTCAGCACACTGGCAATGGCTCGATCGGAGCGGGATCAGGTTCCTACTGCTACAGGCATTATTCCATGCAGCGGCAGCTCCTCTTAGCATACGGGGTCGCCCAGTTAGTTTGACACACTGGCAACGGTCCAATCGGTGTGGAGACTGGTTTCTCCCGTAACTATCCTTAGTCAATCAGCGGCAGCCCCTCCTGGCATAAGGGGTCACCAATGAAGTCCAACACACGGGCTACGGGCTGATAGGTGGCGGGCTGGATTACTCGCACAGTCCTCATGTCAGGGCACCCCTATGGTCCTTTCCCCCTCCAACGCTCTTCTCTTCCTCATGGTCACACCAGTCTTGGCGAGCAGGTAGGCTCTGGTGCTCCAGGGGATCTTGGCTTCCCTGGGTGATATCCCTTTGCCAAGCAGGGAGACTTGCAGGCGGCACCCCTAGTTCTGGTCAAAGGCAGAAGTCTTGCAGAGCAGATGCCAACGTTTGGAGTCTTAGACTCCCCTGCTTAGTTTTTCTTCAGAAACAAAAAAGTGATTCAGGATGTGGACCTTTGAGGTTTTTGTGTTGGGGTTTTGCTTCTTTGAAATAGGAATCTCTCCCTTTTCTTCTTCCTCCTGATGGAAGTCTGTCACAGCAAGCAGGACTCCAAAGCCGATTAACCCACAAGAAGATTCATGGGAGTGACCAGAGTTCACACCTGAATGTCAGCCGCAGAGAAAAGTGCATTAAAGGCTATTCCCGGGACCTCAACCCTATTCTTATATTCTCTTATCAACTCCACCTCTGTGAGATGTGTTCAAGCCCCTTTCCTTGTGATCTTTCATTGAATCAAAGATACCTTTGAAATGCACAGGAAGAGCCTGGCTCTCCCCTCATCTAGTGCTTGTCCCACCCAGCATTGGGATTCCCAAAATGGAACACAAAGTTATCCATGTTATGTACAAGTGCAGGCACTCCTGCACTCAGGTTACATTCACAGCACCCTCGCTGCCTAGTACTGCTGTCCTCATGCTACCACCAGCATTCCCACATGCAGCACACACAACAGGCTGCATACGCTGTTCAGTACTGCAGTCTCTCTGTACTGCATCAGTTTGTTACTTTAAAAGCACACCCTGCCAGCACACACATTTACCATGTGCGCACTGTAGCACACTTTGCCATAGGTGAAGAGTATTCCTTGCAAGCACACATGCACTTAGCACATGTTTTCATCACTCACGCACTTCCACATCAACCTGATGTAGGCCATGGGTGAGTTAAACACACAGCAGCGGAACTTCACTCCACAGTGACAGGGTGAAATGTACTTGTTCGCTACACGGTATGATGCCACCACCGCACTTATGCTGTTTAACTCCTGGGGAAAGCGATAGCCTTCCACCACGATGAGGGTAGTGCTTTGGGCACCCTTTCCAGTCCAACGAGACAGCAATCCGTGAGACAGGCCTGTGTCATGGTGCACACATATGAATCGTGTTCGTCTATGACAAACAATCTGCACTAGGGATCCAGCAACAATACAGTTGGGCACTCTGGGCAGGGGAACAGGTCTCTTACCATGCAAAGGTCTTTTCCGACCCAACACCAATCACGATCTTTAAACACCAGGGCAGACTAAATCAGCTGTTGACGCCTTGCGGATCACAAGTTGCAGCTACTCCCAGAGGTGGAGCATGGTCTCTTCTGTGAATGGGGAGAACCTTGGCTCGATCTGTTCGCCACTGCCAAAAACTCGCAGGAACGGCACTCCTGTGCATTAGAGTTTCCAAGGAGTCTTGCTCAGGGACGCATTCCACCTCGAGTGGGCCTCTGGACTCCTGTATCCCCTTTTACTGACACCACTCCTGCCCCAAGTTCTGAAGAAGATCAAACCTGTAACCGGAGGCTCGGGCACACTCCACAGGATCAGAACCACAGTTAACCTTTTCTATTTTTGAAAATAGACACATGATCATCCCCTTAGGTCGTGTGGTGTGTCCTCCTTTAAGCCCCATTCAGATGTGTAATGAATGAGTGCACCGTTGTAGCCATTAGGAAATTGAAATTGGAAAGAAGAGCCTTTAGTTGCAGACCGAAAACAATTTGATATTAAGCTGATTGAAGAATCTGACATATGAATATAACTTATGCTGAGATATAGAGCGGGAACTTTGCTACACTTGAAACCGGCATAGGCAAAAGCCAATAGGTGTCTTCTATTCCAGCACAATTTGAAACAAAAATGTACTTCATTAGTAATGTAATCAGTTATACCGTGTAGGTAGTGCTTGTCACTTTAGGAAATGTATATCCTTGTTGAATACAATTTGTTTTAATAAAAAATGATTTACCCGTGATGCCATTCTACCTTGTTTGAGCATGACATCACATTTGCACCTATGGTCTGTCAACTGACTATCGATTGCTTTTTTGGGAGGTATAGTCTTTGCATGCTTTCATTAAACGAACAGAATTAATATCTGGAAATTACTTGCAACAGAAAAGTCCAGGGTGGAAAACAGTTCTGATCACACATAGTATGACAAAAGACTTACTACGTACGTTCTGTGCCATACAAAATCTATACAGATGTCTGTCACCATGCTGCTCCTCTCGCAGTATTGCAGTTTTTTGGGGGGCTAACATGAGCCAAAGCATGTGTTATTTAAAGATAAAATATGCAGGCGCTCTGTCGATTATGCATGAGCTGGAACTAGACATGGGCACGAGACGGACTCCATAAGTATACATCCCTATAAAACAGCACAGTGGGTAGAGTGTGTACTGGCAAATCAGTGTGTAATCGTCAGCTGGTTCCATTTTGCCCAGCTCCTTGCTTCAGACTGCTTTGGGAGGATTTTAGTTTCACTTCTTTAGATTTGACACAGAAAACAAACATTGCCAAAGTTAAAAGGTCTTGTATATACGAGAGCTATTTTTGTAACTGTTGTTGTTTTTTTTAACCATACTTCCCCTTCAGAGGAATGGGAACAGGGTTATCTGCAATCACCATGCGTAACCTCAGAGGTGTGGGGCAAAAGCCAGTCTTCAATAAAAACACACACTTAATACATAAATAGATGCAAACAAAGGATATTTCTGGTATGATTGTTTGAGCATGCAAGGGCTCATTCAACAGACATGCGGATTCTGTTCTACTGCACTGTTAATGCTTCCTCCCCCACTGTCCAAGAGGAACAAATGATGGACGGAATGCTGAACAATGCAAACATTAACCCCAGGCACAAAGATCTGGGTTTAATCCATCGTTCTTTTCCTCAACACGCCACCCCAGTTTGGACCCTGCCATATGCAAATCAGGCTTGAACATGTTCATGGGAACAGTCCAGCCCGAACTGCCAAGCCAGGTCCTTCCTGGACTGTCCAGCAGATAAGTTGTTGGACCTCATGTGCAGCTTCTCTCTTCCATCACCGAGCCACATACACAGTTCTACCAATGGGTGACGTGCTGCACATCTTTTCCTGCACTGAGACTTTCACAGAGCTCTAACAATGCACCACTTATGATGTGCCGCTCATCTTTTCTTACAGCGCTGACACTCTCACACAGCTCCACTCATGTGTGCTGTGCAGCTCGTCTTCTGTTCCAGCGCTGAGACTTACACAGATCTGCCGACGCACCTTGTGTGATGTGTCGCTGCTCTTCTGTTCCAGAGCTGAGACTTTCAGACAGGTCTGCCGGTGCACCACGTGCGATTTGTCGCTCATCTTCTGTTCCAGGGTTGAGACTCTCATGCAGCGCTGTTGGTGCACTATATTTCTGATGTGCAACACCCCAGCTGTTCCAAATCTGACCCCCACTACAGCTTCCTTGATGCACCTCATCTCTGAAGTACAGCATCCACTGGCATTCTAGCACTGAAACCCACAAAAGGCCCTACCACTGGACCTTGATCCTAATGTGCCTCACATGCTGCTACTCTGGCATTGAGACTCACACACAGCTCTGCCTATGCACATCATTTCTGATATGCACCAGACCCTGCTATTGAAACACTATGACTCACATAGAGCTCTTCCAATGCACAACTGCGTCAGTGGAAAATAGAGGTAGGAGAGGGGGATGGAGGGGGACAGTAAGGTGATGGAGGGGGGACCTAAATGGGGGTAGGGAGGGGATTGCAGGGCGACGGTCATGACCCCCAGTAATTATTGAGTAGGTGGATTTTGAGGTCTTTTTTTAAGCTGATGTAGGAAGGGTTACATCACATGTCTTTGGGGAGGGCATTCCAGATGTTTGGGGCATTTCCGGAGAAGGAGCGAGATTGTGTGCTTTTCTTTTTTAGCAGGGGAGGGACGAGGAGGAGAGCATTGGTACTTCTCATCAGCCGTGAGCTGCCCGCTTTGCTGAGTTTATTGGAGAGGTACAGGGGGGTATTTTGATGGAGGGCTTTGTGTGTAATGCAAGCAGACTTGTAGGAGGATCTACCTTCAATGGGAAGCCATTTAAGTGTTTTGAGGACTGGGGAGATGTGGTCAGAACGCTTGCTGTCAGTGACGAGCCTGGCAGCAAGGTTGAGTACAGATTTGAGTGGGGCTAGGTGGACCTTGGGAATTCCGGTGAGGATGGCGTTGCCGTAATCAATTCGCGAAAGGACCAGTGATTGGACTACTATTTTAAAGTCATCATTTGGAATGAAGGGTTTAATTTTCTTAAGATGGCAGAGAGTGAAGCGGGCTCCTTTAGCCGAATTTTTAATGTGGACATTGAGAGTTAGGTTATTATCAATGGAAATTCCAAGAGATTTTACTGAGTTAGATAAGGAGAGTGAACAGTTGAGAGCATTGAGGTCGGAGATCCAAGTTTGGATGGGAAGAGAGTTATTTTTAGGGGAGAAGAGAATGATTTCCGTTTTGTTAGGGTTGAGTTTGAGATGATTTGAAAGGTTTAAAGGGAGGGGGGTCTTTAGTGTGAGAGGACGGTTTTGGCTTGTCAATGAGGTTAAGAACTTCAACCTCAGTAACAGGGTGGAAATTATGCCAGGAGGCATTGTTTTTAAGTTGAGAGTAAGAGTGGTTGGTTTCAAGAGGTGTGTTGGTGGGTAAGTGTGGGGAGTAGTCAAGGGGAGGTGTGGTAGTAGGTAAGTGTAAGGAGTAATTTGGGGTAGGTGTAGTAGTGGGAAAGTGTGAGTCAGGATCAGGGGATAAGGGAAATAAGGTATGAGCTGTTGATGTGATGTCAGAAGTATATTGTGAGTTGGTAGGGATCTGAGTTAAAAGGAAAGATTGATCAATTTTGGCAATTGTTTCCAAGAAGTTGTTGGCAATTTCTTCGCATTTAGCAGTTGAGGCCATCGGGGGTGGGGGGTGGGGGGCAGAGGATGTTTGGTTACGAACTATGTTGAACAGTTCTCTAGGTCTATTTTTGGCCCGGTCAAGTTGTGTACGGAAGAAGGATGCCTTTTCTTTAAAAATGTGATATGGAAGTGCGTGTGAGGAAAAAACATGTGCTGAGTGCATGTGTGCTTGCAAGGAATACACTACACCTACAGCAAAGTGTGCTACAGTGCGCACATGGTAAGTGTGTGTGCTTTTAAACTAACACACTGATGCAATACAGAGAGACTTCAGTACTGAACATTGCGCGCAGCCTGCGTGTGTGTGCTCCATGTGGGAATGCTGGTGGTAGCATGAGGGCAGCAGTACTAGGCAGTGAGTGTGCTGTGAATGTAAACCGAGAGCAGGAGCGCCAGCACTTGTACATAACATAAATGACTGTGTTCCATTTTGGGAAACCCAATGCTGGGTAGGACAAGCACTGGATGAGGGGAGAGCCAGGCTTTCCTGTGGATTTCAACGGTCTATTTGATTTAATGAAAGATCACGAGGAAAGGGGCTTGAACACATCTCACTGAGGTGGAGTCAATAAGATAATCAAAGAATAGGGTTGAGGTCTCGGGATTAGCCTTTGATGCACATTTCTCTGCGGCTGACATCCAGGTGTGAACTCTGGTCACTCCTGTGAATCTTGTTGGGGGTTAATCAGCTTCAGAGTCCTGCCTGCTGTGACAGACATCCTTCAGGAAGAAGAAGAAAAGGGAGAGATGCCCATTTCAAAGAAGCAGAACCCCAACGCAAAAACTTCAAACGTCAAGGTCCTAAATCACATTTTTGTGTCTGGAAAAGAACTATAAGCAGGGTAGTCTGAGACCCCAAACGTTGGCATCTGCTCTGCCTGTGACCAGGACTGGGTGCACTGCCTACTATTCCTCCTGCTTGGCGAGGGGTCATCCCCCAGGGAAGCCAAGATCACCTCGCGCACCAGAGCCTACCTGCTCGCCAAGACCGGTGTGACCATGAGGAAGAGGAGAGCGTTGGAGGGAGCGAGGTCCAGCGGGGAGCCTTGGTGTGAGGGCTGTGCAAGTAATACAGCCCTGCACCTATCAGGCCGTCGCCCGTGTATTGGACTTCATCAGTGACCAGGTATGCCAGAACAGGCCACAGTGAACTGAGTAGAGGAGCGTGGTGGAGAAACTGATCAGGCCATTGCCCGTGTGCTGTACTAGCTGTGCGACCACTTATGCCAGGAAGGGCCGCCGCAGATTGCCTAAGGATTGTGATGGGAGAAACCAGTCTCCGCACCGATCGGACCGCTGCTAGTGTATCAAAATAACTGGGTGACCCAATATGCCAGGAGGAGCTGCTGCTGCGTGGATTGAAGCCTGTAGCAGGAGGAACCTGCCCCCACTCCGATCGAGCCATCACCAGTGTGCTGAAGTAGCTTGGCGACCCCATACGCGAAGAGGAGTCACGGTGACTATCCACATGAGGCTAGCGTAGCCAGAACGGCAACCCCGTATGCCCGGAGGGGCCGCCAGAGACACTGAAGCCGAGAGGTCTGGGTCATCACCCAGGACTGTGAAACTGTTGTGACCAAGGTGGAACTCAACTGCATTTTGTGGAACCCTGTTGGAGCAAGGAGATCAACCCCCCACCCTCCTCCAAACGAGAAAGGCCTTGCCACGTGACTGGTGAAGCCAGAGCACCTTTCCCAACGGATCGTCACAGGTAGCGTGGCACAGGGAAGAGCCCACACCAGCCAGGTGCGACCGCGGGCAGCCAATCCAGAACAGGACCATGCTGCACCGCCGAAGGGTACTTTGCCGCCAGAGCAGGTAAGTCAAGAACTGGGTATTTGGGCCACTGTATGCTGTTAAACCCTAGACTCTAAAAACTTTACTAACTTATATAGTCCGATGGAAGAACTCTTGAGGACAGCCTAGTTAGTTTACATTCCCTGGATGCAGCCACCAGTGAATGGGAGATAACACCAAACCCGTTACACTAGAGGTGGGAGGACAGGGAGTAGCCCGACAACTACTACAGCACCAACTTCATATGGACTGTGTTAGTGATTTCTGAATGTCATTTACCTGTGCATGTGTAGTTAGCATAAAAATACTGGGTGGATATTGATTTATTGCCAAGCTGCACTTAAGTTGAGTTACGAGTCATGTTCAATGAATTGTATCTGAGTTTTTCCTGAGGGAGCCTTAAAATGCTATGTCGGGTGCTGAAGGGGGAGCTTGACCCAGTTGAGCAGGATCCATAGTAGGGTGGGCCCCAGGACATAAGGAGTAAAAGGCCTGAACCACCTTGGTTGAGCCAGTAACTCCCACGTGCCCTGTAACCCCAGAAACAGGGTTCTGACAATGGGCCAGCCATCTCAAGAGAAGCCGGTCCCCCTGGCACTAGATGCATGACCCCACATTGCCTTCTTTGTTGTAATACCACAAGGCAGTGGTGTTGTCCATGATCACCTGTACCAGTTTCCCCTTGAGGGATGGAAGGAAGGTTTTCATGGCCAAACATATTTCCCTCAGCTCAAGAAGGTTGATATGGAGCTGGGACTCCACCGGAGACCACAGGTCTCTGACCTCCATTTCTCCCAGATTGCCACCCCAACCCAGAAGCAAAGCATTGGTCACCACAGTCGGCTTTGGGTGGGGTCTGCTGCTGACCCAAACACAGTCCAGTATCCACCATTGAAGACCTTTTGCAGTCTCCCCACAAAATCTGTACGTAGTCGGCGAGGTCCTCTTGATGCTGGGTCCACTACGATGCAAGAACCCACTGCAGAAGCTGCATATGACCCTAGCATGCTCAACCTGCAGGAGGCCATCAGTACCAGCAGCCTCAGAGTGGACCTTACTGAAATCCAGGATCGAGGCGAAAGATTGGGACCTAGCCTGAATGTTCTGGACTCTCCTTCCTGGTGGAAACCATTAAAGATAATGGGGTAACCCTGTGTCCCTCAGAACCTGGGTAAGTACAATATATAAAGCAAGTGGTTCTGTCGGGTAGGCAAATTGCTTTGTTCAGGGTAGTAAATACACCACGAAATTGCAAGTTATACTCCTGCTTTCACGGAACACACCAAAAAGAGACAACTATCTTAGCAAAAATAAAGTTATTTACTTAGTATTTGTACATCTGTAAATATTGAAAATGGCTGTCTATGACAAAAAAGACATCCGGCGAATATACAAGTGATAGTGGTGTACAAAAAGTGACTGGTGATACTACATGACAATGTGCTGTACAATGATTACATAAATCACAAACATAAAAAAGGACAAAAGGGAGACTAATTAGTCAAGTCCATTCCTAATAGCATAGATCCCAAACACTAGTATTAGTTTCCTATTCAAGTTAGGGAAACTGCATGGACAAATGGTGACAATCACGTCGACGTTTCGACCCTTGGCAAATGCGCACCTTATTGAAGCGTCAGGGGCGGGTCTTCATCAGGGGAGGAAATTGACAGCCGCTGAAGGAGGATCCTATTGATTGGGCGTCCAACTTGAGTCAAATTACATGAAGACGTCAGTAAACAACAAGACTCACACCAGAGGGTTGTGGTCTGATTTTGGAAACGTCAATCTTTCTTCACCAGCCGGTTGAAGAATAGAGTACTCAAATGTAGCCAAAGGCGATCGTGAGCATTTGAATCAAAACTACGTCCTCTTTCGTCGGAATCAAGTCAGTTCTGTGCATGACCCAGTTGAGCAGGATCGATAGTAGGGTGGGCTCCAGGACATAAGGGATAAAAGGCCTGAACCACCTTGGTTGAGCCAGTAACTCCCACGTGTCCTGTAACCCCAGAAACAGGGTTCTGACAATTGGCCAGCCATCTCAAGAGAAGCAGGTCCCCCTGGCACTAGATCCATGACCCCACATTGCCTTCTTTGTTGTAATACCACAAGGCAGTGGTGTTGTCCATGATCACCTGTACCAGTTTCCCCTTGAGGGATGGAAGGAAGGTTTTCATGGCCAAACAGATTTCCCTCAGCTCAAGAAGATTGATATGGAGCTGGGACTCCACCGGAGACCACAGGTCTCTGACCTCCATTTCTCCCAGATTGCCACCCCAACCCAGAAGCAAAGCATTGGTCACCACAGTCGGCTTTGGGTGGGGTCTGCTGCTGACCCAAACACAGTCCAATATCCACCATTGAAGACCTTTGCAGTCTCCCCACAAAATCTGTACGTAGTCGGCGAGGTCCTCTTGATGCTGGGTCCACTAGGATGCAAGAACCCACTGCAGAAGCTGCATATGACCCTAGCATGCTCAACCTGCAGGATGCAGGAGGCCATCAGTACCAGCAGCCTCAGAGTGGACCTTACTGAAATCCAGGATCGAGGCGAAAGATTGGGACCTAGCCTGAATGTTCTGGACTCTCCTTCCTGGTGGAAAGGCATAAAAACTGAACTGTGCCCAAAAAATGCTCATATGAAGGGGAGTGTCCGAGGAGGAATCAAGTGCGACTTTGGCATGTTGATAGCAAACCCCAGAGATAACAGGAGGTTTGTCGTATTCTGGAGTTAGTTGAAGACTGCATGTGGTGAGCCTTCCATCAACAGCCAGTCAGAGGTAGGAGGAAGACTGGCACCCTGACCTCCAAAGATGTGCGGTCATCACTATCGTGAACACCTGCCACAAACTGCAGGTGCCACCAATGGCCCTGCAGGACAGGTTGTCAGGCACAACTTGCATACTCACTAGCTCTCTCAATACTCACAGGAGCAGAATGTTGTGTGTTCCAAATTCCCCCCCACAGACCTCCACATAAGCCTTCAGGAAACAAGTACTCGCATGAACCCTGCGGGGGGGGGAGGGGAAAACAGAAGAGACTGCCTTGCTTCTGGGGTTGGCCACTACTTCCACTCAAAAACACCTTCAGTAACTTATTCTGGTGTTGACCATTCTCTTGCGAACTGCAATCAAAAATGACATAACATTAATACTTCCTTCTCCCTAGCTTTCTCAACATGCTTACTTATTTTCTACTCTCTCTCTGCCTCTTACCTATAGAAGCTAAGACCTTAGCCTCTCTTCTATGTATTCTTTTTAATATAAGAATATGTCATTTCTTTGTGATATTAGTTATATATTATGCACTAGTATGCGCTGAATTACATGAATCTTCTTTATATTTCAGGGTACTTGCGGTTTAGAAGACTGGATAACTCCTCGGTCTGTGAATTTAATCTGGAAGAACAGGTGAGTAAATTCTCTGAGGGAATGGATACTCTTGCTTGGTCTAAAAGAAATGTTGAATAATTCTCTCTCAAAAAAGGAAAACAAATACTGACTGACTAGCGCGACGCTCTCGAAAACTAATTCTACCCTAATCTACTTCTAAATACTAAGCATTTGAAAAATCCCTACACTAACTCCTGACTAACTAGAAATGTCCGATACGTGCTCTCTTCCAGAATTCGTTGGTGGAGTGCGCAGTTTCAAACGCTGCCAACGCTCTTCACTGCCGAGCCTGTCCTCGTGCCCTCTCTGGCTTGCGAGAGACTAGGCCGGCAATCATAGAAGTACTTGTTTACAACCCGCAATATATTCAAAGGCGCGCAACGAGTGCTCTTAGTTCTGGGCAAACCGCAACGGAGTCCATGTCCACCCACTCGACTGTGGTATATAACAGCCGCATATCGCGCAGGATAGAGTGGGTATGCTGAGCCCTGACAGTACCCCTCTCCAAGACTAAACCTCCCGGCTGAGGCTTGTCAGGATACCGACGATGAAATACCTTAATCAATCTAGGGGCGTGTACATTTGACTGCTCCTCCCAGGATCTTTCTTTGGGTCCCTAGCCTTTCCAATCAACTAGATAGTGAATTTTCCCTCAAACTATCTTAGAATCTAATATCTTTTTAACTTCGTATTCTTCTTGCCCATCAATGAGCAGTGGTTTTGGAGGTTTTGACTCTTTGAAATCAGGTGATACTTTCTGCAACAGAGATGCATGAAAGACAGGATGAATTTTGATCTGTGGAGGGAGTCTTTACTTGTAAGTCACTGGATTTATGGTCTGTTCTACGGGGGTAAGGACCTACAAAACGAGGCTGAAATTTTCGATTTCCTCTAAGCCTTAAATTTCTTGTACTCAGCCACACCTTATCTCCCACCTGCAATTCTAACGCAGGTCTTCTCCTCCTATCTGCACTCACTTTATAGCTCTCTTTTGCCAGAGTCAAATTCCTAGTTGCTGATTCCTGAACCTTAGTTAGATGTAGAACTAAATCTTGTACTGCTGGCACTGCTACTTCCTGACTGGCTACAGACGAATTGGGATGCCTACCATAGTTTAGATAGAAAGGGGAAAACCCTGTGGAAGCATTTTTTTGCATTGTTGTGTGCAAACTCTGCTGTCCAGAGGAGGTCTGGCCAATCACCCTCTTGATCCAATTGGCATAACCGTAGATATTTTTCCAACTCTTGGTTAGTTCTTTCTGACTGACCATCTGTTTGTGGATGAAAGCTCAGTAGAGTACCTGGATTCTATGCCAAACTTTTTAGTGAAGGCTTTCCATTAGTGAGACAGGAATTGCGATCCTCGATCTGTAATCAAGATCTTAGGAATTCCATGAATTTTAACCAAGTGGTGATTGAACTGGGTGGCTAACTGCTTTGCATTTGGTTTCCCCTTTAGAGCTACAAAATGGGCCATTTGGAGAAGGCATCTACCATTACCAAAATTGAACTATACCCTTGACTGGAGGGCAACTCAACAATCAAATACATGGTGACAGTGTGCCAAGGATAAGGGGGTGTTGGCAAGGGTTGCAAAAGGCCCTGTGGAGCTCGTCGATCCGACTTTCCTCGTGCACAAGTCTCACATCCTCCTACATATTGTTGAACATCTTTTACTAAACTTGGCCACCAAAACTGTCTTTTTAGTAACTCTTCCGTTCGATGGATTCCCCGATGACCGGCTAAGGGACTATCATGACAATCAAACAAAGCCTGCTGTTGAAGCTCTCTGGTAGGCAAATACAAGTTTCCTGCATGATATGGCAATTGTTGGTGAATTTCTCTCACTGATCTTCCTTCGTTCATTCTTGCATTTCTTTCCTGATTTTTTCTTCAATGGATTCCTTCCTGGTAGCCTTTTGTCTTCTGGAATGATTTTCTGTTCATCCATCAATGCCTTCTTCCCTTCGGTATCAATTCTAGACAATGCCTCTGCCTTTCCATTATTTTTTCCTGGTCGGTAGGTGATGACAAAATCATAGTCCGCAAAGTACAAGGACCATTGTAGCTGTCGTGGGGTCAATGGTCTGGTCGATTTCAAAAATGGCAAATTCCGATGGTCCGTAAACACGGTTACTACATGTTTTGCACCTAGGAGATAGTGACGCTACTCCTGAAACGCTTCCTTGATTGCCAGTAATTCTTTCTCAGTAATCGTGTAATTTATTTCTGCCAGAAGCAATTTCCTTGAACAATATGCAATGGGATGTAACTGTCCTGTATCCTTATGTCGTTGTGACAAGACTCCTCCAATTGCTTGTTCTGAAGCATCGGTCTCCACATAAAATGGTTGGCTGGGGTCTGCATGAAGCAGGACATGTGCTGACGTGAAACTTTTCTTTAGAGACTGAAAGGCCTCTTCTGCCTCTACGGTCCAATGGAAAGGAGTTCCTTTATTCAACAATTTGGTTATAGGTATAACCTTCTGGGAAAAATCTTTAATGAACCTCCGATAGAAATTCGCAAAACCAATAAAGCTTTGTATCTCCTTCACAGATGCTGGTGACGTCCAGTCGAGTACTGCTTCAATTTTCTTTTTATCCATCGTCAGCCCTTCTGGTGCAATGATAAATCCTAGGAAATCCACTGACTTAACACCAAAAGCACATTTCTCCAGTTTGGCGTACAGACTCTTCTCTCTTAATTGCTGTAAAATTCTTTGTACTTGTAACTGATGTTCCTCTACTGAAGACGAATAGATCAAGATATCATCAATGTACACAATGGTACACTGGTCGATGAACTCTTTTAAAACATAGTTAATAAAATATTGGAAGGCTGCTGGGGCATTACAGAGTCCATATGGCATTACTTGATATTCATATAATCCATATTTGGTTCAGAAGGCAGTCTTCCACTCATCTCCTTCACGCACTTTGACCAGATGGTAGGCTCCCCTCAGGTTGATTTTGTGAATATCTTCGCTCCCTTCAACTGATCAAGACCAAAATCAAAGGTAAGGGGTAACTATTTTGATGGTTATCCGGTTCAATGCTCTATAGTCGATACACACTCAACTCTCCATCCTTTTTTGTGATAAAAAAAGTGGTGAGGAGACCGGAGACTGTGAGGGTCGTATGAAACCATTTTCCAAGAATTGATGCAGATAATCCTTTAAATACTGATTCTCCACTTCTGTGAGCGTGTAAATTCTGCTACAGGGTAGAGTTTCCCCAGGTTCTAAATCTATCTTACAGTAGTAAGATCGATGCGGTGGTAGTTTCTTAGCTTCAATTTCGTTAAACACATCAGCGAATTCCTGATATTCTTCTGGAAGTTCCGTGGTTTGGACTACACATAACTTCATCTTGTTCTTGCACAAGAGAGTGGAGGGATTCTCTTCCTTAATCTCTTTCCGATCATGATAACAATGCTCTTTGCAATAATCCGAGTCCAACACGACTGTTCTCTCACTCCAGTTTATGGTCGGGTTATGCTCCGTCAACCAAGGTAGCCCCAAAATAAGCTGAAATTGGGGGGAGTCAATCAGATTAAATTGTATCTCTTCGCGACGATCCTCAGTTATTAATTCGACAGATTCCGTGTGACTGACAATGGGTCCAGTCGACAAATTTGTGCCATCTACGTCTCTTACTGCTTCACTCTTGACCTTCTGAATTGCTGAGTCCCACTCTGGAGGCAAATTTGAGCTCGCAGAAGTTTTCAGTTGCCCCAGAATCCAACATAACGGTTACTCCTTGTAGAGTCAAGATCAAATGCGCAGCAGAAGATTGTAAAGTATTCGCAACTTGATGACTTGTTGGAGTGGTCGCTACACTCGCATCCACCAGCCCAACTTCTCCTACTGGTGGTGCTGCAAGTTTTCCTTCTTGAAAATGTTTGGCTTTTTAGGGTAACTTTTTACAAAATGCCCACTGGTCCCGCAGTAAAGACAGAGATTATTTTGCCTTCTTTGTTCTTTCTCTTATTTGGAAAGGGGGCCTCTTATAGTACCAATTTGCATCGGTTCGATTCCCAATTCCTTCTCAGACGTTTTCATGAAGTCAGTTCTTCCTCGATCAAATCTCGGAACGCTCGGGCGATATTCTCTTCTTTTCTCACCTTTTCTTTCTGTTTGGCGGTAATCTATTTCCAAGACCAAATCTATTAAGGCCGACACCTCTGTGGGACGATTGGAAATTTGTGCCAATGCGTTCTTCAGATCGTCTTTCAAACCTCTATAGAATAGAGCTGCTCTCTTGCATTCTGGCCATTCCGTATCAACCACCAGTATGTTGAATTGTGCTAAGTAGGTCAGCAGTTCCCGATTACCTTGTCAATTCTAGCAGCTCATTATCCGTTGCTTGCGCAACTTTTCTTCGATCAAAGATTCGTAGGAATTCTTTTTGAACTCTTCAAAATTATACAATATTGGATCATCTTGCGTGACCAACGGCATCGACCATGACGCTTCGTCACCACTGAGATATGAGAGGATAAAAGCTATGCGAGACTGTGCATCAGGAAAGACGGTCGGACGACACATGAAATGTAAAGAACATTGCGTAAGAAAGATCTGAGTCTTTTGAGGGTCCTTATTAAAACGTTCTAGTGGAGCTAAGGGAATTATTGAGGCTAAAGAATGCACTACTTGTGTAGTACTTCCTGGATTCAGAACTGAACCCGAACTTGACGTTTCTGCACTAGATGAAGAAGAGGGAAATCTAACTCCTGAACTCTCTCCTCAACTTGACCGCTAACTCTAAGGTTTCCCTTCTTGAGGCTTCCATTTCAGACGTCAAGGCCTTATTCTCCTCTCTAACTGCCAACAACTCTTGTTGTATGACTTCAAGAATTTTGCCTAAGCTTTTCAAATCATAGCCCTCAGCCATTCTGCTCAGGTGAGTTTACAACGTGGGCACTTCACTCTGTCAGGCCCAACTTGTATACTCACTAGCTCTCTCAATACTCACAGGAGCAGAATGTTGTGTGTTCCAAATTCCCCCCACAGACCTCCACACGAGCCTTCAGGAAACAAGTACTCGCATGAACCCTGCCAGGGGGAAACAGAAGAGACTGCCTTGCTTCTGGGGTTCGCCACTACTTCCACTCGAAAACACCTTCAGTAACTTATTTTGGTGTTGACCATTCTCTTGCGAACTGCAATCAAAAATGACATATCAATACTTTCTTCTTCCTAGCTTTCTCAACATTCTTACTTTTTTTCCACTCTCTCTCTGCATCTTACCTATAGAAGCCAAGACCTTTGCCTCTCTGTATTCTTTTTAATATGAGAATATGTAATTTCTTTGTGATATTAGTTGTATATTATGCACTAGTATGCGCTGAATTACATGAATCTTCTTTATATTTCAGGGTACTTACGGTTTAGAAGACTGGATAACTCTCCTTGGTCTGTGAATTTAATCTGGAAGAACAGGTGAGTAAATTCTCTGAGGGAATGGATACTCTTGCTTGGTCCAAAAGAAATGTTGAATAATTTTTTCTTAAAAAAGGAAAACAAATACTAACTAGCGCAACGCTCTCGAAAACGAATTCTACCCTAATATACTTCTAAATACTAAGCATTTGAAAAATCCCTACACCAACTCCTGACTAACTAGAAATGTCCGATACGTGCTCTCTTCCAGAATTCGTTGGTGAAGTGCGCAGTTTCAAACGCTCTTCACTGCCGAGCCTGTCCTCGCGCCCTCTCTGGCTTGCGAGAGACTAGACCGGCAACTGCAGAAGTCATTGTTTAGCGCCCGCTATATTTTCAAAGGCGCACAACAAGTGCTCTTAGTTCTGGGCACACCGCAACTGAGTCTATGTCCACCCACTCGACTGCGGTATATAACAGCCGCACATCGCGCAGAATGAAGGTGGGTATGCTGAGCCCTGACACAGGTATATGAAAGTAGGTGTCCTGCTTGTCTAACACCACCACCCAGTCTTAAGGGCAGAAAAGATCTGGGCCAGCATGAGCATATTGAATTTCTCTTTCCAGAAGAAGGCATTGAGAGGGCATAGGTCAAAAATTGACCAAAGGCCTCAGTCTTTCCTGGGCACCTGACAGTAGCGGGAATAGCAACCACATCCTACTTCTGGCAGGGGCACCATCTCGCTAGCCCACTTCCTGCTGCAAAACGGAAAGATGGCCCTCCTCAGTCAGTGGAAGGATGGTGGAAGGTGAAGCAAGGAAGGATTAGGCATAGCACTTCTAAACAATTTGCTGGACCCACCTTTTGGATATTAAGGCCCATCAACCCACCGAGAATCATCAGATCCTGCACCCTACCGGGTGACTGTGCTCCACTAAGGGCACGCTAAAGGGTTTGTCAGGTGCGACTGCAGGTGACTGGACGGCCTGTTGATCTTGTGTCATAAGCCACCTACCTGTATCCCAGATGATTCGAATGGGGCAGCAACACTAGTTACCGAATCCTCCCAAGACTTGCCCTCGGTTTACAGGAGGAGACACTGCTCCGGTGGCAAATCCCAGGGGGGAAGGGAGTTGGGATGGAGAAAGCGTGTAGAGTCAAAGATACTGTGGCTCGTCTACTCCACAGCAACACTGCAGCAGACATTCACACCAGTCTGATGAATGGTACGGGCAGATATGGTACATATAATCAAATAATAAGGCTTTAGTCTAGTATTAACTCTCTCTCTTACGGTATCACCTCACAAAAGCTTTTCAAGTCTCAACCAACCTTTAGTTTTGTTATTGTTTTGTTTTCATTTAGATTGTCCGTAGAGGCCCCTTCATCAAAGTTCTCAACACTGTAGTATGATTTCAGCATCAAACCCACAACCAAATTTGGATGGGGTTAGCTGCACCAAAGTCCTCTCTGGCAGAGCCCTGCCAACAGTATGTACAAGTTGAACAAAAACAATGGTTACCTTAGTTTACAGCACAATGTTGCGACTGAGCTCAATGTGTAGTAAATCGAGTCTGTTAATAAGTCTCTCCTTTTCTTCTTGTTCTTTTTTCCATTCAGGCGAGACACTAAAGCGGGGCGCTCTTTGCAGTGAGGTCGAAGCGGGTGATCAAGAGAGCTGGCAAGACAGAGTCCTGGATGTTAGGAAACAGGTGTTAGGCAAAGAGGCTCAGTGAAGGGGAGGAGTGTGGACGGTCTTTAAATAAGACTGCTTTATAACTTTAATAAAGGTCACATTCTAATTGTTTGTAACAAGGAACAGGTGCAGATGATTAATTTGATGAGGTCTGTCTTCTAGGTGTTTTAGAATGTTCACAAAGGTCACCTTATTGCAAGGAACAGGAGCAGGAAATTAATTTGAGGTCGGTCTTCCGTAAGGTTCACGTTGAGGTAATCTATGCCGGTCGCTTGATGCTTATTCTGGTTGTTTCCGTGTCACATGAAACCTGACCTTGCATATGTATGGAAACACATTTGTAAAAGCTACTAAGCTTTTCCAAACAAACCGGGGAACACCAACTGCAGCTAACTATTACCAACAGCATGTAATATGGTCAAAAGTCAGGGTACAAGACGTTTGTTCATTTATAAGTGTTGGGAGGAATGATACGAGTCGTGCCGGTATATTGGGAGAGTCGAAAGGTGAGCTGTGGCAGGAATCCTGACACCTTGACCGCAGGAGCGGCAGGCACCACATCCACGACCGCAAAACTGCTGGGCACCATGCAGAGGCTAGATTGGCTGACTGTATGGGTTACCTCCGCCAAAGTCACGAAAGGAATAGTAGGGCTGATGAGGCTTGAGAGGAGCCTCAGATAGGACCTAGAGAGCATGCCGAAGCCCAGCTCTCATCGAACCACCCAAGTGCAGAATCTGTCTTTGCCCCAGATAGGCAAGCTCTGCTGAATGGCATGTCTATGAGGGATGACTGGACATCACCCGAAAACCACAGCCAAGCGTGGCAGCAAATGTTAACACTGGTGCCAATGGCCCGACCAATAGAATTGGTTGAGTCCAAGCCACAACCAATTGTGAACTTGGCCACATCACAATCGTGCTGTATGGTCTGGCCGAGATGATCAGGGACACCTGGGAGGACTTAAACTACCAAGGCCCAATGGATGTGAGAATAGCACACCAGCAAATAACTGGCATACATGGACCTAAGCGCCAAGCTGCTGGACAAAAAAAACACTCTTCCCAAACATCTCCATCAGTTTCAACTCCCTATCAGGGGGAGGAGTCAGAAAGATTTTGGGATTGGTTTTGCTTGGAGACCCCTGCACACCAAGCTTTCAAGCGAGGGGTGCAGATATAAAAATGCCAAATCGCCCGTGGCAGGAGTGGTATCATGCAATCCGACGGTTGCCTGAAGGGTCCAGAGTACAGTTTGACCAATGCCCCCAACAAGGTGAGAGTAAGAGCCTTGTTAAAAGGGGCTAAGTAGATGTTTGCCCCGGCTGAAGAACCTCCAAAAGAATGTTGGTCTTGACGTTGAAGGTGAGGGAGCTGGAGGACAAGGACTTCAGTGGCCCTACGCATAACCATGGTGTAGCAGCACTCTCCTCAGCGGCATGGCCACAGGGCGAAAGGATTCCAAACTCAGGGGAGGTATCAAGGTCACAAGTCTCCTGCAGGTCGGCATACCAATTCTGTTCATAAGGTTGGCCAATCTCATCACCCTCAGTGTAATAGTTATCTGAATCAGCGCTGAACAGGAAATAGAGTATGCAGTCGCAATTGTGGAGGCAGATCAAGCGGAGTCTCAATGGTGGAGGGCACCAACTAGATGTTAGGGGGGACAACTGGGGTCTTGTCTTCCAGAGTTGACATCACAACACCAGCGGTGGAGTCGAGAGCAGAGCCGGCCCGGTTATCATCTGAGGGTCCAGCTGGCACCAAGAGTGAACCCACCAGCAGTAATCCAGGTCAAGAAGCTCTTGGCTTCCTGGGGCCCGCAAGTGAGCCAGAAGAGTCAGCAAAGATCCGAAAAGGCCGGAGCACAGCCACACAAAACTCTTCAATCAGCTTAGGAGTTGGGGACTGCACTAAAAACTCTGGTTGAACCGGAACAAGTTGCGGGATCGGCTCAGAAGTTGAACGGCATTGGGAGCAAGATCTATGGTGCCACCCCCGCTTTTTCTCAGGAGAGTCGGAGTTGCAGGAAAGTGCTGAATCTCGCTTAGAATTCTTGTTTTTTCATTGACTAAACTGAATATTGAGATCGAGAAGAAGAAAAACAACTAAGGCTACTTCTGGATCCCTAATGGGTCCAGGACTGAACATTTGACAAAGATGGTTCCCATTGAGAAGTCTTCCAGTGCCTACCATTGTAGAGTTTGACACCCGTAGTTTCGGATGGCCTTCAGGTTCATTGGAACACAGTCACTGCAGGCCTTAGAGTCATGGCTCTACCCCAGGCAGCACAGGAAATTTTGGCGAGGATCAGTCACAGACATTTGTTCGCAAGTCTTTGAAGGGCTTGAAACCTGTTGGTTTGTGAGATATGTTCCTTGCACACTGTTCAACATTTGTTTTTGATTGAGGTAAAGTTCCCAGAGACGAGAGGTAGCTCCGGATCCATGCATGGTGGGGTGGAAAGAAAGCAACCAAAATCAGCTAGCAGGAGTGGTGCCTATGTAGGCCCCGCAGGCCATTTCCAGAGTGGACATCACAGCTGAGCCACACAGCGGCACGTACCGATGTGCAAAGGTACTGCTGAAAGGTTTCCAGATCCAGTCCGAAGCCAGGAGAATATTCAAAAGGTGAGGAATCTGCAACTAGAGGTCTTTATCAGAAACACGCAACTAAACAAGTACATCCTAACCATGTCCTATAACCTTTCTACTTTAGGAGCTATGCAGACCTGTATGTGGAGGAATCCTTCAACTACTCTTTTTTCAAGTCAACCTACCTTTAACGGACCAGGTACTTCACATATGTCAAAAAGCAAGATCTTAATGGTGACATTGTCAGAGGATATATTATTTCTATATGAAATTGATAATATACATGCAAAAAAGCTACTCCAGCATGCCTTTCCTGTCCAACAAATCACACAGATATTACCTGCATTTCTTAGTTCCAATTTCTAACTCGCCACTTTATTATTTTTGTGCTCTTCATCAAAATGTGCAATGCTGGAATAGTGGTAGATTAATTCCCAAGCACAAGATCTATAACTCACTATACATTCATTTCTTTTATACTTTTGTGTTTAAGGGCACAAAGATCTCCCCCCAGAAACATCCTATCAGTATGACCAGATATCAAAGTCTAGTGAAATGTAGAAATTGTGTGTGCCTCATCTGATCGTTTGCTATAGCAGCAGTAGGAAAAAGCACAAAACATATGACTCCATGCGCATGAATGCAAACTATACAATATGCTGCTTTCAAGTTATGGCACACAATAACTTGCCTGTTGGCATACTAGTCAGAAAGAAATCTTACCCATGAACTCTAGCTTACAGCAATTAACCTCTTACCTGCAGTGGATGAACTGATCATACCCACTGCACTACCTCAGCAGTGCGGTGGACATGAACGGTCCTTTCACTCCCAACTAGATCTCCTGAAAAGTGATCAATGCAGGAGAGACTTCTGGGAAGGAGACATATGTTGTTCCAGCAGTGGCTGCCTGCTTGAGGAAAGTTACAAGAGGGTGATGCCCAAGTAGGGATCCACCCACTATAGCCTGGGTTGCGCATTACGGGGGGGGACCTCCATGGAAATGGAAAGCATACAAAAGAAAAGTCTCTGCCTCTCTTGGAAAATGGCAATTGGGGGCAGAAAGTTTACTGAACATCAGAGTATTTATTTTAAATATATAAATTAAAAACTGCTGCATGGGGACAGCCCAACCTGGCATCAGGCCTGGTACCCGAATCACATGATGGCCCTAGAGGTCTTTCTTGAAGACTGGGCCAGACAGAAAAGCCACTAGACAGCAAGTAAAATTTGTGAATTAAAAAATTAGAAAGAAATTAGAAAGAAATATATATATATATATATATATATATATATATATATAGTGGAGTGTCCCGTCCAGACATCAGGCTGTGCACTTAACCCATAATAGGCCCAGGATCCTTTCTGATTGCGGCGATATGGTGTTAACCCCAATCTGCATCCCAAATATCTGATTGTAGGTAATGTTTTAGGTTTGTAGGGCATTCCAGGTACGAAAATGTAGTGGGATCCACACACATGACACCACCCTGGACTCCTCCCACCCATCCTGGTGTCTAGTTTTCAGAAATGTCTGTTTAGTAGGTTGCACTAGGTGGCTGCTGAGTCCGGACCCAAATACCACAGCTGTCAACATCACCCAAAAAAGGTCTGTTTTCATGGGGAAAACTTGATGTCTCTCTGGTGCTTTTGGGGCCTTTTCTCTCACAGATGATTGGCCTAACCACACAAGTTTAATATATATATATATATTCATATTCTCATTTTTTCTTCAGCAGCGTGGGAACCTTGAATGGTAGAAAATGTGTCATCAATTAAATGCATCTCCTTTTTTGGCTTCAAAACTTAAGCTAGAGTGCAAAAAAGAACATTTTGCAAAATGCCCTCTGAAAAACATTAATATGGATAATCCCAAATCAGGAGTTTTACTAATAACCACTATTCCTAAACTCAGTATCTAGAATACAAATCAAAAATGCACATGTTTCCTTCATATCCCTTTTCTGATGTTACCAAACGAATTGATGGAATGGCAATACACAAGCTGCAGCTCAGTTGCTGGCTCTGGATATCGCTTTTTGACAACCAACATACACTATATATTCCTACAGCCAGAAGGATCTGATGGAATTAACAGTATATTACATTTGTAAATCAGCCATCATGGTGAAATATTACAGATAAAAGTGTCACACGTTTTTTGTCCAACTTTTAATTCTTGAAGGATTAGTTTATTTTTTCAAACCATGAGCTACATACACAAATGACTATGCTGAATTCTATGTAGATATGTGTAGCTTTCCGGGTTCCCTCTTGGGATTCAAACCTGTTTCCACCAATAGCTGCAGTAGGTAGAAACCCCAAAAACACAAAAAGCTCTACCATCATTTAGAAAAATGCATTATTTGTTTTAAACAGCTCTGCTTGTTCCTGAAAGCTCAGAAGATGCTAATTTTAGAACAGTAAACCTTCTGTTGTAGCTAATTTAGGGGGGGAAAGGTTTTCTTGCACAGCACTTTCCCCCATTTTCAAAATAAAAAGTAGATGGTAAAAAGAATAGTTCTGTGTACTAGTTATCAACAAATTGATTTGGAGCCATATCAGTGAATGCGTGACTGTCTGTGTGAGAGACTGTGTGTGTGATCAAAGGCTATCATTTTACATACTCGGTCTAGATCGAGCTGTGAAAAAAAGACCACAAAACAATGCCGCAATTCTGTAGTTTCATCTACTCAGCTATATTAACAGCAGTTGGATAAATGTTGCACTGCTTTGACTTGCATGGGACGGGAAACATTCCAAGAAGTTAATCGAAATGATGTACAAGGTTGTAGTGAGTTATGATTAAGTTTTCACTCACGTTGGACACCAAGGGTTTAACTTTGTGGAGCATTTGTACAAGGAGAGGTGGAACAACTAAAAATAAATATTGACAATGGATTGCTGACTATATTGTTAACTAGGCCATTTGAAGATGGCAATGCAATGCAAGATGGCCAAGCTCAGCGAGTCAGACTCCCGCCCTACCTCTCGGAACCAACAGAGACCAGATGTGGAGTGCGCCAGGGATCCTCCCTCAGCTCCACCCTCTCAACATCTACATGACCCCCCCCCCCGCAACCATTGTTAAAACCCACGGGCTCAACGTCTCATATGCAGACACCCAGCTCATCCTCTCCCTCAACAAAGAACGGAACATCACCACGTACAACTTCCAAGAAGAGATGAAAGCCGTCGCCAGATGGATGATGAAGAAGAGCTGCCTGAAACAACTCCGAGAAAACAGAAGTCCTTATCCTTGGCTCCACCCCCTCCGCATGGGACAACACCTGGTGGCCCCCCACCTTCAGAACCCCCCCCCCCAACCACCCAGACGGACCACGCAGGAAAACTCGGCATCATACTTGACTCATTAGCTCACGATGAACCACCAGATCAACGCTGTATCCTCGGCCTGCTTCAATACCTTCCGCATACTCTAAAACTTTCAGACTGGTCCCATCCCTAATCCAGAAAACGGTCATGCACGCCCTCCTCAGTAGCAGACTGTACTACGGCAACGCCCTCTATGCCAGAATCAACAAGAAACTACTCTGCAAACTCCACACCGTCCAGAACGCCGCAGTCAGGCTGATCCTAGACATCCCTTGTCACAACCACATCGCCCAACACCTCCGCGATCTCCACTGGCTCCCCATCGAAAGAATACCCTTCAAGTTCCTCACTCATGCATACAAGGCCCTCCATAACAACGACCAGCATACCTAAACAACCGCCTCTCCTTCCACGCACCCAAGAGACACCTATCAGCTGACCTCTCTCTGGCCACCGCCCCACACATCTACAAGACCAGAACGGGAGGATAGTCCTTCTCCTACCTTGCAGCCAAGGCCTGGAACAACCTCCCCCTCCGGCAAGTACCTACACTGCTCCAGTTCCGGAAGGACCTCAAGACCTGGCTCTTCGGATGACCCCAGTACTCAACAAAGGCCAAAGGCGCCCCCCCCCCCGAGCGCCTTGAGACCCTCACAGGTGAGTAGCTGCGCTTTACAAGTCCATGATTGATTGACCAAGCAGGCAGCATACACAAGCCCTTATGCTGGTGTGGCGCTTTACTGCATAATCCTCGGCAACAATAAAAGCAACTGTCAAGCATATCAAGTTCAAGCGCTTGCGTGTAGAATGAGAAGCTTCAGTTAGAGTAATGGATCGGGTTAAGTAGCAGCCATGAGCCCTTGTGAGACAGATGTGAGAACATGGCAACTCCCTCATCAGATCTGAACCACTGCAGCAATGTTGTATTATGATCGCTCTCTTCTCCGGGCCTAACGTTTCCATGTAAGATTGAAGCATCCTAGAAATTTTTAACTGGGCAAACCCTAGGAATGATGGATGCTTCTTGCTGCTAAGCATGTAGATTTTGTCAGCTTTTAGTCCACTCGTCTCAGGGATGCGCTAGGAGTCAAATAAGTAATGTCACCATTTACAAGGGAGCAAAAGTAGAGCAGTGCTCTCAAGGCGCTTTATTCCCACACTGAGTGAGGTGGAAACATGAACTATGATGTATTCTATGGGTAGTGGAGTACAGAGCGCATTCACCTAATCAGCTTATATATGGTTGCTTTTTACTGAATAAATGTGCTACTAAACAAATGCTATTCAAAGTCTAATAAAGTACAGTAGAATGGGCCATCCAACTAAACCAGTAACTATTCAAGAATATGCATCAACAAAGCGATCCAATACTGGAGAATCAACTTTTTCTACATCGCTCGCCTATCTCACGCTTATAACCAGCCAGTCATTTTCAACATACCTGTAAAAACATAACCTATATAAAAGAAGCCCTTACCACAATACTCTCAACTCCACTTACATCATCTTAGGCACCCACACATCACTCAGACACTAACGTTGCATTTCCAGTGAACTCAAAACTAAAAGCCTCCACTCTTTTTGTGCTCCACCTAAGCCTCTTCAGGTAGCACGAGCAGACTTCACGGTCTCACCTCCAGAGCTCTTATTTGACATCTACACCAATACATTCCCTTACATTTGGCACCTACCCCCCAGGCGCCAAACAGGCTGTGATACTACTCCTAAATAAACCTACTGCTGATCCTTCCTCTCAGTTCTTATCAATCAGTGCCACAAATCTGCTTATTCTTCAAAATACTGGAATGACTTCTCTTAAACAGTCTAACACAAATATTTTTTATAGGTTTGACTTCCTTCAGTCTAGGTTTCCATGCCAGTCATTCAATACAAAGTGCACTTTCACAAACCTCCAAGAAGATCACCAATGCATATCACAATCTTCTTTCTTTGCTCAATTCTCGATCCATCTGCTATCTTTGACAGCATAGTTCAACCTACTCATCTATCCTCCCTCAAATCACTATGCCTCACAGCAGTCCTCAAAAATGATTTAACTCCTACCTCTAGGACTGTTCTCTCAGTCAATCATATCACTTACTGTGGGTGTCCCTCAAAGCATGCTCCCATCACATTCTATTACCACCAAACTGGCTGGATCTCAGCTTAAGAGACTTAAGTACAGAAAATTATGTTTAAAGCAGTGAATGACAGCTCCCCCAAACACCTGACATCCCATCCCAATATTATCTAACAAGGAACCTACTTCTGTTTACAATAGCCTAACTGCTTCCAAGCTGCCCTGTGCGGTCTCTAAATTCCAGTCCTTTCACTTTGAAGGCCCTCTTTAAGCAGAACACAATACCGAAGATATCTTGAAAGAAATTAAATGTCCTCTCTTACAACTTTAAACACACAAGTGACTCTATGCCAATCACTCTGTGCCACCATAACATACACTTCATGCATTTATATAGGTCTTAAAAGTTTTAAACTTCTACTTAAGATGCGTCTTTGCTCAATTTATATAAATGACAAAGCAAGCAGTAGATATACATAACTTGCTTGGGATTTTATGCTTCTTACCTAAACCTGGCTGAAAAAAACTCCCACTCCTGACCGTTAGAAATACCTCCTTGTTTTTTTTAATTCACTGTGTGAATCATGAAGGCAAATTCAGTAGTGGAATTGCTGTGATCTATCGGGCAAAATGTATATGCACATCGACTAAAATGACAGAAATTTGGAATATTGAGGGATTCACTTTTACTATTAAATTGGCTCCTTCGTCCTTTTCGGGAGCATTAATTATATACCTCCAAACAACCATAACGACTATTTGCAACAGCTTATAGCTCATTTATCCCTCCATTATGCCAATTTCACCATTTTACCGGATTTTAACTTGCATATGGATGATCCCAATTGTAATACTGCTAATCAATTTAAAGTCGCATTACATCGTATTAACCTCCAACAACTGGTGGCAGGTCACACTTTAGATCTCATCTCTTCCAACCTTCCCAATTTTCACATTTTTCCCATGCTTACAGTTCCTTGGTCCGATCATTTCCTGGTGCCTTTGTCCTTTTTAATTTTAAGGTGAACCAGGAACCAAAAGAAAACCTCAACATTGTCGCGAGCTTGGCACAAACCTTTTCTTTCAGATAGCTTGCAATCTACTCTACTAACTCCAATGGGTTCCTCTGATATTGACGTGGCTAATTTTAATAACTAACCGATGCCCTGAATCACACTGCTCCCCTAAAAATCATACTAAGAATGTCTAAACCAATAAACAGCCCCTTGGGTTTTCGACCTCTTTGAAAGAGGAAAAAGGTTGTTGTAAAATGCTGGAGAGACTATGGCGAAAACCCTGTAGTAATGATGCAAAAAACAAATATAAATTAGCCTTTAGAGAATTTCGTAAATCCAGACCCAAAGAGAATATTTTTATCTCATATTACATCAGTGTCTAACACCTCACATGAACAGTCTAAAATTGTTAACATTTTCTCATCTCCGGAGGCTACGAAAAACAAAATCATTCCATCAGCTAAATTATGTAATAAAATGGTCTAATTTGTTTACGTGAAAACTCAAACCATATATTCAAAGTAAGATACTAGACCTAAAGTATTTACTTTTGATCCCATTACATCAGAAGAATTAGTCAAGGAACTAGCCAAATGCAAACCAGGTTCACGTGGTGAACCATGCTCTCCCCATATTTTGAATGGTGCTCTCTCCTTAGTTAATCCAGTGCTAAATAAAATTTTGAATAATTCCTTTGAAACGGATTTTCCCCGATGCCAGAAACAAGCACTCCTGCTTTCCTTTTTGAAGAAGCCAAAGGCTGATCCTACAATATTAATTAATTTGAGCCCAATTTTGCTCCTACCTGCAGCATCTGAGATCCTGGTTAATAAACAGATGACTAATTTCTTGTAAACTAATAATCTGTTACAGGATTCTCAATCCGGCTTCTGACTGGGCTATAGCACTGAATCTGCCTTGTTGAAGTAAAGGAATTTATTAAAGGAAATTCAGACAAGGGTTTCGGGGCTATGGAAGTCTTACTTGATTTATCAGGGGCCTTTGATACGGTCTCATCTGCTCCCTCTGGATAGGGTAAGAAAGATTGGCATTCAAAGACAGGACGAGGCCTGGATTAAAATCATTACTTGAGGACAGATCTCAGGCAGTTTCTCTCCCTGCCAAACCACTTTTGTTATGGGGTACCCCAGTGCTCAGCTTTGAGCCCTACTTTACTTAACATATGTTTGGAACCACTGGCCACGTAAAATGAACTTTGGATTTTTGGGGCCTACAAGTAATATCCTACAATGATAACACTCAACTTCCTCTGTCTTTTCATGAAAACAAGGACGATGCTGTGACAACTTTTAAGCAAAGTCTACGAGAAGTAGCTTGGTGGATGAACTCCACTCTGCTTACAATTGAATTCAGATAAAACTGAAATTCATTTTTTGGGGTCAAACTTTGTCTGAAACAAGCAAATGGTGGTCAGCTGAACCTGGCGTTTCCCTGCTTCCATTGCAACAAATTTGGGAATAAAATTGGTAACCCAAGTTAATCTTTCAAAGAATGTTGCACTTAGTCCCATAGCACACAAGGAAAACTATTATTTACACCATCGTAACATTTAGAAGAATTATTTAGATGAAACAGTTTGTGTTTGGGTCTTCCAGCATATTTTATTCAGCAGCTGCAGATTGTTCAGAACGCAGCATTAAGATGGATTAAAAAAAAATTCATTTTGGTGGTCAATCTCTCCCCCATTTGAAATGCCTACACTGGATGCCTGTGGTTAAACATACTCAATTCAAGGATCTTACTTTTGCTTAAACAGATGTAGACCTGAAAGGACCAATCTATTTAAGATAAAGACTCTAACCTTATCAACAATTCAGATCGAACAATCTCAGGCTACCAAAAGTCTGTAAAGCCTGAAAAGGTGGCAGATCTTTTTTTCCCCTCATTTCAGAACTTTGGAATTCCCTCACCAGTAGCTTATACTTAGCCTGCTCTGAGTTTATCTTTAAGAAGAGGTGAATGGCTTTCCTTTTAATTAAGTTTTGCTTTATTGGCCCCTTCGATATGCCTACAGATTTTTCTCTTCTGCTGCCGGCCGGGACACTTCTTTTGACGCAGCTGTGCACAGTACAAATGACCTGTACAATCCATATTTAAAAAACATTCTTAAATTGAACGGTAACCACCACACCCTAGTTGTTTCCAGTACCACCACTAAATCTTATGTAAAGCATTTCTAAATCAACATATTAGGAATGCAAAATTAATAAACTATATGTAATAAAAATGTGTTCACAAAGGAAAATATGTGAGTGCTATTTCAGGCCTCCCATCAGACAGCAGGACATTGTACAGCTTGTAATCTCCAACAGAAGAGTTGCATACTACTAACTGCACTTGAAGAGAAAATAGGAGGAAAAAAAAAGTGAAACCTAAAACCTGCTAAAGAGAAACATCTATTCATACCCAGTAAACGATCCAAAATGCAATATGAAAGAAAAACTGCTTTCAGGAAAAAACAAAAAGCAAAAATATTAGACACCAGTGTTGAGGGATGCCACAAAAATCATAAAACCTTGCTGAGAGACCAACTGTCTCAGTACTGCACAGTGGATTTGTGGATAGAAAGAACTTTAACAGCAGTGCTGTTCTATACAACTTCAAACCAATTTTATATTTCTAGGCTTTTTTCCCCATATATAAACATTTCATTGTAATGGCATATATAAACAAAAAGAAATGCTGCCTTTGTATAGGCATTTTACTTCATGTTTAGTTTTACTTTAAAAATAACTTTCACCCAGGTGGGAATATTCATTGTCTGTGAATATTAATGAAGATGTCATTATAGAGCGGTGCCTAATACATACAGGACATACATGTATTTGTACATACAGCTTTGAATAAGTGTGAAACAAAGAAATTCGCAGCTGTGCAATATGGTCTGATGTAGGCATTGGTGATGTAGAACAGTAGGAGTAGAAGTAGGGCACAAAGTACAGAGCCAAAATAATAAACATTAGGCGGACTTATGATATTTTATGTTTAATACATCTGAAAAGAATGCATATACAAAGAATTGAGACATGAAACACAGAGATGGTTCAAAGAATTAGGAATTTGGAACAATGAAGAATGTTCCACAAAATATTAAAAACAAAAATTTGGAATAGCAAACCAAAAAGGTTTTAGTAAAATCCATGTTAACACTGGAGTCTAACGCAAGAGCCTTTATATGATCTTAAATCATCCTAAATCACGTCCAAAGGTTCTTACACGGCACTGATTACCTTGCCTGCAGTTATGATTTATCTGACTGGTCCCTTCAGTGCTAGCCTCAATATGAATACTTTCCTCAAAAGGAAACTTCCTACTTATCGCTCACCTTCCCACCACCACCATGGGGGATTGGGAAATCATTCTGTGGTATATTTAATCACCAGCAATGCTTACCTGCTCAAATATATTCAGAAGTGCATTTGCTTTACACCTTTGTTGTGTATAGCAGTGATTGGCAAGTATTAATCTATTTGTACAATAAAATAAGTCTGGTGTACCGAACAAAAGTGATTTTAGTTTCTTATTTCAGCATGAATGTTAAAAGGACCTAGAATTTCAATGTGTAAAGGACAAAAGCCCCAAGACTCCTAATGAATGCATTTTCCAGTTCACTAGCTAATTGGCGATCAAATGGGAAAGAGGGAAGGGGTGAGGGGTACTACATCTCCAATATGTTCTTGCCATACAAAGATTAAGGGTAGATACCAGACCGGCACCATTGAGAACTACACAAGGCAACAAACCCTAAAGAAAATGATACAAATTACTCTGAAAGGGCTGTGTGCATTCCTTCCCAAAGGAGTGCTAGACGTTTAGGAAACAATAAGGTTATGCAACTAATATGCTGCCTGATCTGTCCACTGGATGTGCAAATTTAACAATGAAGTCCTCACAGTGAGGCAAAAGGGATACAGTTTATAAAACAGTCTATCATTAGTTTGTTAATTAGGAGGGGATGGGAAGGGTGGTGTGTGAAAAATCAAACATGCCTGACGCGTAACAAAAAAAGTAAACAAAAATAAAACTAGCATTGATCAGTGTTTTCTGATACATCATTTAAAAAAAAAAAAAGTTCAAATGAGGGGTCCTAAAAGAGGAACACCAGCCTGTTCTCTTGTCAAACCATTATACTGTGTGGATTTGGGTGTAGGCCAATGTCATTATTGCAAAAACAAATGTAATATTCTTTATAGTTTTAATCTTTAGTTTGCCTTAAACATTGCTTTTAATATGACGCCAACACCAGCTTTGCAGGGGAGGGGGGGCATGGACTGTGGAAGAATGTTCATAGCAGCACACACTTGCGCTTCTTCTTCGGCTCCGGGGGCTCCAAGGCAGCCAATATCGCCTCGTCAAATACATTCTTGAGACCTTTCTGAAAAGGGGCAAAGAAAGAAATGGGATGTTGCATCTAGGTTGGTATCACAAAATAAAAACATTAAAGGCAGATACAAATCCTAAACAGCTGTGAAGCATCCCTCTGTGTGTATCATTCCAAAGCGGCCAAAAACAGATCATTGCAACAGTATTTATGTATTGCTTAAAACATTAAATCCAAGTTCCGATCTATGCTCCAATTTGCTGCTATGCTGCCTAGTTTAATAGTCTGATATTTGGAGGGACTTCATTGCATCACTATAAAAAATGGATTTAAAATTTTCTTCATCATTACTTTCTAACATACAATTTAGAGAGGTGCTGCATAAACACAAAATCCTTTTAGTACGACATTTTTAGCACTGTAAGCGAACACTTGACAGCAAGCTATCCAAGATTACTACATCAGTTTAGTTAATACAATTTGAGCCTAATGATTGGCACTTTCATATCAAATTAGGATATCCATCTCCAACCTCACATATAAAAATACTGATGAACTGGACAATTTGACAGTTAATCACTCAATCTGGACTTAAAATCCACACTGAGACAGCACCACCGGTTACCCTGAGAACTTTTTCATGAAGTACCACTAAAGAGGTCAACAAATAAGGCATACAATAGTTGCACAACAGTACACAACACTAAAGTTTAATCCATTAAGCAAGTTCTGGTACACATTGGCACACCATAACAATGGCAGCCTTCCCTACCTGCCAAAACACAGGCAGGTAAAACAACGTCAACATAGGTTCCAGCCACAGTATATCTGCAGTGATCAAGAAATTCCTTTGCATTACATTACAATATTGGCTCATTAAAACAGCCATTTGTTCGTTTTGCACATTTGACAAAAAGCTTTAGTAGCACGAATTACGGTGATTCCTTCAAGTTTTCTGGTACGATATTTCGGGATGTTTCACTGGTGTGCCGGGAGTGTAAACATCCAACTTCAAGGAGACAATAGTCCAAAAAAATACAAAAGAGCAGAAATCCTTGTTGGTTTCACGTCAGGCATCAACAAAATGTCACCTGCCTTCAAGCAGACCGTTAGTAACGAATTAGTCACATTTTAAGGAAAGACGGAGAGGTTTTACAATATGAATATTTTATTTGTTGTTTTATCTCTAAACTGAAATTCTACAGCAAGAGGCCAGAGGAAGCAGCATGAAGAGGAGAGGGAAAGCATTTTAGAATATACAGCATTTCCGTTTTGGCTGAGTTTCCGGAGGCTCGAGGGCAGCTAGGATAGCCTCATCAAACACATTCTTCAGACCTCTCTACAAGACAGGGGAAGGAAAGAAAACAGCAGCCATGTTAGAGGGTTAGAGAGATTAAGCAGATATAAAGAGCAAGCAGGACAAAGTAGACAGAAATAAGACAGACATCTCCACAAACATGGCAGCTTTACTAAAGGGCAAAACTTAATTTAGATATCTAATACACGGATATCTGAAAATCCGTATGAACGTAACTACTGATGATAGAAGGGTTACAAGTTTTAGAAAGACAAAGACACATGCAAAGAAGCAGAAATTAGTTAGTAAGCAAAGCTTAGTAGCGTATATAAGAGCAAGGAGGCCACTGTTCAGAATTGTAATATATCGAACTTCACACTTCTGAATTTCTCAAATGCAAAATAAATTCAGATCTTGATTCACAATAGACTGTGGCAATACCGATAGCGGAATCACAGTACTTAGCACGTCACAACAGCTTAGGAGCATCCATATTAGTTATTATAGCTTATAACTAAATTTTTGACAAACACAACCAGAACAGTTAACAATAAACTAGGAGTAACAAACAAATGAATTGTGGCAAAGAACATTTAAAGAACCAAGGAGAGCTCCGATACTTCAGAAGTTGTTGTGCCGCAGATTTGAACCATTGCCTGTAATCATCTCCACACTTGAAAGCAGTCTTTTGCCCAGTTTTCACCACAGAATCCATAGACATGCATGTGAAAGTAAGTTTTTCACAAGGAAATCCTCAATTTTTAGCTGCAATAATTTCAAGCAACTCTATAAAAAACGTTCTTCTAACTCCTTTGTGAAGAGAGCTTTTCAGTTTATGTACCGTACTAGTACAAGGACGTCCCATTACTAATTTTAGCAGTATGATAATCTGATAGACAATTGATGGTATAATTAAACTAGAATACTACAACACATTTTAATTTCCCTTTAAAACACAAACATTTTGATATAAACAGTCCAAACAGCCCTAGCATTCTCGCAATTTCCTGTTTCTTTACTGTACACAGTAAGACTGTTGCAGTGCAAGGCTCATCGGACAGTAGTATGAGAAAGCTGTTGAAACCTTCAATGCATCGCTTAAAAAAAAAGAAAATCCAAAACATTCTGAAGGTGTCCGTATACTTCTGAATTTCACTCAATTTTGACTAAACTGTCGTATAAATCCTGCACCAAGTGTTTCGGATACTGTCCAAACAGGTTTACTTTGACATTTACTGTTTACTGCCAGCGGGTAACTGCGCAGTTTCCATCTCCCCAGTGGCAAGACCTGCACTACACAAACTGTGTAGCTTTGCCACCCCAGCTGAAGACGTATGGCACTAGACCACATAGTTGAGATGCATACATTCTTCCCTCCCTGGAAAACAATATTATGCTCACGTGTTCCAGAGGCATTCCACTTACATAATATTATCCACCATGCGCAAGTGCTTACATGAGCACACAGCATATGCACGCCACCCCTCTTGCTCAGTCCTACATCGGTTATGTGTTGCAGCCAACAAAGGAGACTTCTGCATTCTACTAAAGTTCCTTGAAACTAATAATGCACAAGCTTACCTCATGCTTTGTAGGACTTCTATGAACCCTTTACCTTTATGTTGCTTCCGACCCGACTGCCATTCAGTATGCAAGCAACATCACTCATCTGACGCCTGCTCCCTCGTTAAACTCAAATTTAACAGCATTAAGTGGACCATGCAGTATTTTTTTTTTTTTTTGACGGTAGGCATTATGCTCATCCTTCACAGCTTCTGCATGGATGAATAGACCACACTCCTGTACTGTGGGGTTAATTCTACTGAAAACGGAGGCCCTTGCCAGTCCTCCCAATGCAACACTTGTGTATGGTGTGGGAATTCCAGAAAATCCCTTCACCTCATTATTGCTTGCGTAATAACCCAAGAAAGTCTCCTCATAAAAAAGAAACATACAGTGGTACAAAGATTTTCAGCAGAAAAGCCAAAATTAGGATTTAAATAAACGTTATTGCACCGTAACAGGTCATTATGGCAATTTTTTTTAAGAAAGATGGAAATAGGGCGTTGCAAGCAGAAAGGCTGCAGAAAAATGAAAGAAAAAAAAAAAAAAAACAGACAGGAAAGCCAAAACTGTCCATTTAAGAAATCTCATTCCTTCATGCCCCGTCAGTGACAGTTTGAGAAGTTTAATTTTACAGATAAGGTAGGATCTTGGTGATAACGTCAAAAAATAGTACTTTCATTCTTCTGGTCAGAAGGGATAAATACTTTGTGAGGGAGTATTTTCCTGTAGTTGAACTAGGATGATATAAACATTTGTCTCTTCCACGGTATCGTAATGAAGTCCTAAATAGTGAATAGAACAGCAAGCTCATTCTACATAATAAAGCTGAAGACTGAGCGAAAACTCATGCAATCTACCCTAACAGGTACCCAGAGGAACCTTGACTTACCTGGTCGTCAGCCCTCAAGTCAGTTTCAAGACAAAACTGCCATGTAAATGTGTGCACAGATCATCAAGTGGCAGTTTAACATATTTCTGAAATAAGGACATTTCTCAGACGACCCATTATAAAGTCTTTGCCCCTAGGAGAGCGAGCTTTATGTCAGCCAGGAAAGGTTTTTTTTGCTATTTGGAACATAGTAAAAATGGGCTATTATCCACCTGGAAAGAAACTGTTTTATAGTGGCCAATTCAGTTTTAGTACGCCCTTAAATCAGGAACAAAAGTTCAGACTGTCTACAATCTTTAGTTTTGACTATGCAGAATTAGAAACACATTACAACCAAAGTACTAAGAGATCTCTCTCCGCTGGAGAGGATGCATTTAGAAATAAAAGCTTCTAATGAAATAGTCTGATTAACTTTGAAAGTCTGACACCACTTTGGGAGAGAACGGTTTTCATCCCCACCGTGTTCTTATGGAACACAATTTAAGGTTCATGGCTGCACAGGGCCTTAATCTCAATGAGTAGGAGAGGTGAAGTTATAGCTACTACAAAAACAGATTTGAAAGATAGATGTTTTCAAGAAAGGGAATGGTTCTGAACTCTTACCAGGATCCTTTCTTTCGAAATAGAAAGTAATGAGAATAGATACCTATTTCTTTCTGGTGATAAGAGACCTCCTTTACTGCATGTTTTTCCCATAATGTGCTGACTTCTTGTAAGAAATTATTACTGATTTCGGAAGGAAATCCTCAGAGGAATGCAGAGGAGGTTTGAACCTCCATGATCAACCGTCTTGCACAGACTTCAGCGCCCATCAGTCTCATGTTGTTTTTCCCCATTCTTGCAGATGGTGCGAGATGCTTCCCTCCACCAAAGTAACTAATGTAGCAGAGGGAATTGGGGAGTTTTGCTGGCGATTCCAGGCAGTCGCTGACGGTTGAGGGACACAATTTCTATACTTCAGATGATAGTAGGGCTGTCTTTGCTGCTCATTTGGTGCTGGCACCACTGAAGCGATTTAACATTCTGGATAATAAGGCCTGTGGAAGTATTTGTACCACTGTTTTTTTTTATATTCAATTTTCACCCGATTCACTGCTATCTGCATCTCAATCTCAGACTTCATGCGTGCAGCTCGCCTTTTGCATGAGATCCAAACTAAGTATTACCCGAGAATGAAAGATTCGTGTCATGCTGCTGAGCTTCATTATTCAGGTCATTTAACTGAAGCCAAGAACTTTGTTTTGCAGTCAAATAATGGAAGTAGCTAGGAGCGGTCAGGTCTGAAAAGTCGTATTCAGCATTAATGACTAAGGACCAGCATACACCACCACCACCACCACCACCACCACCCCCCACCCCACCCCCCCCCTTGTATTCACTGAAAATCGTTGGGAGACCCAGAAACGGATCCGTCATACCTCCTCAACAGAATGAGAGCAGCTGTTTGCAGAGCTTTCATTGCTTTACACTTTTATACAGGGTGAAATACACTCGTGTCAAAAATTGATGCAAGGATACATTTTGAGCTACAATATAGTGTTAAATGGCGGATTTGTATTTTGCATTAAACAAGAGGACTCTGGGTGCGTGGGGGGCTAACTGAGGAGCAAGTTGAGGGTAGCAGCAGCACACAGAGGGCAGCAGGGTAAGAAGCACAAAATTAAAATAACATCACCATACCACATGGGCAAGACAGCAACACAGCGCACAGGGGTGGGAGGAGAGAGGCACACAAAACGAGAGCGCAACATGGCGCAGCAGGCACTAGAGAAGCACAGATGGGAAACGTCCTCAAAACGCATGAACTTGTGGAGTGCTTTATCAAAAAGAAACTAGAGCAGTGCAGAGGAGATAAGCAGACAGACAAAAGAGCCTCACTGAGCAGGAAGGGGGGGGGGGGGGGAGAAGTACACAAGGGATACCACAGCATTACATATACTCTCGTGGGGCAAAAATAGAGGAAACTATTACTTACCCTGTAAGAATCTGTTTGTAGTGTTTAGTGCTGTAGAATCACATGCGCTGTATACTACTGCCATCTAATGTTAGAACTGAACCCTTGCAAGTTGTTCTTCTTTGAAGAAAGTCTTGAGTCACAGGATGCACTGCAACTCCACTGTTAGTTGGCAATGCGCACAAGCACAAACTCCATGTTATGTTTATCAGACAGCACATGAGTATAATGGAGTGACAAGTGAACGTAGTATGGTGCACATGTGCATTGTGAAAAGGGAATTC
Source organism: Calotriton arnoldi (assembly GCA_963921515.1). NCBI lineage: Eukaryota > Metazoa > Chordata > Amphibia > Caudata > Salamandridae > Calotriton > Calotriton arnoldi. Next base: position 1,013,395 of record CAWUFW010006923.1, on the reverse strand, counting down.
ATTAGTAAAGACAAGATCTGCAAACAGAGCTGCACGCTTCTGAAGACGGAAGTGCAAGTGAATCTACAAAACTAAATGCTATGAACAGCTAGTTAAAGGATAATGTGTTTTTACCTGTAATCATAATTCTCTCTCGGGGGAATATCCACTGAAATCATAAGCACGGAATAGTCCTGCCTATGTGCGGCGACCCCTGGGCAGGTCTTTCAGTCACATTTTTACAGTATCTTTGCTTTATTTCGGAAAGGACGAGAGGTACATGTAACAAAAAATGAAAAATTTGCAGCCTTAAGACAGGCTATACTGCCAATTCCATTAATTTACTTTAAGAGAAAGTAAAGGCATTCAGCCTCTAAAACTCACTAAAAATAAGTAAAAGTGACCTTTTGAAACATCCTTAAACTCTTTACTTTCTTTTAAAGTGAATGATCGAGAAGGATAGGGCAATGTAACTGTGTAGGCTGCAGCACTGAAAACAATAAGAATAGAATGCTGTTCCTTTAAAAGCTCTCGGACCGCCATTGTCCTTTCATGCCCTGCAGGTGGCAGTTTAGCCAGTAATTTTTAACTGCTTTGGCTGACTAAACACTGGAACAGTACCCTGCTTTTTCTTTATTTTTTAAAGCTTTTTCACTTGGATATTGTCACAAAAAAACATTTCAAAATTGGTTCACTCAACATCCTTTAGGGCAGCAGTCTTCATTCTGTGGGGCGCGACCCCCAGGGGGGTCGTGGAGTCCTGGGAAGGGGGTCGCGCATTTCCAGGCCTAACTTCTGCCTGGAATGCAAAATGTGCTTTTCCTTTTGGACAAAGGCCGGGACCCTTCATTCCGATTGTTAAAATGCTTTAGCTGAAGTTAATTGACTCTCACGTGCTGTAAAACGAAGAGGCCTGGTAAAACAATCCTTCAAGTAAGTGTTCATGCCAGGGTGCCTACTTGCCTGAATGACATGCAAATGTGTGCTAGGAGTTAATCTGCAAATGTAAAGGGTGCTTGGAGTGGTTCTGGCTTTAATTGCTTGAATCACTCCAAGCATTGTGATGGCAAAGATGTGGTTTTTTTGCATGGTGGTGCAAAGAGTTAACAACTGGGCTGTGAAGTGCATGCTTTTAACCACAACTGCATTTACACAGTGCTTAGTACCCCCCTGGGGAGGAGTTGAAGGGACAGGTATGCAAAAAAAATTAAAAAACTTACTTATGGTCTTATATTACTCAAATCTACATTTTGGAAGCTCCATTTTATTTTAAAACTATTTGCACAGTTTGTAGCAGTATGTGTTATAATGTGTGTAATGCAAGTATAAAATAACGACTTCCACATTCACTGTGCTTTCTGTCACAGGCAGTGACCTCATAGCACTAAAAATACACAAGTCACTATTCTCCACTGCGCCAACCAAATTTAATTCTGTCTATCTGGTTACACACAGACCTCTGCAGTGTATTAAATAGAGCTTTCAGAATGTACTACAGTGCATTCCCCTTTGAGTAAATGTATTTTTCATTTAAGCTACCCATTATTTTATATGTAGCTACCTGATGGTGAAAGACCTAAAAACGAACATAATATTTTGGGGCTGATTTATGAGAGGCTTGCACTGCCAGAGCGTCACTTTTTTAAAAACTTTGGCGGCACAAGCGTCTCAATCATATCTATGAGGCAACGCAAAGTCACCCTGCATGGCTTTGCATGGCCTCATCGATATGGAGTAAGACAAAGCAGCACAAGCGCTGCGCTGCCTTACACTATGTCAAGTATGCATTCCATAGGCATTGCAGTGGGTGTTCTCACGCAACACCCATGGATTTTGACGCTGCCCCAGATTTGTAAAACCATGTAAACCTGGGGCAGCGCCAAAACCTTACGCCTCCCCACAGCAGGCGTAACGAGGAGAAATGTTTTCATTTCTCCTTGTTTTTCCTCTTTCTGTGTGTTCCTCTTTCTATGTGTGCTGCATTCTGCCCCTTGAGGGGCTGCCCTACCCCAATGCCTCATAAATAAGGCTTTTTGTTTTAGCCACACCTTTGACCACGCCCCCAAGCTCTCTTACTGCCCTTTGGTTTGCTAACCACTGTTTAATTTATTTCCCTGATGTAAAAATGATTTGCTGTGGGAATTGGGGGCGTTTATGGTTGTTGATAGTTGGCAATGATGAGGAGGACCAAGTTCTAGAAATTTGTCAAGAGGGGGTCCTTACGCTTAAAATATTTTGACGGGGGGGTCTCGGCATCAAAAAGTTTGAAGACCTCTGCTTTAGGGTGAAGTGTATTTTCTGATATTTTCCCAACAGTAAATATATCTATATTTTTTTTGCAAAATGTCATCCCTTTTTGCGAAATGCCCAGAATGTGGCAGAAAAATGGCACAAACAGGCTCGCACAGGATCTGTATCCTCTGTTTGCCAGATTTACAGGACACCAAGACATGTCATCACTGCAGGACCCTCTCCAAAGGTACTTAGAGAGAGAAAATCACCTCTGCCAAAGAAAAAGATTTCCTGGCTGAAGAGACATCCGAGAAGAAGATCCGGTGAGAAACTATGTCCCCATTATACGTTGAGGACATAGACGGCCAGAAGATTTACAGCACCTACTTGCTCGCCTTCAAGGGCTGGGCTGACGTTGAGGAGAAGGCTGTCAACTTCAAGCAGTACTTCAATTTTTAAAAGTCACTAAAAATAAGCAAAAGTTACCTTTTAAAACGTCCTTCACTAGCTCGTTTTACTTTCTTTAAAGTGAATGATAAGGAAGGACAGGGCAATGCAACTGTAAAGGCTGCAGCACTGAAAACAATGAGAACAGAATACTGTGCCTTTAGGGGCTCCCTGGCCTCCAGTGTTCCATCATGCCCCCAAGGTAGCAGTTCAGCTAGTATTTTTATGCAATAACAGGATAGAGTTCAACGTACGTTGTCTTTTCTCTCTGGTGGAGAGAGGGATGCTTATGATTTCAATGGTGCTTCCTTTGAGAGAGAACTAGGATTACAGGTAATAAAGCATTCCTTCTCTCAGGGGATCTCCATTGATAATCCGAAGCACTGAATAGATTAGCTAGCTCATCCCCTAATAATCCCAAGATGGGGAGAGATAAATGAGGTATTAGATTTAAGCAAGGAGATTTCTTAGAGACACATTCCCGATATGAGCATCTGCTCTCGCATCCGAATCAAGGCAATAGTGTATTGTAAAGGTGTGAACAGATCTTTAAGCTGCAACTTTGCAGATCTCAGAGATTGGAATGCTTCCAAGTAATGCAGCAGTAGCTACTTTACCTCTTACTTTAGGTCTCCCAATTAAGGCTTTGTTGGCTTTCTGGTAACAGGATTATGCAGGAACCAATACAACTAGACAAGGATTGTTCAGAAGTGGCAAACTTGGTACGCAAAGGTCCATAGTTTACAAATAGCTGTTTTGACTTTCTCAAAGGCTTAGTCTCATCCAGATAAAATGTTAAGACCCTCCTAACATTGAGAGAATGGAGCAATCTGTCTGCAGATGTGTTGTTCTGAAAAAAAAAGTTGCCAATTAGATAGTCTGTTTGACATAAAAACCAGGCACTTCTTTAGGGTGGAATTTTGGATGGGTCCTCATCACTACCCTATTCGAATGAAGAACAAGTTACTCACCTTCGGTAACGCTTTTTCTGATGGATACAGTATCTGTCTGTGGATTTCTCACCTTTTCAATACACTCCATGCGCAGCATTCCACAGAAACCTCTCTCCATAGCTCTCCCAAGTTTACAAGGACGTAATACCACGGCTCCGTGTGACGTCAGTTTCCACCCATTTTTCCGTGACTTCGAGGTGAACGGGTTTACCAGCATTTCCAACAAGCATACGTAGTATACAGAACGTCATATTAATGAAATAACCACATGCAATTGGATTGCCAAGTCAATAGCATCCTCATGAGTTATATAGAAAATCTCATAAGAAATATATATATATATATATATATATATATATATATATTTTTTTATCCACATTAATCCTTTCAGATTATAGAAACCGCACTCACAAAGTGTAACCTTCTCCAATTAATTTATTCTTCACAAAGTATCCAGTTAGAGGAACAACCGACGCGTTTCGTAAACACAGTTTACTTGATCACGGTTAACATATTACTTTTGAATCCTCCAATTAATTCACTTTTCCAACAACATGTGATCTCTGACATCATTTTCGATCAAACCCTCCATGTTGAATTATGGGATATCTAGTTAGTTGTTTAAACTAAAAGTGAAAACGTTTGTGATTATCCATGTTTTAATGTACCTATAAACCACCCTATTTGTGTACATTACTTTAACTAATCTTACAAAATTATTCTTCGTTTTTTTTATATATATATTTATCGTTTTTTATTTATTATTTCTTACGTGCCGTTATGTGTATTTTTGTTACTATCTACTCAGCTAAACCTCCTTAGTTCTGGAGCAATTTGCTTGCTCGCATGTACTTTTACCGCTACTTCATAAGGGAATGATTTTATTGTATTTTATATCACCAAGGATTGTATCCTATGTTTGCGAGTCTTAATGTGTAACTTCCGCCCCCCAGTGGGTCTTCATATTTTTTCTGACTAGTTCCCTTTGGGCAGTTTCTATTATATTTTCTGACAAGATGGTTTTTATACAGGGTACACGGCCCGTGCATCGATGATCATTATTTTAAACAAGGAGTTATTTACCCCCGTTTGCCCTAGGCCATATATTTTGTCACACTTCTTTATTAGAGCCCCCCAGGGGGCCTATATCATTTGTTCATTTTTTACATATATGTATCTCCATTTGGTGATTTAATTCCCTTATTTAAGTGGGGCAATTATTCCTAGAAGGACGATATTTATGAGAATCTGTTAATGTGTGGTGTTTCTTCACAATTATTATTTTTCAAACATTCTCACATTATTTATGTTCTTATTACAGTTCTTTTCCATCCATCAACTACAAAACTCAAAACCAGTTCATCTCCTTAAAGATGGACATGTAAGTCCTCACTTTGATTCAGTCCATATGGCGTCAGTGTTCTGAAGTTCAGAATCTGTCTTGATTCTCTTCTTAACTTTTTTACCCGATCCCCTCCTCTTACATGTAGTGGGATCGATTCCAAAGCATAAAAAGTTAATTGTTTCCAATCTCCTTTTTGCTCCACTTCCATGTGTTTGGCGATGGCATTGCTGCGATCTTTATTTATCGTCGCACGGACGTGTTCTAATATTCTCTTCTTTAACTCACATATCGTACTGCCAATGTACATTAACGGGCAAGGACATTCCACGACATATACAACGAATTGGCTCTTGCATGTTATTAGATCTCTGATCTGCCACATGGTGTTGTCTGGAAGTTTCACCTCTGTTTTATTCCGTGCGATTTGGCAAACTTTACAGTTGTAACATTTTAAGAAGCCTTTCGTTTTTAGCCATTGTATCCCTTTTGATTTCCCACTTCCTTGGTGGTGACTGTGAATTAATTGGTCTTTTAGATTTTTTGCCCGGCGAAATGTGATATTTGGATGGGTACCCATGATTTTTCCCACTGTTGAATCTAATTGCAGTAGTTTCCAATTCTTTCGTAGGATCTTCACAATTTGTTTGGATTCATTTGAAAAATCTAGGATCAATCTTACTGGATCCTTTTTGGCTTGCGAGCTTTCTATGGGTTTCCTTTTTATTGTATCTTCTCTTGATGTCTGATCTGCTCTTCTCCAGCTTTTTTCCACTATATGGGATTTATATCCTCGTTGTTTAAATCTTCTGGCAGTGTTCATACTCTGTTTTTCCCATTCTGTATTTTCCGAGCAGATCCGCCGGATCCTAAGGAACTCTCCATAGGGTATGTTGTCAATTACTGTTGCTTTGTGGAAGCTTTCGGCATGTAATGTTGCATTGGTCGATGTTACTTTACGATGTAAAGTTGTATGCAATTTATTATCATGGACATAGATCTCAGTGTCCAGAAATATGACTCTTTCTTTACTTATGGTATACGTGAATTTGATGTTTGCACTCGTTGAGTTTAAAATTTTTAAATATTCTTCAAATTCTGCAGCTGTTCCGTCCACACTATTAGCAAATCATCAATATACCGCAGCCACTTTGCTATCTTATTTACGTATTGGTCATTATTCGGATGCCACGCCAGTTGTTGCTCCCACCATCCCATTGTAAGACACGCATATCCGGGACTGAAAGAAAAACCCATAGCGCATCCTTTGATCTGTTGGAATATTTCTTCCCCAAAGAGGAAGACATTTTGACTTAAGCACATTTCGACCATGTCCATTAGCATTTGATTGTGTTGATTGTATTGGATATTTCTTTCCTTTAAGAAGAAACTGCATGCCATCATCCCAATATCGTTTTCAATATTTGTATAAAGGAACGTTACGTCCATTGTTACCAGTTGATAGGTTTTCTGCCAAGTAAGATCTTGTAGATGTCTCAACAGATCTGTGGTGTCTTGAATATAAGAACTCAGATTTAATACAAATGGCATTAAGAAATGATCTATGTAACTAGCAATTGGTTCGAACAGTGATCCCTTTGCAGACACGATTGGTCTGCCTGGTGGTTTGAGTGGATTCTTATGTAATTTTGGTAAGAAGTAGATTGTCGCTGTGACAGGATGATCGGTGGTTAGGAATTTTTCCTCATCTTCATCGATTAAAATTTTCAAATGCCATTGTTGTATTTTTATGTCCAAGGTTTCTTTATATGCCTGAGTGGGATTTTTGTCTATATATATTCACTGAAAAAACCATAGGTTTTAGGGACAGTTATAGTTAGTTGGACATTTCACTCATACAAAACCCGTGAAATTCCCCGTTATAGTTAGTTCAGCTAACTATAACTCGCGCCTCGCAATGCACTGCTGATGACGTCACATATTACATCACTCATGACATGGTCAGTGACATCACTGATGACATCTCAAATGACATCACTGATGACATCATCCAGTGACTGTTTCTATAAAGTTTAAATATGTTTAATATATATGCCAAGGTGTATTGAAGAATAAGTGGGTGTATAAGTGTCTGGATGGATGATTTAGTAGGTGCGTGACTGACTCTATAAGTGAGTGATTAAACGTATCTTACTGAATGCATGGGTTAGTGACTAAACTGTGTGAATGTCTGTATCCGTCTGTCTGTTGCTGTGTAAGTGGCTGCATGGGTTTGTGAATAGCTACATGAGTGTCTATATGAGTTATTGATCGGTTGTCTGAGTATCTGTATGGGTGCCTGAGTGTTTGTGTGGGTGCGGTGTGTGTCACTGTGCATAGATGTGTGAGTGGGTGATTCACTGGGTGCATGGTTTTAAGAGTGCATCTGTGATGGACTGTGTGGGTGAGTGTGTGTATGGGTGTGTTAGTGAGTGAATGTATATCTCAGTCGTACATGTATGAGTAACTACATATGTGAAAGGCAGTATATATGTGTGTTGGAGTATATAAATGGCTATAAGTGAGTGTGTGATTGTGAGAGTGGCTGTATGGATGAGTGTGTACTTGTATCAGTGATTGTATAAGAGCGTAAGAATGTGCTAGTATTTGTATGAGTAAGTGAGCTGGTGTGTGTATAACTGTATAGGTGAGTAAATGGCAGTGTGATTAATTATTTGCATGACTGACTAGGTGTGTGAGTACCTCTATGGAGGAGTGGTGGTGTGTGTGTGTGTCTATGTAGGTGTATGAGTGCATATGATAGTCCTGTACTGAGTGACCATAAGTATGAGTGACTGTACGGGTGAGTGAGTGGATGTGTGTGTGTGTGTGTAGACCTAAGAATCAGTGAGTGTGTATGTAGTTATTGGTGTTGGAGTGTGTATGGTTTTGAGAATGGCAGTCTGTAATTTAGAGTGGGTGTATCAAAGGTTATATTAGGGTGTGAGAAGATGCATCAAATTATCACATGGATGATGTCATCAGTGATGTCACTGACCATGTCATGAGTGATGTAATATGTGACGTCATCAGCAGTGCATTGCGGGGCGCGAGTTATAGTTAGCTGAACTAACTATAACAGGGGAATTTCACGGGTTTTGTACGAGTGAAATGTCCAAATAACTACAACTGTCCCTAAAACCTATGGTTTTTTCAGTGAATTTCAAAGGTTTTTTAAAAGCTAATTTCTAACTATAACGTGCCTGAAACCTATGGTTTTTTAAGTGAATTTCAAAGGTTTTTTAAATGCTAGTTTCTAACTATGCCTACAGAGGTAGGACATGTGAAGAAAGAAGAAAAAACGCACAGAAAGAAGCAAAAGAAATGCAGAAAGAAGCAACAGAAGTCCACAAAGACGAAGAAAAGTGCAGAAAGAACCAACAGAGGAGCAGAAAGAGGCCTTGTTCCAAAATCATCCTGTGCCCACAACTTTTTCAGACGGGTACTGGTGGTAACTGACTGACTAACCAGGCCTAGAGCCAGTGCTATGCTAAAAGACACTTAGAATACAGTGAAAACACCTACATACACTAGGGAACACTATGCGTTGGGGTACCCCTGTGATTAGCATGACCTCCTCTGTAAGTCCCTAGTACATAATAGGACAGGGGGATTAAAACTACCTCTTAAAACGCGCTACAGGGCGCGTTTGCACAGTGGTGAAGGAAGGGGGGGCCTGAGGTGACGTGTGCAAACGCGCCCCGTGGCGCGTTTTAAGTTGCCGGATTAAGTCCCCTTGAATCCTGAGTGTCCCTGGGGCCCAACTGGCCCCCCAGGTACCTACAGTTAGGACCACAGAGCTGAGTTGCAGATAGGCGTTGCGAGGCCACGCACCTTTTTTCACCTCTCTGCAATGCAACTCTGTTGTGCTTACTGAAGGTACCTGGTGGGCTAGTTGGCCCCCAGGTACCCTCAGGATTGAAGGGGATTTAATTCCCCCATCTTAAAACGCGCCACAGGGCGTGTTTGCACACATGTTACCTCAGGCCCCGCCCCCTCCCTTCACCACTGTGCAAACGCGCCCCGTGGCGCGTTTTAAGTTGGGGGATTAACTCCCCTTGAATCCTGAGGGTCCCTGGGGTGCAACTAGCCCACCAGCTACCTCCATTAAGCGCCACAGAGCTGCGTTGCAGAGAGGTGTAAAAAGGGGCGTGGCCTCAGAACACCTCTGCAACGCAGCCCCTGGCGCATACTGGAGGTTCCTGGTGGGCTAGTTGGCCCCCAGGGACCCCCAGTATTCAAGGGGAATTCGTTCCCCATCTGCAAACACGCCAGGGGGCGCGTTTGCAGAGTGGTAAGGAAGGGGGCGGGCCTGCGGCACAATCGTTTTTTTTTCCCCCGAAGGGGGGCTGTGTGGCCCCCCTTCCTTTTTTTGGGCCCTGGGGACCCCATCCCCCAGGGCCTTACCCCTTTTTTTCTAAACGAAACGGGAAGGGGGCCGCGTGGCCCCCCTCCCGTGGCCGATTCCGGCCCCGGGGACCCCATCCCTCGGGGCAGGCCTTTATTTATTTTTTTATTATAATTTTGGGGGGGGGGGAGGGGGGCCGCGTGGCCCCACTCCCGGGCCACTACTTGCCCCGGGGACCCCATCCCCCGAGGCTGGCCCTCTCCGTTGGGGACCGTGGGGGGGTCCCCAATCCCCCCACGGTCCCGCCGGCTCCCCGCGTCCCTCGGGAGCCGGCATTGCTTTTCCACATGTGGAGCTGCTAAGATGCAGCTCCCCGTGTGGAAAAGCAATTTGCTTTGAATTTTGGAAGAGAGAGCAGGTTTCCCTGCTCTCTCTTCCAAAATTCAGAGCAAGTTTGCTATGACAGGACGAGAGCCGCGAGGCTCCCGCCCTGTCATAGCAAACAGCAGTGTCCCGGGGGTAGGCATCCCGGGACACTGCAGGAGCAGGCCCTGGGGGGTGGTGGTCCCCAGGGCCATCACAGGCTCCAGGAGGGGGGCCACGCGGCCCCCCTCCCAACATGTTGAAAGCCCCGGGGAGTTGGTGGTCCCCGGGGCTCCGAAACGGACCCCCACTTTAAAATTGTTAGTGCCCCGGGGAGGTGGCGGTCCCCGGGGCTGCGGGAGGGCCGAGAGCCCTCCCGCACCATTTTTTTTTTTAAAGCCCCAGGGGGTGGCGGTCCCCGGGACTTGGGGGGCCTTAGAGGCCCCCCATAAAATATAAACTAACCCCCGCATGCCCCGGGACTTGGCCCACCCGGGGCAAAATAGCCTTCGATTTTTTTAATCACAGCGGGATCCGCGCACCCCAAGCGCATCCCGCCGATTTTTTTTTTTTTTTTTAAATGCTTTTTCTGCCCAGGGGGTCCTTGTGGGACCCCTGAGCAGACCTAGGGGTCAGGGTGTTTCTACCCTGCACCCTTTGCGTTTGCGACTTGTTTCTTGTGCCTCGGTTCTACCGAGGCACAAAATGGCTGCCAACACTTCCTGATTTGGAGTGTTGACAGCCACTTGACAGCCAATTAGCATGCGGCTCGTCATCGGGAGGGTACACGGACCCTACGCGGCCATAGATATATATGTGATTTTACTTTAACTACTGAACGGATTTACACCATTTAAGCAAAAGGCACGACTGAACCAAGGGCTACCTTTTTGCCAAATTTGGTGTAATTCCGTTCAGCAGTTCGGGCTGTAGCTGCGATGAAAGGTTCCTATGGAAAATTGCACGGGGAAAACACGTTTTGGGACCCCCCTTTTTTCTCAGCCCCCACTTGACGAATCACCCCGAGACTTTCAGGATAGGAGCGGACCGGAGCGCCCCACGAGTTTTGAAAAGTTCGCAAAGATTCGTCAACCAGCGCCAAAGTTATTTCAAATAGAATGTTGCGGATTTCCTATGGAAAATAGGTCCTAACTATAACTATCTACTGGCAACCGCCAGTAGATGTAGATAGATATATATATATATATATATATATATATCTTCACTGAAAAAACCATAGGTTTCAGGCACGTTATAGTTAGAAATTAGCATTTAAAAAACCTTAGAAATTCACTGAAAAAACCATAGCTTTCAGGGCGTTATAGTTAGTTGGACATTTCACTCGTACAAAACCAGTGAAATTCCCCCGTTATAGTTAGTTCAGCTAACTATAACTCGCGCCCCACAATGCACTGCTGATGACGTCACATATTACATCACTCATGACATGGTCAGTGACATCACTGATGACATCATCCAGTGACTGTTTCTGTAAAGTTTAAATATGTTTAATATATATAGGGAAAGGCGTATTGAAGAATGAGTGGGTGTATGAGTGTCTGAATGGATGATTTAGTAGGTTTGTGACTGACTCTATAAGTGAGTGATTAAACGTATCTTACTGAATGCATGGGTTAGTGACTAAACTGTGAATGTCTATCAGTCTGTCTGTTGGTGTGTAAGCGGCTGCATGGGTTTGTGAATAGCTACATGAGTGTCTATATGAGTTATTGATTGGTTGTCTGAGTATCTCTATGGGTGCCTGAGTGTTTGTGTGGGTGGGGTGTGTGACTGTGCATAGATGTGTGAGTGGGTGATTCACTGGGTGCATGGTTTCAAGAGTGCATCTGTGATGGACTGTATGGGTGGGTGAGTGTGTGTATGGGTGTGTTAGTGAGTGAATGTATATCTCACTGGTACATTTGTGAGTAACTACATATGTGAAAGGCAGTATATATGTGTGTTAGAGTATTTAAATGGCTATAAGAGAGTGTGTGATTGTGAGAGTGGCTGTATGGATGAGTGTGTGCTTGTATCAGTGATTGTATAAGAGCGTAAGAATGTGCTAGTATTTGTATGAGTAAGTGAGCTGGTGTGTGTATAACTGTATAGGTGAGTATATGGGAGTGTGATTAATTATTTGCATGACTGACTAGGTGTGTGAGTACCTCTATGGATGAGTGGCGGTGTGTGTGTGTCTATGTAGGTGTATGAGTGCATATGATAGTCCTGTACTGAGTGACCGCAAGTATGAGTGACTGTACGGGTGAGTGAGTGGATGTGTGTGTAGACCTAAGAATCAGTGAGTGGGTATGTAGTTATTGGTGTTGGAGTGTCTATGGTTTTGAGAATGGCAGTCTAATTTAGAGTGGGTGTATCAAAAGTTATATTAGGGTGTGAGAAGATGCATGAAATTATCACATGGATGATGTCATCAGTGATGTCATCAGTGATGTCATTTGAGCTGTCATCAGTGATGTCATGAGTGATGTCACTGACCATGTCTAGAGTGATGTAATATGTGACGTCATCAGCAGTGCATTGCGGGGGCGCGAGTTATAGTTACCTGAACTAACTATAACGGGGGAATTTCACGGGTTTTGTACGAGTGAAATGTCCAACTAACTATAACGCCCCTGAAACCTATGGTTTTTTAAGTGAATTTCTAAGGTTTTTTAAATGCTAATTTCTAACTATAACGTGCCTGAAACCTATGGTTTTTAAGTGAATTTCAATGGTTTTTTAAATGCTAATTTCTAACTATAACGTGCCTGAAACCTATGGTTTTTTAAGTGAATTTCTAAGGTTTTTAAATACTAGTTTCTAACTATGCCTACAGAGGTAGGACATGTGAAGAAAGAAGAAAAAACACACAGAAAGAAGCAAAAGAAATGCAGAAAGAAGCAACAGAAGTCCACAAAGACGAAGAAAAGTGCAGGAAGAAGCAAGACATGTGCAGAAAGAACCAACAGAGGAGCAGAAAGGGGCCTTGTTCCAAAATCATCCTGTGCCCACAACTTTTTCAGACGGGTACTGGTGGTAACTGACTGACTAACCAGGCCTAGAGCCAGTGCTATGCTAAAAGACACTTAGAATACAGTGAAAACACCTACATACACTAGGGAACACTATGCGGTGGGGTACCCCTGTGATTTGCAGGACCTCCTCTGTAAGGCCCTAGTACATAATAGGGCAGGGAAATTAAAACTACCTATAAGTCAGAGGTGCTGAAATATGCTACTTTAAGTAGTAGTCGCGTTTGCAGAGTGGTGGAGAAAGGGTGCTGGGCATCCAACCAATGCTCAGGAATTCCGCTGCGTAGGACTTACAGGAGGTACCAGGAGGGATTCTTGGCCCCCAAACTCCCTCAGGACTAAATTGGACTTCATCCCCCATCCCGTAGTCTGCCACGAGGCACGTTTGCAGAGTGGTAGAGAAAGGGGGCCATGGCCTCCGAAGACATCTTAGCAATCCCACTGTGTGGGACTTACTGGAAGTAACAAGAGGGGTAGTTGGCCCCCAAGGACATCCTTGGGGGCCAACTTCCCAAACTATTACCTCCAGTCAGTCCCACACAGCAGCATTGGTAAGTACTCGTACCAGGCCACGCCCACTTTGCCCACCACTCTACAAACGCGCTCCCTGGCACGCTCTTGGATGGGGATTGAAGTCCCCTTCACTGCTGGGGGTCCTTTAGGGGTCAACTAGCCTACCTTTTACCTCCAGTAAGCCCCACGCAGTGGGATTGGTGAGAGGTAGAAAAAGGCCATGCCCCCTTTCTCCACCACTCTGCAAACGCGCCCCCTGGCGCGTTGTAAGTTGAGGGATTAAGTCGCCTTGAACCCTGAGGGTCCCTAGGGTCCAACTAGCCCACTAGCCTACCTCCAGTAGGCGCCACAGAGCTGCGTTGGAGGTGTAAAAAGGGGCGTGGCCTGGACCACCTCTCTTCAACGCAGACCTGTGGCGCTTCGGGAGGTACCTGGTGGGCTAGTTGGCCCCCAGGGTCCCTCAGGATTGAAGGGGAATTAATTCCCCAACTTTAAACGCGCCACAGGGCGTGTTTGCACACGTCACCTCAGGCCCTGCCCCCTCCCTTCACCACTGTGCAAACACGCCCCGTGGCACATTTTAAGTTGGGGGATTAAGTCCCCTTGAATCCCGAGGGTCCCTGGGGTCCAACTAGCCCACCAGGTACCTCCAGTAAGCGCCACAGAGCGGTGTAAAAAGGGGCATGGCCTGGACCACCTCTCTGCAACGCAGCCCTGTGGTGCTTACTGGAGGTACCTGGTGGGCTAGTTGGCCCCCAGGGACCCCCAGTATTCAAGGGGAATTAATTCCCCAATTTAAAACGTGCCACAGGGTGCGTTTGCAGAGTGTTGCTGGGAGGGGGCGGGGCCTCCGGCACGATAGCGGTGTTTTTTTTTTTTAAAAATGGTTTTTATTTTTGTTTTTAGAAGGGGGGCTGTGTGGCCCCCCTTTTTACTTTTTTTGGGCCCTGGGGACCCCATCCCCCCCAGGGCCTGACCCCATTTAAAAAAAATTAAAAAATATGAACGGGAAGGGGGCCGCGTGGGCCCCCCTCCCGTGGCCAATTCCGGCCCGGGGGCATGGCCACATATATATATTTTTTTTATGGAGTGGGGCTGCATGGCCCCCCTCCTGAGGCCTCTATTGGCCCCGGGGACCCCATCCCACGGGGCAGGCCCTATCCGTTGGGGACCGTGGGGGAAGCCCCAATGCCCCCACGGTCCCGCCGGCTCCCCGCGTCCTGCAGGAGCCGGCATTGCTTTTCCACATGGGGAGCTGCTGACATGCTTTTCCACACGGGGAGCTGCAATTCTGCTTTGCTTCATTGAAGCGAAGCAGTTTGCAATGACAGGGCGGGAGCCGCGCGGCTCCCGCCCTGTCATTGCAAAACAGCAGTGTCCCGGGGGTGGGCACCCCGGGACACTGCAGGAGCCGGCCCTGGGGGGTGACGGTCCCCAGGGCCATCAAGGGCTTCAGGAGGGGGGCCGCGCGGCCCCCCTCCCACCTATTGCACAGCCCCGGGGAGGTGGTGGTCCCCGGGGCTCGGGGGTCCGCAACGGACCCCCGCATTTGAATATTAGTGCCCCGGGGAGGTGGCGGTCCCCGGGGCATGTGGGGGGGCTCGAGCCCCCCCACACAGGTGTATTTTTTTTTTTTTTAAAAGCCCCGGGGGTGGCGGTCCCCGGGGCAGCGGGGGGGCCGTGTGCCCCCGCAAAATAATTAATAAAAGCCCCGGGGGTGGCGGTCCCCGGGGCTTGGGGGGGCCTTGGAGGCCCCCCCACACATTAAAAATAAGAAGCCCCGGGGGGTGGCGGTCCCCGGGGCTGCGGGGGGGCTGTGTGCCCCTTGCAAATATTTATGGAAAGCCCCGGGGGTGGCGGTCCCCAGGGCTGTGGGGGCCTCCCTGGGCCCCCGCAATTACATTATAGCATGCCCCCGGGACTTGGCCCACCCGGGGGCTAAATAATAACTAGGCGCGGGAGCCCGCGCTTTGTTTTTTTTAATTTTCGGCCGAAATTCGCGCTGGGTGCGCGAATATCGCCGCTTTTTTTTTTTTTTTTTTAATGCTTGTGGGACTCCCTGAGCAGGCCTAGGGGGTCAGGGTGTTTCTACCCTGCCCCCTTTTCTTGTTTTTCGCGTTTCTTTTTCTCTTTTCTTGTGACTCAGTCACCTTTTTGCCAAATTTGGTATAATTCCGTTCAGCAGTTCGGGCTGTAGCCGTGTCTAAAGTTTCCTATGGAAAATAACATGGAGAAAACACGTTTTGGGATTCCCTTTTTTCTCGGCCCCCGCTTACCGAATCACCCCGAAACTTTCAGGATAGGAGCTGAAAATTTTGCGAAGATTCGTCATCCGGCGCCAAAGTTATTGGGAAAACAAAAAACGCTTTTCCTATGGAAACTAGGTCCTAACTATAACTACCTACTGGCGACCGCCAGAAGGATATATATATATATATATATATATATATAGATATATATATATATACACATACACTTAATTTCGGTATAAGCAGACAGGTAACGAGGAGGTGGGTGGATCAGTGAGGATTCCACAGGCAGGTACTGTATCCACCAGAAAGAGTTACCGAAGGTAAGTAACTTTCTTCTGATGGATACATCTGCCTGTGGATTCATCACGTTTTGCATAGAATCCCCAAACAATCCCCGCATTCGGAGGGTGCCTGCCTGCACCAGAAAATCATGTAACAAGCAAAATGGCAGCCCCTCCTCACTTCCGAATCCAAGCAATAATGCTTTGCAAATGTGAGGAGGGAGGCCCAGGTTGCCACTTTGCAGATGTCAATCACAGGGACATCTCCAGTTAAAGCAGAATTTGAAGATTTAGCTCTGGTAGAACGAGCTCCAATACCTTCATGTGGCTCCTTCTTAGCCATGGCGTAGCAAATCTTGATGCACAGGATTATCCACCTGGATAGCGTTCTCTCCTCCTCCTTTGATGGATATGGGGGAGGGTAGAAAGTAGGCAAGGTAATGGATTGTCCCAAGTGGAATGGAGTGACTACCTTTGGCAGGAAAGAAGCTCTGGTACTAACCACAGACTCCTCTGCATGGAAGGATGTGAAGGGAGGCTTCGAACTAAGGGCCTGCAACTCACTCAGCCTTCTAGCAGACGTAAGTGACCAAAACTATAGTTTTGAAGTTAACAAGCCTCAACAGGCAACTATGCAAGGGTACAAAAGGATAACCCATAAGAAATGCAAGTACATGATTAAGATCCCACTGAGGCATTATAAACTGAGTGGAAGGAAACTTATTAGTGAGACCCTTAATAAATCTCATAACTAGGCTGACCGGCAAACAAAGAAATGCCGATAAGTCCGATAGATACCCTTTAACAGTTGCAGCAGTGCAACCTTGCTGCACCAGGGATAGCGCAAAACTTAAAACATCTGGTAAATGGGCTTTCAAAGGGTCAACTGACTTCTCTCCACACCATTTAACGAATTTCACCCACCTGCCAGCACAGACCTTCTTGGTGGAGTGTCCTGTGGTCGATAAAATAGTGTTCACCAGATCAGGTAGAAGAGAAAAAGAACTCAGGTTGCCCCGTTCAATCTCCAGGCATGAAGGACCAGGCTCTGGAGGTGGAGGCGAGAGGTCTGCCCTGAGAGGGAGAACAAATCAAACACAAGGAGATGATGGACGAAGCGCTGAAACTTTAGACACTCACACCCAGTCATCATTAGATCTGGGTTGAATCCATCATTGTTCTTTAGCTTACTTCGCCACCCCAGGTCAGACCCAGTCATATGCAAATCAACCTTGACCCTGTTCCTCATGGGAACAGTCCAGCCCAAACTGCCAAGCCAGGTCTTCCCTGGACCGGAAACAAGCATCCTGGGACCGGTTTCGGGGTAACGCCCCTCATCAGCCTTTGGGGCCAATCCGGGGCTATTAATATGACTTGGACCCGGTCTTGGCAAATCTTCCTCAAAACAGAGGAATCAAGGGTATGGCGGGGCTCGGGGTGGGGGAGGAGGGGGTTTGGTAGGAAGCTGAAAGCCCCATCTAACTGAAACGCGCCCCACCCCCCAATGCTCCCTTCATCGGAAACTGGAGGCAGCAGAACAAAGGGCAGTGAGTGTTCAACTGAGTATCCCCCACATCCCGAAAATTTACTGTACCTCTTCCAGGTGGACACGCCACTCGTGATCGGCTAAATACTGCCGACAGACTGTCCTCACTTACATTAAGACCTCCAGCCAATTGATTTGTGATGATGCAAATCTGACGGTCCTGAACCCAGGACCAAAGCCGCAGAGATTCTCAGCAGAGAAGATACAACCCTACTCCTCCCGGTTTGTTGATATGCCATATCACTCTTGTATTATCTGTTAAGACCAGAACTGACTGACCGCCAAGGGAAGAGAGGAAGGTCTTGAGAGACAAACGTATCGCCCGCAATTCCAGAAGACTGATGTGCAACAATCTCTCTCTGGAGACCAAAGACGTTTTACCTCCAAATCCCCCAGAAAAGCTCCCCACCCTAGAATGGAGGCATCCGTTATCACTGTGGCCACTGGAGGAGGATGAAACTGCTTCCCTCGAGACACACGCCCCACCATTGTAGATCCGCTGCAGTGTCTCCGGAGATCCTGACTAACTCCTCAAGGTATCTGTTGTCTTGAAACCACTGCCTGCGGAGGCACCACTGAAGAGCCCTCATGGTTGACCAACAGAATGCAGGAAGCTAACCGACCGAGCAGGCGCAAGACCTTCGGGACTGGAACAAAAGCTCTATTCTGAAACAGCGGAATCATAGCCTGAATGTCCCGAATCCTCTGAGCAGGAAGGCACGACTCACTGTAGTGTACAGTACTGCCCCTATGAACAGGTTGCACTGAGAGGGCTCCAAGTGAGATTTGGGTACATTAATTGAAAATCCCAAGCTGAGCAGTTGTGCGGTCAACTGCAAATGGGGCAACACCATCTCTGTAGACTTTGGGTTGAGCAGCCAATCATCTAGATACAGGAATACTGGAATCCCTGACCTTCTGAGATGTGCTGCCACCACTGCCATCACCTTTGTGAAGACCCGAGGTGAGGAAGTAAGGCCGAATAGAAGGACTGCAAACTGATAATGCTGAGACCCAACTGTAAAAAGGAGATACTCCCAATGCGATTTTAGAATGGGGATGTGAAAATACGCATCCGGCAAATCCATCAAAACCATCCAGTCTTCCTTCTCCAGCGCAGGAAGAACCAGTGCTAGGGTCAGCATTTTGAACTTTTCCTGTTTGTGTAACAAGTTCAAAATCCTGAGGTCGAGGATCGGCTGCAAATGATAGTCCTTTTTGGGAATCAGAAAGTGCCAGGAATAGCATCCCTGACCCAGTTCCTACGTTCTTTCTTCCTACAGCAATCTCTGTGCTTCCCTACGAGATCTGATCTTTGGCAGCGCCGGCGACTTCGGTACTGGCGCCGAAGGTTGAGCAGAAAGGCAGTAGAAGCAGAGAAGTCGACTCCGGGCGACATCAGTTCGGATCCAGACAGCGCCGGAGAGGGTTTGTGCGGCATTGAAGGCTCACACCCTTCCTGTAGTGGCAACGGCGTCGGCTGTCTCTGCGCCATCCAGGCCACCAGATTCATGGGCATAAAAGGAATAAAGGATGCTCGTTGAAAACGGGCCGGAAGCATTCAGAAGGGGTCAGATCCATGAGCCAGGAACGGCAGATGCTCTGGTTCCTGGACGAGGGCACCAGATGTGGCAGAGGGACCACTGGATCCAAATCTGACTCCGGTAGAGGCCGTTCCGTCTGAGTCATCTGCCCCGGAGCCGGGGACAAAGCCGGAGACATCCTTGGAAATGGAGTCTGTAAAAAGTTCTCTCCATCTTCACGAGGCTTCAGACCTGGGGGCACCGACCTCGGCGAACCACCTTTAAAAGAACGACGTAGACCCCCATGATGCCGCCGCTGCTTCTTCCATTTTCTTTTGGACGACCTCAAAGTGTGGGGAGATGGCGACTCCGAACGAGGTCGAGATATCCGACGGCCTCTCTTCTGCCTCTTAGCCTTCGCCATTAACAGCTTTGCCTCCCTTTCCTTCAAGTCTTCGGATTCATCTGGCAACATGATTAACAGACTTTAAAGTCATGGTCCGACGACAAACACCAGAGATGGTTTTTATGCGGGTCAGTGATCTGACAGCCGCATTCAGTACATGGTTTAGAGCCCTACTTCCTCAGTGGAGACCTCTTCACCAGCAACAAAGTTGTACCTATAGAATAGAAGAAATCTACCACAAAATGAGAGCCTGGAAGCACCGTTACGCATCACCAAAAAAGGGAACTAACATCCGCACGCCGACGAGGTCTTCTTATGGCTCCGATGACATCATGCGGGGTCGCGTGCAGAGCTGTGGTATTAGGACGTCCTCGTCGACGTGGGAGAGCTATGGAGAAAAGTTTGTGGAATGCTGTGCATGGGATATATTCAAAAGGTGAGGAATCCACTGGCAGAAGTATCCATCAGAAATACTGTGCAAGGTTTGTGGGAACAGAGCATGTATTTTGCTTACTACTTGCCAGGCAGCAACCAAGAAGGAAACCTTCCAGGATAGGTGTTGACGGAATGCTTTACATATAGGCTCAAAGGGAGGACCCATAAGGCGAGAAAGGACAAAATTCAACTTCCATGGATGGGAAGGTCTCTTAATGCCCTCCAGAAAATCCTGGACCGAAGCAATTTTTTTTAAAAAGTCATTTGTGAACCGTATTTTAAATAGGCCGGGACTGCTTCAAGAATTGCCACTTCTTGCCAAGTGAGAAGAGTAAAATTGTTTTGAGCACACCACATGAAGAATCTTCTCCATTTAAAATTACAGGACGTTCTTGTAGATCTTCTGGATTTTCTCAAAACATCTATGCACTCCTAAGGAAGGTTCAGGTGATCATTTTGTAGGAGTTCAGGAGCCAAGCTGCTAAACCCAAAGGTTGAAGGTTGGGGTGTTGAAACTGGTCTCTGAACTTGTAAAGAAGGTCCGGCCAACACATAAGCCTCCTCTGTGGACGCTCAGAGACATGAAGGAGATCTGTGAACCACCACTGACGGGGCTACTCCAGAGCAATGAGAATCATTCTGGCCTTCAAGTGGGACAGCTCGGTAATCACTGTTGGCAGTAGGAGAATAGGGGGAAGGTGTAAAGAAATTTGCCCAACCAGTTGACCCATATGGCATTCCCCAACGTGCCTGGTTGGTAAAGTCTTCAGGCCAAGTGGGGCATTCCTTGTTTCCTCTGTCTGCAAATAGATCTATTTGAGGGAAATCCCAATAGAGGTCTTTAAGGATGGTGGTGTTTAATACCTATGCCTGATTCTCCTGAATCGTTCTGCTGAGAGAGTTTGCGTGAACATTCTGGATGCTTGGTAGATAGACAACTATGATCATAGGTTCCTGGCGATTAATCATTTCCAGATTGTTTGTGCCTCCAGGAACAGAGGTCTGGATCTCAGTCCACCCCGCTTGTTCAGATAATGCATGAACGTTGTCTTGTCTGTTTAATCGAGGAGGAAGTTCATCTTGAAGGATGAGAGGGAAGCCTTCAGAGCTAGGTGCATTGCTCTCAACTCCAGTAGGTTGATATAGTAAGACTGTTCCTTCAGAGACCACATGCTGTGCGTCTGAAAGCTGCCCATGTGAGTACCAGAGAGAAGGAGGCATTCAACACTATGGTCGGAGTTAGGATGTCTGACACAGAGATGGATTTCTCGCGATTTATATGCAGACCTAGCCCATTGAGAATTACGACAGTAATTTGATAATGTTGGCACGCTGGTTAGTAAGAAGACGCCTTGATGAGCCAGTCGTCTAGGTGTGGACAAATTAATATTCTCTTTTTCCCCAATGTTGAGCAGCATGACCGCCACACATTTGGAAATGGTCCAGGAGCACAGATTTGAGTGCAAAAGGAAGAACTATATTAGTAGCTGTCTCTTCCTACTCGGAACCTCAGGAATTTCCAATGTGTCTTGGCTACAGCTACCGGGATGTGAAAATAAGCATCTTGCAGGTCTATTGAGCATAGTCAGTCCCCGTGATGGAGTTGAGGGTAGATTTGATGGACAGCCAACTTGAAGACCTTTGTTAACCCACTTTTTTTTTTTGCCTTTTTCAGGTCTAAAATGGGTCTGAGCTCGTTTTTGGTCCTTTGTTCTTCACGAGAAAGTAACAGGAATAAATTCCCATTGCTTAGAGAGGAGTTGGGACCTTTTCCATCATAGGTTTTTGAAAAAGGATGGACACTTTTTCCTGATGGAACAGCAATGATTGCTTTGATGGTATTGTTGGTGGAGGACACTTGAATCTGAGACTATTTATTTTTTACAATATTCAGAACCCATTTGCCGCTGGTTATATTCATTCACTCTTACTGGTACGATGTTATTTATACCCGATTTGGTAATGGAGGAAGAGGAAGACAACACTTATTGCTTGCCACTTTTGTTTGGTTTAGTGGCTTTCACTGAAGTGTGTTGATATCCTCTTCCTCCTGATTAAAGACTGGGTTGTGGACCTCTCTGAGTCTGGTGGTGTCCCTGAGGCCAATGAGAGGTTTGAAGTCGCTGATGAAAATATCAGCAGTCGTAGGGCCTATAGGAATGTCTCCTATACTTTCTTTTTTCTCCAGTCCGACCGCTAGAAGAGTGTCGAGCTCTGTCTTCATGCAGGACTATCACTAGCATGAGAACCGAACAAAGTTTTCAATGAAATGGGGAGTTAAGATTTTGGTGTTGAGCTGCAGGATGAGTATGAGCCAGGATGAGCAGCACAGAGCTAAATTGTGACAGCATCCATGAGCTCCTAGGATGGAGGCATCAGTGGCAACACGGACGATCTGGTTGGATACCACCATGTCGTCCGACTATCTTTTGACAACAGTCACTAGGAAT
Source organism: Calotriton arnoldi (assembly GCA_963921515.1). Taxonomy (NCBI): domain Eukaryota; kingdom Metazoa; phylum Chordata; class Amphibia; order Caudata; family Salamandridae; genus Calotriton; species Calotriton arnoldi. The sequence continues at coordinate 991,290 of CAWUFW010006923.1, read as the reverse complement.
GGTTTCTATATATTGTTGTAGAATCCCAGAGTGACCAGTCATATCTTCCAAGAGCAGACGCGCTCACAACCTTCACAGTGACAGCAGAAGTGCCACACACTTTTTCTGCCCATGGAAGGATAAGGAAAATGCTACTTACCAGTATGCATCTGTTCTTGGCATGTAGAGCTGTAGATTCGTATACTTGTGCATAGATCGCCATCTGGTGTTGGGCTCGGATGTTTTTGTCTTAGAAGAAGTCTTTGTAGTCACGAGGTAGGTGACTCCTCCTTAGGACGATAGTGCGCATGGGCATCGACTCCATCTCCAGATTGTTTTGCCTTGGAGGGTTATGATGGAGTTAGTAAGAAATATAAAAGATGTCCATGTCTAATGTATCTAAGTAAGATAGTACTGGAACAGATAGAGGTATCCGGGAGGCGGGTGTGCATATACGAATCTACAGCTCTACATGCCAAGAACAGATGCATACTGGTAAGTAGCATTTTCTGTTCGAGACATATGAGCTGTAGATCGTATACTTGTGCATAGACTATACAGCAGTTACCTCCTTAGCGGTGGCTACCTGTCTCTGTTGCGGTGGTTTGAACTACACCGGCATCTGCTTACTACTAGCTAAGAGAGAAGTGGCCTTACACTGGGGTAGTAAGTCGGCACCCACGGTCGCTGGTTGGATGACAAGTTTAGTTACATGTAGCACACAGAACGAGATATACGCCACCACGACTCCAGCTATCTCACGACCCAAGGACATTTGGGGCCCCCTCAGAGACTATCTGCTAGCCACGCGTCAAGACACCCTCACTCCACTGGAACAGGGCATGGTACCCGCGGAAATTGGGTAGTGGAAACGTTCAAACGCAAGTGACACCCGTCCAAGATCTCTGTATATGGCCGGTTCATTGTTGACATACACCAATGAATGCATTAAGGGCTCAGATATGGTCACTTCCCCCACGATATTAAGCTGCTGCATGCGCCTGACGACACCATTCACAAGTCCAGTTAAGATGTTGACATTATGATTATTATGGTGCGAAATGATTTTGCCTGTTTCCATGCCACGATGCCGTCGCAGACTCCACTCTGGACAGATACTGTTGATTATATATGATCTGTTGTAAGTTGCATAACGATAAAACGCTAAAGTTTAAAAAAAAAAAAAAAAAAAGTGTTCTTGATACAGCCTGGCTCACACTAGCTTGTTGTTTTGCTTGCACATCTACACAACAGTGTTTTGTGAAAGTGTGTGGCGTAGACCAAGTTGCTGCTTTGCAGATATCATCTAGGGGAATGTTCCCTAAGAATGCCACAGAAGCCCCTAGTTTGCGTGTGGAATGAGCTCTAGGGGGAATGGTTAGTGTGCGTTTGGCTTTAAGATAGCATATTTGGATGCATTTAACAATCCACCTTGCAATACCCGCTTTGGAAATGGGATTGCCCTTATGAGGTCGGGAGGAAGCCACAAAGAGTTGTTTAGTTTTCCTAAAGGATTTTGTCCTTTCAATGTAGTAAAGTATTGCTCTTTTAACGTCTAATGTGTGAAGAGCCCGTTCTGCCACTGAGTCTGGCTGTGGGAAAAACACTGGGAGTTCAACAGACTGGTTAAGATGGAAGGCAGAAACTACTTCAGGTAAAAATTTGGGTTAGGCCCAAGAACCACTTTGTTATGATGGATTTGTAAAAATGGTTCTTGTATGGTTAATGCCTGGAGTTCACTAACTCTTCTGAGAGATGTGATGGCGATTAGGAAGGCTACTTTCCAAGTGAGGTACTGTAGTTCGCATTTGTGCAGAGGTTCAAAAGGGGGACCCATGAGTCTAGTAAGAATAATATTTAAATTCCATACTGGAGAGGGTGGAGCTCTAGGTGAAATTATTCTTTCAAGTCCTATAAATGCTTTAATAGCGGGTACTCTAAACAAAGACAAGTGTTGTCTGTTTTGGAGATAAGCTGCTATTGCAGCAAGATGTAGTCTTATGGATGTATATGCTAGGTTACATTGTTGTAGGTGTTGGAGATAACATATGATGTTTTGAATAGAAGCATCTAGTGGGTTGATTTTGTTATTTGTACAGTAAATTACGAATCGTTTCCACTTTGCGGCGCAACATGCTCTGGTGGTAGGACGTCTAGCTTCTTTAATGATGTTCATGCAGTCTGGTGGGAGATTGAGGTAACCTAACTAAGACTTCAGGAGCCAGATCGCAAGATTGAGTTGATTGGGATCTGGATGCCTTATTTCTCCATGGTTCTGAGTGAGAAGCTTGGGTGAGAGGCGCAGTTTTTGATGAGGAACTACTGATAGTTCCAAGAGGGTTGTGAACCATGGTTGTCGAGCCCATGTTGGAGTAACCAGGATCATTGTGAGGGAATGCTGTTTGAGCTTCCGAACCACTAACGGAATTAGTGGGAGAGGCGGAAAAGCGTAAGCAAATTTGTCTGACCAGTTCATCCATAGCGCATTGCCTTTGGACAATGGGTGTGGATACCTGGACGCGAAGCTTGGGCATTTTGTGGTTTGATGTGTGGCTAACAGATCTATTTCTGGCTGGCCCCACATATGAAAGAATGAAAGAAGAACTGGAGGATGAAGTTCCCATTCGTGGATCTGCTGTGTTTGACGACTGAGCAGATCTGCCATCTGATTGTGTACCCCTGGGAGGTGTTCTGCAAGAAGATATACGTTTTGCCGAATGGCCCATCTCCATATGCTTTGAGCTAGGTGTGAAAGCTGTAGAGTGTGTGTCCCGACTTGTTTCTGTATGTAGTACATTGCTGTCATGTTGTCTGTACGGACTAGGACAGTTTTACCTACTAGATGGAGTTGAAAGGATTTTAGTGCTAGAAAAATTGCCAGTAGTTCTAGGTAATTTATGTGGTGCTGTTTTTGCCGAGGGGACCATATACCCTGGATGGTGTGGTTGTGAAGATGAGCTCCCCAGCCGGTGAGCGATGTGTCTGCTGTTAGCACTATCTGTGGAACCGGGTCGAGAAACGGCCGCCCTTTGGAAAGGTTTTGTGTGTTCTACCACTGCAGAGAGCGATGTGTGCGGCTGTCCACCAACACCAGATCTGTTAGCTGACCTAGAGCCTGGTTCCACTGGCATGCCAAACACTCCTGTAAGGGACACATTTGGAGTCTTGCATAAGGGACGATGAGAATGCAAGAGGCCATCATCCCGATCAACTGCATGAACACTCGATCTGGTAAGGAGTGTTGAGGCTGAAATTTGGATATTAGAGCTTGCATACTGCTTATCCTGAGAGGGTTGGGGTATGCTAAAGCTTTTGAAGTGTCTATTGTAGCACCTAGGTATTGTTGTGTGTTGGACGGTTGGAGGTGGGATTTGGTGAGATTCACCGTGAATCCCAAGTTGTGAAGCAGCTGGATTGTTTTGTGTGTGTGTTGTACACAGCTGCTGTGTGACTTGGCTTTAATGAGCCAGTCGTCCAGATAAGGGAACACGTGAATGTGGTGTCTTTGTAAGTGAGCTGCTACTACTGCGAGGCACTTGGTGAAGACTCTGGGTGCTGTAGTAACTCCGAACGGAAGGACTTTGAATTGATCGTGTTGACCGTCCACCACGAACCCGAGATATTTCCTGTGAGCGGGGTGAATGGGAATATGAAAGTAGGCGTCCTTTAGATCTAGAGTGGAGAGAAAGTCGCCTTGTTGAAGCAGTGGGAGCACCTGTTGGAGAGTGACCATGTGGAAGTGGTCTGACTGAATGTAGAGGTTTAACGGTCTGAGGTCCAGAATTGGTCTGAGAGAGCCGTCCTTTTTTGGGATTAGAAAGTAGAGGGAGTAACCCCTGTGCCTTGATGAAGCAAGGGGACTGGTTCTATTGCATGTTTTTGTAATAGAGAGAGAACCTCTTGTTTTAGAAGAGTCAGATGCTCTGAAGACATTGAACGTTGTCTGTGAGGGATATTTGGGGGTGTAGAGGTGAGTTCCAGGCAATAACCATACTGGATAATTTGTCTTACCCACTTGTCTGTTGTGATAGAATTCCAGACAGATAGGAACTGTGAGAGGCGTCCCCCGACAGGAGTGCAATGATCGGGGGGGAAGTGAAGGGAAGTCACTGCTTAGTGGTAGAGGAGGTGCGGGTATTGTTACTGCGACCTCTTCCCTTACCATTGTTGCCTCTGTACCCTCCACGAAAGTATCCTCTGGAGGAATTGTTTTGATTGGGGCTTTTATAGGAAGAGGGATGCTCCGAGCCAATAGTTTTGGAGCCAGCCCTGTAAAAGGAGCGACAAAATAAACCTCTAGGGGTTTGCAAGGCCCCCATGGCCTTGGCAGTCTCCGTATCCTATTGTATCTTCTCTAAAGATGTATCTACTGTGGGCCCAAAAAGATGCTCTTGGTCAAAGGGTTGATTAAGAATAGCGGACTGCACTTCCTGTTTGAATCTGGAGATTCGGAGCTAAGCGTGCCTGCGTAACAAAACGCTGGTATTAATAGCACGAGAGGCAGTGTCGGCTGCATCAAGCGCACATTTGATGGACGTATTTGTTATTAATTTTCCCTCTTGTATAAGGTCATTAGCTTTGCCTTTAAATTGGTCAGGAAGATGTTGCATTAGCTTTTCAAGCTCATCATAGTGAGCTCGGTCATATCTGGCAAACAAAGCTTGGGCATTGGCAATCCAACAAAGATTTACAGCTTGTGAAGTGATGCGTTTTCCAGATGCATCTTTAAGTTTGGATTCCTTATCAGGAGGAGGGGTGTCGTCTGTGCTTTGTGAATTTGCTCTCTTGCGTGCATTAGACACTACAAGAGAATCTAGAGGGACCTGACCCTTAATGTATACTGGGTCATTGGGAGCTGCTTTGCATTTTTTGTCTATTCTGGTGTTAAGAATCCTGGCTCTGACGGGGTCCTTAAAAACTTCTGGTGCATGTTTTAACATGCCTTTTAACATTGGCAGGGTGTGTGTGGACTTTTGTGTGGGTGTAAATGTTTCCAGTAAAAAGTCTTCCTCTAAAGGGTCAGAGTGTAACTGTATCCCGTGGTACTGAGCAGCTCTATTAATGAGTTGCGCAAACCCAATATTGTCATCTGGTCTAGAGGGATACAGGTCCGGGTCATTGTGTGGGTCGGGATCTGTGTTGTAATCATCCCAAGGATCTGGATTGTGTGGAATGGTATCTGCGTCATCATTATCTGGGTCTCCATTCCCACCCTGATCACAATAGTCATCTTCATCATCCTGTGGTTGAGGTGAAAATGTATGTTGTGGGGAGTGTGCTGGAGAAATTAGTAGATTTGGATTAGCTGGAGAAGGAGAGAGAGGTGGAGAAGTGTTAGTGCCCATCTCTTTTCGCTTCATGGGTATTTCAGGGTCTTCTGAAGTGTCCAATTTTCTCTTTTTAGGAGGCTTGGCGACAAATTTGCCAGTCTCTGGGTCAATGCAGAGAGTCCTGTGTTTCGGATCCGAAAAATCTTTTGGAAGTTGTTGTACGGGTACAATGTCCTTTGTCGGTGCCAAAGATTTAGTGTCAGACTGTTGTTTAGCCCGTGTCTCCGAAGCTTTCTGTGGTGTCTTGGACTCTTTAGCTTTTTGTATAGGAGTTTGTGGCTCCGAGTGTTTTGTTCGGCTCCGAAGACTTGTTCGGCTCCGAAGACTTGTTCGGCTCCGAAGACGACTTGTTCGGCTCCGAAGACGACTTGTTCGGCTCCGAAGACGACTTGTTCGGCTCCGAAGACGACTTGTTCGGCTCCGAAGACGACTTGTTCGGCTCCGAAGACGACTTGTTCGGCTCCGAAGACGACTTGTTCGGCTCCGAAGACGACTTGTTCGGCTCCGAAGACGACTTGTTCGGCTCCGAAGACGACTTGTTCGGCTCCGAAGACGACTTGTTCGGCTCCGAAGACGACTTGTTCGGCTCCGAAGACGACTTGTTCGGCTCGAAGACGACTTGTTCGGCTCCGAAGACGACTTGTTCGGCTCCGAAGACGACTTGTTCGGCTCCGAAGACGACTTGTTCGGCTCCGAAGACGACTTGTTCGGCTCCGAAGGCGACTTGTTCGGCTCCGAAGACGACTTGTTCGGCTCGAAGACGACTTGTTCGGCTCCGAAGGCGACTTGTTCGGCTCGAAGGCGACTTGTTCGGCTCGAAGACGACTTGTTCGGCTCCGAAGGCGACTTGTTCGGCTCGAAGACGACTTGTTCGGCTCCGAAGGCGACTTGTTCGGCTCCGAAGACGACTTGTTCGGCTCGAAGGCGACTTGTTCCGGCTCCGAAGGCGACTTGTGCCGGCTCCGAAGACGACTTGTTCGGCTCCGAAGACGACTTGTTCGGCTCGAAGGCGACTTGTTCGGCTCCGAAGGCGACTTGTTCGGCTCCGAAGGCGACTTGTTCGGCTCGAAGGCGACTTGTTCGGCTCGAAGACGACTTGTTCGGCTCGAAGACGACTTGTTCGGCTCCGAAGACGACTTGTTCGGCTCCGAAGACGACTTGTTCGGCTCCGAAGGCGACTTGTTCGGCTCCGAAGACGACTTGTTCGGCTCCGAAGGCGACTTGTTCGGCTCCGAAGGCGACTTGTTCCGGCTCCGAAGGCGACTTGTTCGGCTCCGAAGGCGACTTGTTCGGCTCCGAAGGCGACTTGTTCGGCTCCGAAGGCGACTTGTTCGGCTCCGAAGACGACTTGTTCGGCTCCGAAGGCGACTTGTTCGGCTCCGAAGGCGACTTGTTCGGCTCGAAGGCGACTTGTTCGGCTCGAAGGCGACTTGTTCGGCTCCGAAGGCGACTTGTTCGGCTCCGAAGGCGACTTGTTCGGCTCCGAAGGCGACTTGTTCGGCTCCGAAGGCGACTTGTTCGGCTCGAAGGCGACTTGTTCGGCTCGAAGGCGACTTGTTCGGCTCCGAAGGCGACTTGTTCGGCTCCGAAGACGACTTGTTCCGGCTCCGAAGACGACTTGTTCGGCTCCGAAGGCGACTTGTTCGGCTCCGAAGACGACTTGTTCGGCTCGAAGACGACTTGTTCGGCCCGAAGACGACTTGTTCGGCTCCGAAGACGACTTGTTCGGCTCCGAAGGCGACTTGTTCGGCTCCGAAGACGACTTGTTCGGCTCCGAAGGCGACTTGTTCGGCTCGAAGGCGACTTGTTCGGCTCCGAAGACGACTTGTTGGCTCGAAGGCGGCTTTGGCTCGAAGGCGACTTGTTCGGCTCCGAAGGCGACTTGTTCGGCTCCGAAGGCGACTTGTTCGGCTCGAAGGCGACTTGTTCGGCTCCGAAGGCGACTTGTCCGGCTCGAAGACGACTTGTTCGGCTCGAAGACGACTTGTTCGGCTCCGAAGACGACTTGTTCGGCTCCGAAGACTTGTTCGGCTCCGAAGACTTGTTCGGCTCCGAAGACTTGTTCGGCTCCGAAGACTTGTTCGGCTCCGAAGACTTGTTCGGCTCCGAAGACTTGTTCGGCTCCGAAGACTTGTTCGGCTCCGAAGACTTGTTCGGCTCGAAGACTTGTTCGGCTCCGAAGACTTGTTCGGCTCCGAAGACTTGTTCGGCTCCGAAGACTTGTTCGGCTCCGAAGACTTGTTCGGCTCCGAAGACTTGTTCGGCTCCGAAGACTTGTTCGGCTCCGAGACTTGTTCGCTCCGAAGACTTGTTCGGCTCCGAGGACTTGTTCGGCTCCGAAGACTTGTTCGGCTCCGAAGACTTGTTCGGCTCCGAGACTTGTTCGGCTCCGAAGACTTGTTCGGCTCCGAAGACTTGTTCGGCTCCGAAGACTTGTTCGGCTCCGAAGACTTGTTCGGCTCCGAAGACTTGTTCGGCTCCGAAGACTTGTTCGGCTCCGAAGACTTGTTCGGCTCCGAAGACTTGTTCCGGCTCCGGAGACTTGTTCGGCTCCGAAGACTTGTTCGGCTCGAAGACTTGTTCGGCTCGAGACTTGTTCGCTCCGAAGACTTGTTCGCTCGAAGACTTGTTCGGCTCCGAAGACTTGTTCGGCTCCGAAGACTTGTTCGGCTCCGAGAGACTTGTTCGGCTCGAAGACTTGTTCGGCTCCGAGGACTTGTTCGGCTCCGAAGACTTGTTCGGCTCCGAAGACTTGTTCGCTCCGAAGACTTGTTCGGCTCCGAAGACTTGTTCGGCTCCGAAGACTTGTTCGGCTCCGAAGACTTGTTCGCCCGGAGACTTGTTCGGCTCCGAAGACTTGTTCGGCTCCGAAGACTTGTTCGGCTCCGAAGACTTGTTCGGCTCCGAAGACTTGTTCGGCTCTCGAAGACTTGTTCGGCTCCGAAGACTTGTTCGGCTCGAAGACTTGTTCGGCTCCGAAGACTTGTTCGCTCCGGCGACTTGTTCGGCTCCGAGACTTGTTCGGCTCCGAAGACTTGTTCGGCTCCGAAGACTTGTTCGGCTCCGAAGACTTGTTCGGCTCCGAAGACTTGTTCGGCTCCGAAGACTTGTTCGGCTCCGAAGACTTGTTCGGCTCCGAAGACTTGTTCGGCTCCGAAGACTTGTTCGGCTCCGAAGACTTGTTCGGCTCGAAGACTTGTTCGCTCCGAAGACTTGTTCGCTCCGAAGACTTGTTCGGCTCCGAAGACTTGTTCGGCTCCGAAGACTTGTTCGCTCCGAAGACTTGTTCGCTCCAAGACTTGTTCGGCTCCGAGCGACTTGTTCGGCTCCAGGCGACTTGTTCGGCTCCGACGACTTGTTCGGCTCGAAGACTTGTTCGGCTCCGAAGACTTGTTCGGCTCCGAAGACTTGTTCGGCTCCGAAGACTTGTTCGGCTCCGAAGACTTGTTCGGCTCCGAAGACTTGTTCGGCTCCGAAGACTTGTTCGCTCCGAAGACTTGTTCGGCTCCGAAGACTTGTTCGCTCCGAGCGACTTGTTCGGCTCCGAAGACTTGTTCGGCTCCGAAGACTTGTTCGGCTCCGAAGACTTGTTCGGCTCCGAGCACTTGTTCGGCTCCGAGACTTGTTCGGCTCCGAAGACTTGTTCGGCTCCGAGACTTGTTCGGCTCCGAAGACTTGTTCGGCTCCGAAGACTTGTTCGGCTCCGAAGACTTGTTCGGCTCCGAAGACTTGTTCGGCTCCGAAGACTTGTTCGGCTCCGAAGACTTGTTCGGCTCCGAAGACTTGTTCGGCTCCGAGACTTGTTCGGCTCCGAAGACTTGTTCGGCTCCGAAGACTTGTTCGGCTCCGAAGACTTGTTCGGCTCCGAAGACTTGTTCGGCTCCGAAGACTTGTTCGCTCCGAAGACTTGTTCGGCTCCGAAGACTTGTTCGGCTCCGAAGACTTGTTCGGCTCCGAAGACTTGTTCGGCTCCGAAGACTTGTTCGGCTCCGAAGACTTGTTCGGCTCCGAAGACTTGTTCGGCTCCGAAGACTTGTTCGGCTCCGAATGGGGTTGTCTCGATCCCGAGCCGGAAGGCTTTTCTTTTATCGCCGGGCCCGAGCGTCTGAAGTGTGTTGTCGGTGTCGACCTGAGCCCGAGGGCGAAGGTGTTACCGGAGCCTTAGGTTTGGTTTTGGTTGGGAGAGGGGTTTCGGTACTCACGGACCGCTGAGCCGGGGTGACTGCCTGGTCTTCGACGTCGGAGTCATCGGCTTCGGAGACGGAGATCCGCCTGTTGTTCCGGCTGGAGATTGGGATCTGCTCCTAAGATGTCCGGAATCGAGCTGCTTCCGCAAGACATTTCGTGACGTCGAGCCAGACGGTCACGGATGGTTTTCGTCGACCTGAGTGATGAACAGGCCTCTCAGTTCTTGTCTTCGTGCTCCGGAGAGAGGCAGAGGTTACAAACCTCATGTAAGTCCGTGTGTGGGAACTTAGCACCACACCCGGGGCATTTTTTTAAATGAGTCCTTTCCATTGACTGCTGGCGTGGTCGGCGCGGATAGGCCCAACGGCCCGCGTCGAAGGTAGAGGTCCAGGATTTTATATATTTTGAAGATACGTGTCGAAAAGGAAACGCGATCGAGACAATACCGTCGAGTGGAGAGGTATTGCGCGTCGAAGGGGGTTCGAAAACTACACCGCCCCGGAGCACAGCAAATCACATCCGAACCCGATGGCGGAAAAAAACTATCTGGAGATGGAGTCGATGCACATGCGCACTATCGTCCTAAGGAGTCACCTACCTCGTGACTACAAAGACTTCTTCCAAGACAAAAACAAAGTGCAAACATCCAAGCCCAACACCAGATGGCGATCTATGCACAAGTATACGATCTACAGCTCATATGCCTCGAACTGTTACTTACCCAGTAAGCATCTGTTCTTGGCATGTAAAGCTGTAGATTCACATGCTTTGCATACTCCTGCCATCTATTGTTGGGCCCGGATGTTTGCAAGTTGTTTTTCTTCGAAGAAGTCTTTCCAGTCATGAGGTAGGTGACGCCTCCTTTCGGTGATAGTGCGCATGGGCATCAACTCCATTGTTGGATTGTTTTCCCGCAGAGGGTGAGAATGGAGTTAGTAAAGGTAGAATAGAGATGTCCATGTGTATGTATGGAATATAAGAAAGAACTGCAACATATCTAGGTACCGGGGAGCCAGGTGGGCGCATGTGAATCTACAGCTCTACATGCCAAGAACAGATGCTTACTGGGTAAGTAACATTTTCCGTTCGAGGCATGTGAGCTGTAGATCACATGCTTTGCATAGACTATACAGCAGTACTCTCCCAAAGCGGTGGTTAACCTGTAGCTGTTGCAGTTGTTTGAAAAAGTGTTTTAAGTACTGCCTGGCCTACATTAGCTTGTTGCCTCGCTAACACATCTACACGATAGTGTTTGGTGAATGTGTGCGGTGTAGACCATGTTGCTGCTTTATAGATGTCAGCTTAGGGAATATTCCCTAAGAAGGTCATAGTAGCCCCTGTTTTGCGGGTAGAATGCGCTCTAGGGGGTATTGGCAATATACTTTTTGCTTTTGTATAACATGTTTAGATACATTTAACAATCCATCTTGCAATACCGGGTTTAGAAATAGGATTGCCTTTGAGTGGTGGAGAAAAAGCAACAAAGAACTGCTTTGTCTTACGAAAATCTTTTGTTCTTTCTACATAATATAGTAGAGCTCTTCTAACAAGGGTGTGTAGAGCTCATTCTGCTACAGAATCAGGTTGAATCAGGTTGATGAAAGAACACAGGTAACTCAACTGATTGATTTATGTGAAAAGCAGAAACCCCTTTTGGAAGAAATTTGGGATTGGTTCGAAGAACCACCTTGTCTTTGTGAAGTTGAAAGAAAGGCTCTTGTATAGTTAGTGCCTGGAGTTCACCAACTCTCCTTAAGGAAGTGATTGCAATAAGAAAAGCAAACTTCCATGAGACTGGAGTTGAGATGCAGCTTTTGGTAAGGAACTACTGACAGCTCCAGCAGGGTGGTGAACCAGGGTTGACGTACCCATGTGGGAGCTATGAGAATCAGTGTGAGGGATGTTTACCTGAGCTTCCGAACTACCAGAGGAAAGAGTGGGAGAGGCGGAAAAGCGTTGGCAAATATCCCTGACCAGTTCATTCATAGGGCATTGCCTTTGGAGAGCGGGTGTGGGAACCTGGAGGCGAAGCTTGGGCATTTTGCGTTTTGAGCTGTAGCGAACAGGTCTATATGAGGAAATCCTCATTATTGAAAGTAGGGAAGAAGAATTTGGCGATGTAGTTCGCTGTCACCGTCTGCTGAGAAGGTATGCAAATTGATTGTTTTCTACTGGAAGGTGTTCTGCAAGGAGATACATTTTGTGATGTATGGCCCATTTCCAAATGGTTTCTGCTAGGCGTGACAGGTGGAGCGTCCCCCCCCCCCCCTGTTTTTGTATGCATTACATAGCTGTCATGTTGTCTGTGCGGACTAAGACAGTTTTGCCTATAAGGTGAGTTTGAAAGGCTTTGAGCGCTAGAAACACTGCTAATAGCTCTAGGTGATCGAGTCCATAATCCTTCGATTGTGTGACTATGTAGGTGAGCACCCCAACCAGTGAGCGATGCGTCTGCTGTTAGCAATGTTTGTGGAGCAGGGTCGAGAAAGGACAGCCGTTTGGATAGATTTTGTGGGTTGCATCACTGCAGAGAGCGATGGATGGATGAGGCCATCCACCAACACTAGATCGCTTAACTGACCCTGCGACTGGTCCCACTGACTTGCTAAGCATTCTTGAAGGGGATGCATGCGAAGTCTTGCGTGGGGAACAATTATAATGCGAGACGCTATCATGCCTAGCAGTTTCATGAAGACTCTTGCTGGCAATGTTTGGTTGGGCTGAAATTGAGTGAGAAGGGACTGAATACTGTGAATCCTGGCTGTACTGGGAGAGGCTAGAGCTTAGTGAGTGCCTATCGTGGCTCCTAGATAAGTTTGTGTGTTGGAAGGCTGTAGATGAGACTTCAACACATTCACTGTAAACCCTAGTTGGTGAAGTACGTGAATAGTGGTTTGAGTGTGTTGGACACACATTTGGCAAGTCCTGGCTTTGATGAGCCAGTCGTCCAGGTAGGGGAAGACCGTGATCTGTAGTCTTCTCAGATGTGCCGAGACTACTGCCAGACATTTGGTAAATACCCTGGGAGCAGTGGTGACTCCAAACGGTAGTACTTTGAATTGGTAATGATGACCCGCTATGATGAATCTGAGGTATTTGCGATGAGCTGGATGAATTGGAATGTGGAAATATGCGTCTTAAGTCTAGAGTAGACATAAAATCGCCCTGCTGTCGAAGCGGGAGCACTTGTTGAAGTGTTACCATGTGGAAATGCTCTGACAGTACGTAGAGGTTTAGTTCTCTGAGATCTAGAATAGGTCTCAACCACCGAAGAGTCTAGTGGTACCTGTCCTTTAATAAAGACTGGATCTGAGGGAGCAGATTTATATATTTTTTTAATCAATCCTGGGGATGAGAATGCGAGCCCGCACTGGATCTTTAAAGATGTCGTCATGCCTTTAAGCATAGGTAGCGTGTGACAAGCCCTGTGTGTGGTACTGAGCGTTTCAAATAGGAAATCTTCCTCTAAAAATTCCTTGTGTAACTGTACCCCCATGATAATCTGCAGCTCTAGCAAGTAATTCTAGATATCCTACATTGTCGTCAGGAGGGGAAGGTTTTGTAGAGTAAAGATCTGGGTTATCTGTAGGTGAATCTGTGTGATAATCCTTCCAGGGGTCTATTGGTAAAATATTGCGCCCCCCCCACCCCCCCATCTACATCATCATCATCAGGTGGTGGAGAGTTAGTTGGTGTGATCAGTAAATGATGCAAAGGTGGAGAGGTTGGTGTAGGGGAACATGGTAAAAGAGGAGGGAGGGGGGGGTTAGTACCCACATTCTTCCTCATGAAAGGAAGAAAGGTGCGTCCTCCGACTCAGGTTTGCATTTCTGAGGTGATTTAGTAAGAACACGTCCTGTATCTGGATTTATATAAAGTTCCTTTAGTTTTGGGTCCAATTTGGGTGTTGGGGTGTCAAAAATCAGATTCTGCAGCTGCGGAGCAGTTTAAGTTTAAGCGCCAAGGATTTCGGTGCCGGGGTAGAATCACTTTTCGGTGCTGAAGGTTTCGGTGCTGAAGGAGGCTTTGTTTTCGGTGTCAGTGATTTCAGCTCCGAAGCGGTTTTCAGCTTCGAGCCTGAAGGTTTCGGCCGACTCGATACAGAGCCGGAGGGCGGGACGTCTGAAACATCTTGTCGGTGCCTACCGGGGCCCGAAGGAGGGAGGTGGGACCGAAGCCTTTTGTTTCGGCTGAGTTGGAGTTTGGGTTAAGGGGCGTACGGTACTCACGGTACGTTGACCTTGTGGCAAGTCGTCTTTCATCTCGGAGTCCGATTCTGGAATGGAGACAAGTTCTTCCACGAGCCCTTGTGCGTCGAATTCGTGCTCGGATCCTTCGCCGAAGATGTCCGGCATTTATTCGACGTTTTGACTGCATCTCGCGACGTCAAGCCCGACGATCACGGAGCGTTTTCTTCGATCGGAACAATTTGCACGCGTCGCAGTTCTGTTTGTTGGGCTCCGGAGACCAGCACAAGTTGCACACTTCGTCCAAGTCGGTGCGCGTATACTTGGCGCGGCACAGAGGGCAGAATTTGAATGGAGTCCGTTCCATCGACTGCGAAGTGGACCGACGCGGTTAGGCCGGACGGCCTTTCCAAGATCTTCGATTGAAATAGAGGTTTTCCTCGACAGATACGATGTGGGATACGAGTTTGAAACAATACCGACGCGGGTGGAGTAGATTGCGCACCAAGGGGACCCCGAAGAACGGCTTCGAACTGGAGCACAGCAATACACGTCCAAACCCGATGGCGGAAAAAAAAAAAACAATGGAGTCGATGCCCATGCGCACTATCACCGAAGGAAGGAGTCACCTACCTTGTGACTGGAAAGACTACTTCGAAGAAAAACAACTTGCAAACATCGGGACCCTACACTAGATGGCAGGAGTATGCAAAGCATGTGATCTACAGCTCACATGCCTCGAACTTGATGTTATCATCATTTTATTTGGTTCTGCTGCTGCAGTTTTGCGGGGCTGCTCTGCTCACAGAGGAGCAGAGGAAGGAGTGGTGGACACTCGAAGTGCCCATGACTGTTTGGCCAACCGTCTCGGGCCAGCCAAACGGTCATTAGCATTTTACATGTTCTCCACAGAGGCTGCATTACAGCCTGGGTGAAGAACATGCACAGGCTCCCATTCCCTGGCTGAACGCCAAATCACGGCGATCAGACAAATCACAATGTTGCATTTCAGCATTGTGATTGGTCAGGGGAGCCTGGATGCTTCCAGTTCCTGGCTGGGAGAGACTCAGCAAGAAGACAGAGGAGAGGCGAGGCGACAGAGGAGGAGAGGCGTTAAGTTATTTTTTTTTCACACCCCCACCCCGCCACCTCTAATTTGTGCCAGCCACCACTGCCCATTAGCCCGGTAAGGACAACATTTAGATTGCACACTGGAGCAGGGGGGAACTTTGGAAAGGATGATCCTTATGAGACACTCCACCAATTATTAAATTACAGGGATACAATGGTGAAGAGCGTTCCCTGTTTTGCATGTAAGCAGCTATGGATGCTAAATGGTGCTGTAAGGTAGTGCATGTAAGGCTTCATTTCTAGAGTAGGTAATAAATAGCATCCTGGACAGTGGGCTTAAGAGGATCAAGGTGATTGGGGAATGCAATAATGGACAACTATCTTTTCATTTTGATACATAGAAGGCTCATTTAGGAGGCCTGTGGAACTCACGAAATAAGTCCATGCACTCCTGCAGAAGACACAGATAACAGAATTCTAGGACCTCTGGTGCCAGATTGCTAGATTGAGTTGGCTGAGATCTGGGTGCCTGATCTGACCTTGGTTTTCGGTGTAAAGGTTCAGTCTGTTGGTGATCCACCTGTGGGGGCTGATGGACATCAAGAAGTGTCCAGTAGCATGGTTGTCTGGCCCACGAGGGGGCTACCAGGGGAAGGGTTTGAAATGTTGGACGCTTCTTCCAAACCAACTGTGGAATAAGCGAGAGAGGCAAAAAAAAGTACGCAAAGATCCCGGACCAATTCATCCATAGTACATTGCCCGTTGACTGTGGGTACCTAGAGGCGAAGTTGCGGCAGTTTGCATTTCCAGTAGTTCCTAAAAGGTCTATTTGTGCAGTGCCCCAATGCTGGAAATAGAGGATTAGGAGGCGGGTGGAGTTTCTACTCATGTACTTGCAGATGCGTCCTTCTGAGCAGGCAGCAGGCATCACGATGCTCTGGGATGTAGGGACACCTTTGATTCGCTTCTCCACGGCCCAGGGTCGACGGGTGTAGAGGTGTCTTTAGGCGGTGGGTTTTCCTTACCAGAAGCAGACGCGGTAGAGGGGGCCTGCGTGCAGAGGCTGCAGGCGACGAAGAGTTCAGTTGGGGCAAAACCACGGTGGACTCTGTCTGTGGAGGGCCACGATGACACCATTGGCCCACTTTGGGGACACAATTGTTCTGTTTTGGGGGAAAGATCTGGCACTGGGGATCTGGTTAGCAGAAACCCAGTGCACTTCCAGCCAAAATCACATCATGTAACAGGCAACAAGTGGGGGAGTGACCATGTCAAAAAGGGCACGTTCCTACACTGTGTGATACAATTCTTGCTCATGGGATAAAACTTCATTTGAAGTTGACACAGATTGTTAGTGAACATACTATACTTCAATTACCATTTAAAATACTGATAATTATTACTACATTGTGGTTCCATAAACTGAGCAGCTTCCTCGTTTTAGAAGGTAGTAAGTCTTGTGTAGGTAAAAAGTGCACAGTTTTTCTGTGAATTTTAGCACTAAATTCTTAGTTAGTTTATTAATGGGAGGCTTGATCTCTTGGCACCACTATCGCTGCACCTTTACATAGAGGTAACAATCCTTTTCTTAATGTAACTTGCTGAGAATATCGAATACGTTGAAAAAGTTCTACTAATTCTACATGTGGAAGAACACAGACACCCGAGTGAAGCATGGTCTTCCACTTCACTTTAGTTTATGTATTGTGATGCCATTTACTAAAGGACAATTGTGTCTAGGAATACGGAAGCGTCCATCCGGTCCAACCAAATCTTCAAAGTCAACATGGACCAATACTTTAAAGTCTAAAAGTAAGGAATTACACTGCTAAAAACATGCCCTATTAATTTAATGAAACAATTACTGACTTTGAATCCTCATTGCACTCAGAAACTATGTTCGCTGTCTGGCAGAACAGTGCACTTCTGCACACTTAATACAAATTCAGGTTACTACCAAGAGGCATGCACATTGTTTCCCAAAACCAGCCCCGCCAAGTACTGAAACTAATGTAAGAAGGAAAGGTTCTAAGAAACTTAACAATTAAAACTGAAATAAGCAATTCTGCAACAGAAAACAGACATTTCCTATGCAACAAGAAAAGGTACATCTTTCAAGTCTGTAGACTTTAGTTGCCATCAAATTGCTTTCGTCAATCGATGAAATCTGCTATTTACTAAACACTGAATGTTTGATTTCCTCAATTTACAAAAGCAGCACAAACTATGTATTAAATCCTCTAAATGTGTAAAGGGATTAATAGGCAGCTGATTGTTATGGATAGTTAAAGGAACAACCTTTTTGTAGCACAGGCGCTGCAGTATTTAGGTAAGTATGCTTAAATAGAGAATTTCCATAATCTAAGGTTGACTTAATACATGCATGTGGATTATTTTTCTCGGGGGGGCGTTAAATAGAAGTGAACTGAAAGAGATATTTATGCATGGAATGATAGCTCGATTCCATATATCCTTTTGAGCCAAAGAGATTGGGGCTCTGCAGTGGCAGTCTAAGTTTCTGCCTCACTGTTAAGAATGGATGTATGATAGAGACCCTAAAGAAGGAAAAAGCACAGTTTGTAAGATGAATTAGTGAGTCTTTAAATACTATAAAATACCCATATATACGGAGGGCAGAGTTAAAACTTTAAAAAAACAACCTCTTTATGTAGAGTGACTGCAACCACATTAATCAAAGTGAAATAAATGCATCCACACTTGTGGCAGCACATAAGCTAAAGACAAGTCTGCCTCATCACTGAAAAAGGCTGGGGTACAACCATCATATGTACAATCTATTTGTTTGAACCACAAGTTCAGAATGCATTCTCTTGTAAATCCTAATGACCTTCAAAATATCTAATATCTCTCGGTTGGTTTATTTCATGAGCCTAAATAGAAAAGCCCAGCAATACTGAGGCAGAGTAGCTGGTAAATATAAAACGGTTGAATTCCAAGAATTTGGGCCTTGGTTTTACACTACCAAGTGATATGCATGATCAATTTCCCAAGTTAATTTTGTAAAAAAACCTTCAGCACAATCCTAGAGTTTTTTCCATGAATCACATAAAAAGTCTTGCCAAGGAAAGTCACAGTACAGTTCAAACAATACAAGAGGAATCAAATGCTATATATAGAGTAAACATTTAAATATCCAAGAACTCTTACAACTGAATTGTTGATGACCCAAATGGAATTTAAAAAAACAAAACAAAAAAAAGAACCAGATTGGGAGCTGGTAAACTTTATAGATGGACACCAAGGAGTTACACAAACGCAAATGAGTAAAAAAAAAAAAAAAAAAGGGTCTGCAAAAAATCTCTACACTATAGGATACGCAGAGCACAGAGTGGTTAGCATCCTATGCCAGTGACCATCCTTTCACACTCTACCACTGAATACATTTTATGTTGAGCCAATACATCTCCATATTTTTTGTTCACAGAATGCTAGAATTCAAAGTAAAAGAAATAGTCAATGCAGATGAAAGATATACTTTCCACCAAAACTATTAACTGCCTGTCAATTATATACCGGGATATGCTCCACAGCTGCTTAAGATACAAAAGAAACTGAATACATTATATTAAAAAAAAAAAAAATTTAAACTCAAGGCACTGCGCCCATAGAAACACTCACCTGCGTAAGTGCAGAGCACTCAACATACTTCACTGCCTTTAAGTCCCGAGCAAGCTTCTCAGCAGTCTCCGGAGTGATAGGTTTCTGTTTATTTTTGGCAAGTTTCTCACATGTTGAAGGGTCATCTCGTAGATCAATCTGGGTTCCAACAAGCAGGAATGGAGTCTTTGGACAATGATGGGTAATTTCTGGCACCCACTGAAAGTCATAGGTTGAAAACAACTAGTCAATAACAAGGACATATCCACGCAATGGCAGTGCTTTAAGTGCACATGAAGTATAATATTTACCTTCTCTTTGACATTTTCAAAAGAAGATGGCGAGACCACAGAGAAACAGACTAAAAATACATCAGTCTGTGGGTAGCTTAAAGGTCTTAATCTGTCATAATCTTCTTGCCCTAAAAAAAACAATTGCATAACTATATTAGGACAGTGTTATATATAATCCTGACAATTTCTTAATGTTACCCTATGACTATATTCAGAGAGTGAATAAATATGTATAACAAAGTGAAGGTAAATAGCTTCAGATGAAAGAACTTTCAACTCAAAGGTTGATATGGAGAATAAATTGTGAAGCTCCAATACCCAAAACAAACTCCACATACAGCACCCCTGCCTTATTTTCAAATATACTCAAACCTTAACCCCCCTTTGACATATAAATTCAAAATGTGAAGCTGATGGCCCTTTGTATGCTGGTGATTCGACAGAGGCAAAAATATTTCACAAAACCACCAAACAAAGCCTTGACTATCAGTTTATACCAAATGCTCAGTTTTAGTGAGTGACTTCTTTAAACACTGTCTTCAATGGCACATAAAGGTGTTCGAGGACACTGGAAAATAAACACAAACAACTGAACATTGTAGAAATTCAGCATCTATGACAACACTAGATGTGAAGCTTGAACATCCAAATATTTTGATTAATCTATAGAAACGCTACATACTGCTCAGATTGTTGTGTGAACTGCCTAAATGCACCTCTTCTCTGCAGTGAAATTAGTTGCATGGAACTTTTTCAGAAAACTTTCTTTATTGGAAATGTTATCAGATCCAGAAGAAAGGATATTTTACGATACAATGAAAGTATGCATATTTATATTCGTGGTCTCTTAGGGTAGTCTTACAAACTATGTTTTTTTTAGGCACATTCAATGTGCAAACCCCATATCAATAGCTCATTGCAGTCTTGATGCCTCCCAAAAATGTCATTCAGAAAAGAAAAAAAAACTGAGGCTGATCCTATTTTTATTGGCGCTGTGCTGAGACAATGAACGCAAGGTGAGCAACAGGCTAGATGTTAAGTTCCTCTGTCGGTCACTGCCCTGAAAAGGAACAGGGCTCTCCTTCTGTGCCTATGCCCGTAACACGGCCATTTGTTTTGTGGGTCCTGCTGCCCCTTGACTCTTAATTTGCAGCTTTACATAGCGCGAGCTAGACACTACTGGATCGGTTTACACAAGCACCAATTAAATTACATAAGGTGACTTTTTTCCCCACGCACTGGTGATGTTAAATAATTTGCCCAGAATCACAGG
This sequence comes from Calotriton arnoldi, assembly GCA_963921515.1. NCBI lineage: Eukaryota > Metazoa > Chordata > Amphibia > Caudata > Salamandridae > Calotriton > Calotriton arnoldi. The sequence continues at coordinate 971,351 of CAWUFW010006923.1, read as the reverse complement.
ATGCTGAGCCGACGCCAGGATTTAAACCTAGTTCCCCAGCTCCAAAGTCATCCGCTCCTCTACAACCTCGGATGCCGGAGCGCAGTTTTTTCAAATTTAGATGTACATTTTCTGGCATCAGGCACCCTCCTACTCCAAGGCCTGGTGCTGCTGGACTCTGCCAGGTTACAGACTGACTTGTAGGTCTCCAGTAGTGGCAGACCAAAGACCAGACAGTGTTTTTGTGACAAGTATATGTTCTTACTGCTGCAAAAATACAGCACATTTTGTGATTTGGGATCGCAAATTGTTTTTTGATCCAAACTGGCCATTCCAGACCGCAAAATCCTAGGGGGGTCTAATTTGGTTTTGTAGCTGTTTTTATCTTGCTTTCATACTGTTCTAAGCTCCAAACTAGGAGTGCTCTTCAGAGCAGGACTATTGCTCCCGCCATCAACTGTGTTGTGGGCTTTTACTAGGCATTCTTTCCTTCAGTCACGAAGGTGGGCCACAATCTTGCAGATTCACTTTGTTGAGACTGCTGCTCTGCAGTCACTGTGGCAGAATTGAGGAGAAGATTGGAGAAGCAAAGCTCTGCGTCTGCAACTAGGTTGTGCGCGCAATATTCTTTCTATATCGACAGGCGCGCGACCACGTAAGTGGGGGTCGTGGCTCCGAGTTCTGTACACTGAGCGGTGTGACCGGCTTGGAGCATTTACAACACGAGTCTAGAACTGCTCAGGGGCCCCCAGCGCGAAATATTCTCAGGTTTGGCAAATTAGTCTGTTAAATTCCCAATTGAGCCCCTTGTGTACTATTATCAGGGGTCGGCACAACGGACCTATTGATCATACCCAATGAGGTGCATTCACACAATCCATAATATTGATATCTGTAACACCCTATTGTGTATATGTCGAGATGTGTACTAAATGACATTTAATATTAACTGTTAAGATGGAAATCCACTTAGGATGAGCTGGGACTGACGGGAGAAGCACCGCACCCACCCAAATTCGCCTTCACCCCATCCCTCCTTTTTCCCATCCCTCCCCTCAATCTTTTATTCCTAATCTCTTTGAGCTAATTAGTTGTTCAGAGTTAATTATATCGTACATGTTTGATGTCATTGCCATACAATTCATAATTTTTACGGCCACGCGCCCACTGCCTGTATTGGAGGTATCTTATCTCCCTCCTCCCTCTCTTTCCTCGTGATGACGATACATGATAAACTGCGCCATGCTGTATCTGCTAGTTGCTCCGAGATCTTTTGGGGGCACTTTCCCCATACCTACTATTATGTGACCCTATACATGTTTTATTTCACTTCTAGTTATGTTGTAAAAGCCCTTATGATTTTCACTATGCCTGATATTGTTCTATGCGTATATCACAAAACATTTCAATAAACAGATCAAACACAATCAGGGGTTGGCAGAAACAAAATTTGACTTCGTCCTAAGAGCAAAAACGCCTCTCCCTCCAATTTTAACTGCAGCTGTATAGGCCTTTTTTGGAGCTGCTCCGCCCAATTACCCTTAGGAGTGATACTCAGTGATTACTAACAGCTGACTCCCAGCCCTTCGACCTGAATGAATACCACGAGTACTATTAAGATGAGCCGGAGATGTATTTCAAGGATGATTTAATCAAAGCTGTGGACAACTTGGTCCAGGAGTCCATTGACAAGGCGCTGGCAAAGGCCCCCCATCCACGCAGCAGCAAGTTATGATATGCGCAGCAACAAATTTATAAGATGTGGGGGTGGGAACGGTGCAAGCTCCACATACAGTGCCTTCGATTCCAGGCGCACCACAGCCGAATAAAGGTCTGGGAAGTGGGGACGTCCTGTTAGGCAGGATTTCGACAGCTTTTTAAGCACATCAGATCATGGCAATAGCTCCTCGGTGCCTCAAATTGGTTCAGGTTTCAAGTCTCTAGTTCAAACAAATACGTCTGACAAGGTTTCTAATCATTTGAACTTTGCATAATGAACCCCCAAGTCTTCAAACAGCAGAAAAAAGCAGAAGTCTAGGCAACGTTAATAACTTTCAATCCAGATGAGATCGGCCCAAGATAATCAAACTAGACTCTGACCCCAAGGTAGCAACTGCAATCCAGGTTAAGAAAAACGTTCAGCAAAGTGCTGCAGGACGGTCTTCTCAGGTAAAATGGTGGAATTGCCAGAGGTGGACCCTTGAATAGTCACTTTTCTGAAAAAATTTGCAAGAGACCCCAAAAAAGGTTTAGGCAGATCCTTCCATTCTTGTTAAGACAAACTTCTTGATTTGGCAGGTCCGCTCACAAAAATATTAGAAATTGCGCAACAGGCAAAGGAGCGTAGCATGCCATAGACCCGGATACTCTGATCGGCTGGTCTCAAAGATTGATATGCTACCTCGGGAAAGAGAACTGTGCCATTTCGACCGAAAGTCGTAGATCCATCCTCTTACGCACCGACCCAAAGCAGACGGAAATGGCCTCTTGGAGGCAGGATCTGTTAACTGCAGACTTGTTGGCAACCCTTTTGTCAGAGACTTGGGCAAGTTTGTCAACATATTCACAGCCCTTGATCAGGCAAAGATGTTGGTAAAAAAGGGTTTTCAGTCAAACATTTTTGCTCCGGCCAGTCGATACAGGGGATGATCAGCGGCCACTTTGGATACCAAGGGTTCCAAAATGGTTTCCTTCCAGGAAAACAGGGAACTTGAACAACTGTGGGAGAGGGGAACCTTCTTCCCTCCCAGACAGCATGCTGGCCATAGTTGATAAGCCAGGGAGTCTACAGAGGCTCTCTCTCAAAAGGTTCTGGTTTCTCAGGTAATGATTTGACCTGCATCCGAGGTGGTGTTTAGGGGCAGTATCCGCCACTTCTTACACGGCACCCCATAATAAAGGACACATGGGTGCTGGACACGATTCAAGGTTTCAAGCCGGAGGTCTATGGTAGCGCAGTGCACCAGGGTTTTTCAGACTAATGCATTTTCCCTTTCCAGATTAGGATATCATGGACTAAGAAATTCAGAGTCTGTTATGCATAAAGCGATTTGCGAGATAGTCACCCCTTAGGTTTTTACAGTAATGTCTTTCTGATACAGAAATAAGGGGTGGAGCAAGATTGGTGCTAAACTTAAGAGATTAAAGCCTGGATACTATAATAGCATTTCACGATGGAGGGGTTTCATTTTCGGCAACATTTACCCCAACAGGGAAATTGGACGGTCTGGCTTGACATTAAAGATGTTCATCTGGCTATTCCAATTTTTGCATATGACCAGAAGTTCCTCTAGTTTCAGATGAAATGGAAAAAAAAACCTCAGTTGTTCGAGTACAAAGTCTTTCCATTCTGTCTATCACCCATCAGCTCCTTGGCGTTTCACCAAGGTGATGAAGCCGGTGGCTGAAACCCTTAGGGTCAGAGATGTACACCTCATAATTTACTTGGATAACAATTATCTTGGTGCGAGATCAAGCCACAGTGTAGTTACATCTCTCCTAGGCGATCCAGTTGCTGCTGGAGTTGGGTTTTATAATCAATGTCCTTAAGTCAGTCTTGACCCTGTAGAACTCTTAAGTTTATAGGTAGATTCAGTTGAAGCTCAGTTACAGCCTCCCTCTCCTAAAATTCGAAATATCAAGAAATTAAATGGAGATTAGCCTTGTGCAGACAGACTGTATCATCGAGACTGGTGGCCAGGATTGTGGATCTTTTATCCTTCTCAATTAAGAGATATGGACCTTTTATGCTCCTCGATTCAAGCAATATTTCTAGGCCTGCTTGATTAGTGGGCACAGCAGTGTCTAATACACAAATCTGCAGCGGTGCCTTTCATATGCAACTCAGGTGGAGTTCAGATTCCGCCGGAGACCAGGGTCCTCTGATCTCCACCTCTCCCAGATGGCCGGCCCATCCCAGGAGTGATGCATCTGTCAATACTGTGAGATCTGGTTGAGGAAGGGAGAGAATTCTGCCTCTGACCCAATCGCGGTTTGTTAGCCACCACTGCAGGTCTTTTGCAGTTCCCTTCGAGATCTGGACTATGTCAGAGAGATTCCCATGGTGCTGCACCCACTGGAATTTGAGGTTCCACTGCAGAGCCTGTATACACCATCTGGCATGTGTCACAAGCAGGATGCAGGAGGCCATGATGCCCAGCAGCCTCAGTGTCATTCTCACTGAAATCCTAGATACCGATGTTTCAGCCTGTAACATAGCCTCAATATCCCGGACTCGCTGCTTGGGAGGATATGCCCGAAACAGCACTGTATCCGAAACCGCTCCAATGAAAGGGAGAGTCTGATAGGGAGTCATGTGTGACTTTGGCACGTTGATAGTAAAACCCAGCGAATGCAGGAGGTCCTCGAAGTCTGGAGGTGAGAGGAGCCAGCCTGTGGCGAGCCACCTTCAGCAGACAGTCGTTGAGATAGGGGAAGACTAGCAACCCTGATCTGCGCAGATGATCTGCAACCACCGCAATCACCTTGAACACCCGCTGGTAAGGCCAAAAGGAAGCACAATGCATTGAAAACCTTAGCCAGTGTGAGCTTCCTGAACTTCTCTTATGGGAACAGTCCAACCCGAGCTGCCAAGCCAGATCTTCCCTGGACCAGAAACAAGCATCCTGGGACCGATTTCGGTCTAACAGCCTTCATCAGCCATGCTAGCTTGAAGCCTGTGGCAAAGTGAGTAAGGGACCCACGTCTGGGTATACCCTGCCAACTTAAGGCGAACAAAGCAAACGCAAGGAGACCTGGCTTGGCAGTTCGGGCTGGACGGACTATTCCCATGAGAAACGGGGTCAAGACTGATTTGCATATGGCTGGGTCTGAACTGAGATGGCGAAGTGAGCTACAGAACGATGATGAATTAAACCCAGATCTTTGACTGGGGGTGAGGGTCTGAAAACGTTTCAGCGCTTCGTCCATCATCTCCTTGTGTTTGCGTCATAATTTATATCAGACTTTCAGGTACAGCATGAGGTCTGATAGGGGTCCTTCCTTCTGTCTGTATTATTATACTTCTTGGTTATTCATGGGTCCCTGCTTCCCGACCAGGTAGGTCCTGAAACTACCCAATATATCATGCGGTCAGCATCTAATCGATTGCAGCTCAGTATATACCTGTGCTGTTTCACTGCTATATGAAGCATTTGCAGCCAGGTAGAGGCATTAGGTGGTGGGCCTTTCCTCCAGTTTTGCATCAAAGTACGTTTGGCCGATACGGTGTGGATCTAGTAAACAATGAAACTATACTCCTTTCTCCTGGACTTGCTTTCTTGTTTAACACCAGGAGAACTGAGCCTCTCGCACAGCCTAGGGCGTGAGCAGATTGAATGCAAAAAATGTGCAGGGTTAACTTTCAGCACAAAATCCCATTTCAATTTTTTTTTTTTTTTTTTTTTTTTAACTATGAGACCAGCTTTATTCCCTAGGGCAACAAACATGGTGGCTCTAAAGTTTGCAACAAATGAAGTGGATTTAGAGCTTTCATTTCTTAAGTCCAAAACTTAGGGAAAATGGGCAATCTAAATTCTCGAATCAGTATGAAAAGTCTTGTAAGCAGAAGAGACAGCCAGGGCCACGAATGTGAAAACAAGCACAGCATCAAGCTTAGTTGACTAGCATGTGCACGGGGAGAAGTTATCATACAGGAATTGCTAACTGGCAGCTTTTACCTGTAAATTAGGCAAATATTTCAACAAAAGATACCTTAGCTTGCTTACTCTGCTGTGATGTTAATGCTTCAAGGATTCCACATGAATGATCTGCATAAACAATATTATCCAGGTTTTCGAACAAGCTAAATTCAAACTGAAATCTCCAGTTAAATAGAATAGCTACAAATAGTATTTTATAAATAGTTATTACCGAATTGCAACCAGTGATCACCTTATTGAACTCAGAAGAGATGAAATGCTGATACGATATTTCCAGATTTTCAAACCCATGACCAACACATCACTCACAGATATCAGAAGCCACTGCTTAACTCGCACAACTACATGTTCTCTTCCATTTCTGCTAGAAACCCTCTTGAAATAGAATAGCTAGAAATGCAATGAAAAGGCTGAAGTTTTACTTAAAAGATGTTGACATTATCAGAATGGAAAGGTTACTTGGCTGTAATCCATGTTCTACATTTTCTTTGAGGTCACAAATACAGATTAGTTCCGGCTCCCTTGGAATCCTGGAGCACTTTTAACGAGAGGTTAAATCTGTTGAAATTACCCATTTTAGGCTTTGATTAGAGAGTTTTAGCTGTCTCATTAGCCTCACATAATTCTTATTAAAAAAGCATACATAGAGGGAGGGAACTTCAGCCTGCCCTCTTCATTCTCTAGTCTTGTTCAACCATCATTCACATTTTTCTGCAACCCACATCATGGGGCAAGAAGTCAGCCCACTTTATCCATCTAGTACTGCGAGTCACCGCATCGTGCCTGATCATTTGTGCACTGCTACGTGAAATGGAAGACACTTCTAAGCCGGGGTTTGGTGTACCTGGTCGTTTTTGCCAACGATTGTGCAATCATACAAAAAAAATTAAATTTGGAAAAAATGCGTTAAAACAATGGACACTTGCCAATGCCAGACCTACTGGCCAAAGCTTGTTTTCTTTATATATATATTTTTTTATATATATTTTGGCTCTCTTCTGAAAACATGCAGAGAATTTCATTAGATATTTCAAACAAAAAAAGGTCAACTGCATTTATACACATGAAAAAAATATAACGAAACTGCATATTCAATCAAAATAAAAAATGAAAAACAACGTAAATGTGTGTGGATGGAGCAGGTGATCCTTCTGTGGACGTTTTAAATTTGTTCAGCGCTGCAGAAAGTAAGATGAATTGGCGAAAAAAAGAAAGAAATTTCAGTGATCACTGATCAACAGGACACTGCCCATGGTCTCGGTTTTGATTACCTAGGCACAGAGTCTGGGTATTTTCTGTCTTCTGCCATAGGTCAAAAAGTTGAGTTAAGAAAAACATAAGACCTTGAACATTTCTTGCAAAACATGCTCATTCAGGTGCATTTGCGGGAAAATCATCCTTAAGGACTCAACACTCTTAACACCAAATAGATCTACAGCCATATTGGACATCTATCTGACAAGCAATCAGTGGCATATACCATGAGTTTCAAGATAATACCATATTCACGTCCTGCTTATTTAGCTCGAACATGGTTGTAATGCGGTCCTTCAGAACTGGAATTCTATTGATTTTGAAGAAAGGAATTAAAAATGTTATTGCCAGGCGCCCACCCCCCAAGTTCCAGTAAGTTTAAGGTAGGTCTTTTTTCCTCCTAAGTGCCTTGCACCTTAGGGAATTATGTGAATGCCCAAGCTGTCAGAGAAACCTATCATCATTGTCTGACAGACTCTAGTGATGAAACCAATTACTGCTTCAGATTTTCAGAATGTGGTGCCTGCTCCAGTTCATCACCCTGGTGAATAAATTGTTGCTTCCTATGGAAGCAAGGCCCATTTTCCGTTATGATACCAAGTCTTCATTCTGTGAATCTGACTACCTGTTGGTGAAAGCAGATTTGAGAGCAGAGTAAATTCACAACCAGAACTTTCTGTTGGGTGTCTCAACCTGAAGATAAGCATGTGATCTAATACGGAAACAAGCAATAGTTCACTTTTATGAAGTTGACTTTTCGGTCTGTGCTTGAAAATTTCAAACTACTTGCCCACCAGTGAGCATTAGAACAGCAGTGACCACTGATTTCTTTATGATTGGAGAGACAGTGGAGGATGACATGGTCTAGTGGTTTGTAAACGACAATAACAACCACGCTTGGGATCAGATTAAACTTCTCAGTGCAAATGGACTTGAAATGAAATATGCATCCTTGGAAGGTCTTGGACCAATGGAATAAGAGGTCGAAAAGACGTGCGAGGCAGAAGAGTTTTGAAAATGACTAATGACTGCACGTGGAGAGCCATTATCTGAATACTGTGTTTTGTGGTAGCTTTATTCATGGCATTATTGAATGTTAGTAATCAGTTAGGGAAACGGTCAATGAGATGGATTCTGGAAATGTAGAAGAGTACATGTACCAGTGAGTTTTAGAGAAGGCACAGTCTTTTCTTATATAACCAGCGTGGACTCAATATCTTGAAAAGGTTATGGTTGCACTTGACTAGACTATGAAACCTTTGTAATGGCCTCCGTCTTCTCCCTCTACATCTAGGCCATGGATGATGCGATTATGGCTCAGTTGGCTAATGTGGGACTGGCTGTTCTTTTTAAATAGGTTGCAGAGGGGAAGCCAAGGAATTTTCTAGGTCTGCAGCACCTTTTATGGGATCCTCAATATATAGTAATTTGATGTTAGGTTCAGCCTAGAGTTAAAAGATGTTGAGGTCCTTAAAATCAAAGCCCTCAATTTCAAAGCCTGTCAAAAAGGGTCCCTTTTAAGTTGAATAGGGAGGTCTGGGATGCCATTTCTATCAAAGACCCCTGTAGCTGTTTCAGAATGAGCGGCAGGTAGGCACATGGAGCACAGTGATACCCCTTCAAGCCCTATTGCTGGTTTGTGGACCGGATCAAGAGGGGCATACTCCTTTATTAGGCTATCTAGAGCCTATCCTCAGAACTTCCATCCTGGCCTGCAAATTAATTCAATGTAAATTATTTTACTGCGTCATGTAGAACCCTGTTAAGGGGCAATATAAAGGTTGGACATGCTCTTATCACAAAGACCTAAAGGAAGGGATAGATAAGACAGGTTAAGCAAATGATCATTTATGCAAACTGATGATCAGAATCAACAAGAGATATTGAATTATTTGTAGTACAGTAATGCTGCAGAGTTCAAATAAAGAGCACACAGAGAAAAAATAAGCAATACTTAATAAATTAATAGTACATGACTGGTACAGACAATGGTCTGTATAGCACTACAAAAATCACAATATACACATATATACACACAAACATATATACAAACACACAAAAATATATACATATACACACACAAACACACACACCCGTCAGGATGTTTGAATTGAACTCAGCAGCAGGCAACTGCAAGTACAGTAAATCAGCCACCTTTCTTATGATAGAGTGGTAAGAAGAGACCTCGTGCGAAGGAAGGCCCTTCGGAGAAGAAAGTTCCCACTCTGGAGACATATCTAAACCACTAGCCTCCTGCAGTCCCTAAAATTCTTGCATGGGATCAACAATATCCCCATCTTCAGCCTCTTCCTGTTCCTCCAGGAATTCTTCCTTCTCCAGTAGCCTCTGTGTCTCCCTTCTAGATCTCATCTTCGGTATTGGCGTTGGCGGCGCCGGCGTCAATGGAGGCTCCACAGGGACAGCTGAAGGCGCCGGGCAAGGCTGAGATGGTGCCGGACCGGAGCCAGAGGTCGCCGGAGAAAACTCCATTCTTCCCTCCAGGGATTGCCCCGGCGTTGAGTACCTCGGCGTCGCGAGAGGCCGACTTCCTGGGGTCATTGGCATGAGCAGCATAAAAGATGCCTGGGCATAATGAGGTGTTAAGCCCAAGTTGAAAGACAGCGGTCCCATGGGGCCAACAGGCACACCAGTAGGGTTAGCAGCCCTGGTAAACATGCCAAACATTGCATTTAAGAAATGCGAAGGATCCTTAACTGGAGCCGGAAAGGGAGGGTACAGATCCGGTACCGCCTGCTCAAGAACAGCTCCAGGAGGCTGTAAGACTGGCTCCGGCGCCAGTGACACTGGAGCTGGAGGCAGAGAGGTCGAAGGCAATGCTTCCCTGGGTGTCAGAGAACCTCCGAGTGTGCCGGAGTCACCCGAGAAGGAGAGGGTGATACTTCATCCTTTCTGTGACGTCGAAGTACCGGAGACCCCAACATCAGAGACTTATCCTTGGACGAGCGATGCCTAGACCCATGACGCTGCTTTTTCTTGTGCTTCCTCGACGACTTTGAGGTGTGCGGAGTCGCAGACTTGGACTTCGATCTTGTCCTTTTTCGGCCCCTCTTCTGCTTCTTCGCCCTGGCCATAAACAACTTGGCCTCCCTCTCCTTGAGGGCCTTTGGATTCATGCGACGGCACGACAAACATCCCTAGACGTCGTGATCCAACGAAAGGCACCAAAGACAATCATCATGGGGGTCAGTGATCGACATATGACCCCGCATTCCCTACAATGCTTGAAACCAGATTTCTTCTGAGCAGCCATTGCAATGCTACAATTTCAGGAGTACCTGTAACAATGTAAACACTCAGAAATGGAGAGGCCTGGGAAAACCGGTACGCGACGACTGCGCGGAAAAAGGGGAACCGATGGCAGCACGCCGACGAGGTCTTCTTATGGCTCCGATGACGTTGCGCGGGGTCACGAGCGCAGCCATTTCATTGCGACGTTCTTGTCGACGTGGGAGAGCTATGGAGAAAAGTTTCAGTGGAATGCTGCACATGGGGGTGATTCAAAAGGTGACGAATCCACAGGCAGATGTATCCATCAGAAACACTATATATACACATATATATATATATATATATATATATACACACATATATATATATATACATACACACATATATACATACACATACTTTTTTTCCCCATACTAATACACAGTGTGAAGAATACAACTACTTCAGACTGAGCTGGGTAATTGCTTCCAAGCTTCATTTAGTACTCATGAATAAGGAATAATATAATTATGGAAATCTTCACAATTGTTTCATTACGCTACTCTCACGATTCTGGGACTACTCTGACAGACTGGGGATGAGGACAGTCAATAACTGCAGAAATCCTGGCTCTACTAACGTGATCCAGTGCGCGGTAGCTCTGTATAATCTAGAAGGGCGTGGACCTTTAAAATGCTTTAACCAGCCCTCAGCCGGGGATTAATGTTCTCTAAACTTTGAAGTGAGCTAATTTTAAAGAGTAAAATGTTCATTCTCATGAAATATTCCACTATGTATGTTGACAAAGTGCAGGAAGATGATTTCAGGCCAAATTGCAAAATAATTTATTAGAGTGCTGGTACTTGATTATAGAACCCTAATAATAACCCTGATAATAAAATGAATCCCTTGCAAGTCTTCTGAGCCCATTTAGAACACTATTGAAGATCAATTTGGTGCAGCAATGCCGTTTTGAACTTTTGTATTCAGGTCTAGAAATGGCCAATTAGAGGTCAGGCCATTTCATTTTTACCAGAGTTTTACTGGAGTAACTGTCTTTTTTGTTAGCTTCGACCTCTTCTGACACTATTATGTATGGTGTATTCAAAGCTGCTACTGAACGTTTAACCAAAAGAGGCAATGTTGCAAATCTCAAACACAAGCCACACATCGAGGAAAAAGGCCAATAATGAACAAGTCATTATTACACAAGTACACATCCTAGTCATAATGGCTCCAAGTAAAATTTATACATTCCAGTAAGAAAAATAAACCTAATTCAAAATGAGCAGCGTAAAACAATTCAGGCTTCATTTAGTGAACTTGTATTGAAATGTAAGTATGGAAAGCTTCATACTTTTTGAATTATATTACTAAAATCAACCCCAGAACAGCCTCCACTTCTGTTTTTCAGAATCACTTATCTAGGGTTTATAGGATATTAACCTTTGTTCAATGCGTTCTATTATTTATATAACACTGAGTACACAGACCTCAAGAGCTACACATTAGGTTTCAAAGTTGAAATATTTTGTTTTGTACCATTATGAATAAACTTAAAAAATATTTTCCTCACCTGCAGTATCAAACAAGCCTAAGGTGTATGGCTCACCACCAATCATAACTGTTACAGCATAGTTGTCAAATACCTGAAATACAGAAACCGGTAATTGACGGTAATGTTGATAAAGCATACATGGCATTCAAACTAGCCATTCAAAGTTCTGCAAAACAATTCAATAGTTCAAGTATTTAAAATAAAAAGTACCTTACCTTCAACAAATATCCAGAAGTAGAAATATTCTGTCATGCCATGGATTATTTATTGGCATCGTACTAATTCTTTAATCTAAGTCATTAAGTACTATGATGTTCACCAGTAGACAAAGGAAATACGATTACTAAATTTACATATTTTCTAGTAGAGGCTGCGACATCCAATTCCATATTCAAATTCCATATTTGAGATTTAAGAAAAAGGTATTGCTGCACATTCAGTAAAGGTGGTGCTGCACATGATGCAGCCACACTAAGGATAATGCTTAGAAAAGCTTTAAAATACCCACCAAAAAACAATATGAATAATTTAAAAGGATGCACGTAGCGACATGGTTTTTGTATGCTGCAACGCTGCTATAGGAACCTGTATCTAACACTGTGTGGAATGCTTGGCAAAGAACATTCCAAGATAGGACAAATGCCGGTGTCTGTAGAGGCTTAGCTGCAAGAATACTGTGGTTACATGCAGATCGTAACAATGTTGCATGCTACGTGACAGAGTTTCAAGTAGTGCTGTATCATGGGACGTGGACTAAATATAGAGTAATGCTATTTCATCTTGGTCTTCTTCTAAATTGTCCAAGGTACAGAATAGTTTTTATTCCATTTTTATTTTTAAAGACCGCTTTAACGATTTAATGCATCATACAATGGCTAATCTACCTTCAACTGCATCCTCTGATTAGGAGGTCGGTGCTTTTCTGCTTACCTGTGTATTTATAGGCTATGGACATACTAGATTATGTCCAATTCTCCAACAGATCGCACAGCCAACACTAAAGTCCAAGACCCTTTTCACCTGCCCAATTTTTAATTAACCTCAACTGTATGCCTCAGCTGTACTGCATGAAAATATTGATAAATACCAAATATACCATAATATTTTGATGATATAATCCATTTTAAAAAGAAAAAGGAAAAACATGCCAAATTGCAGCTAACTTTGATAAAAAGAAATAGGATTCCAAACCCTGGATGCTAGGAGATGTCTGGGTTCCAGAGAGTAGTGCAACAAACAGCACGTAGACACAGTTCACTTTTTCAGTTTAGTTGGACAAAGGGCCCCAATTGTTTACAGGATTTTTGTAAGCAGTTAGTTAATGAATTTAATAAATGAATAACTAGGAGCAAGTAACAAAAATATGCCAGAGTGTACTGGAGATAGCCCACCTTATGCACCTATTTTAGTGAGTAGAGCCTTAACAGAAGTGTTTTACAAAAGAATGAACTGACATTCAAGAAGGTGCTCTGCACATCTCAATCAGGATATTTCTGAGATATAAAATCCAATTCCTCTGGTTGGATGGGATTTGTTTCCCATTTGATGGCATGAAGTAATGCCGGATACTAGCCAATTGTCATACACTGCTTGGATGTGTTGAGTACTATGTGAACAATGTGATAGCTTACTGAGAGTTCAAAACTCTATTTTTTTCGAATGTGAAATTGAGGATGGCCCACACACAACCATCATTGCCTATTTTGGGAACTTCAGGATTCAGATATCCCTCACACCCCAGAAACTATCATTTAACTTTTCCTCCCCTTCTATACAACAGTCCTCAAGAAATTATATATATAGGATATGTGACACACATTTCCAATGGAAAAATTACTATGTTCCCAGACAGTAACCAGACCACTTTTGACCAACAGAGCCACTTGTTTCATGATTTCCTACAGAGTTCAATGAACTTGCAGGTTTATAATTTCTGAAAATCCTTTACATTATAAAACCAACCGAACATTCCCAATTCGCCGACAATGGATGAGTGGCCAACTCAGCATGAAGGGAATACAGGAATGGCTCTAAATATTCAGCTCTAGGATGTCAGTATCATAGTCTACACTTTATGGTGTTTGGGGCAGAGGGGGGGGGGGGGTACATACTTTGATTTACTTTACTTCATTGGCAACTTGATGAAGGTGTTGGTATGCTTTAAAATTTGAAAGAATAAAAACACATTGAACAGAAAAACATCTGAGCTTATTAGGCTGATACCACACAGGTTTTTTTTAAATCAGCAGTCTATACCCTGCCAGCCCTTTGTCGTCGTCCCCCCCCCAAACAGCAGTGGTATGCACTGAATCCTGCTCTTCACATTCAGCAAAATTATTCAGGAGCCCCCGCCACCAATAACCTTTTGACCATTTTATGTTTTTCGCTAGACCTAAATGTTTTACTTCTTGTCAGGAAGAAAATGCTGCATAGTTCCAGTTTCAGGCCAATTCATGTCATATTACCTACCATTTGTACTAGTTTGCATGCAAACCTCAGCAACTCCTCTTGTCTGGGGACCAGTCAACTGTTGCACAAAAGGTGCCATGTGTGGTACACGGTCCCTCTGTAACCAGATTGATGGACAACAGGGGTGCAACAATCACAGAGGGGATATTTGTCACTGGGGAAAGTCACATTAGTTTCTGTGAGAAAACTACACTTCATCCCTCAACTGAGCTGAAGTGGGGCAATTAATTGGTGAACGGGTTGGATAGAAATTCCATCTTTCGATTGCTACTAAAAAAAATAGTTTTAACCAAACCACATAACTTCTCTAGAAAAGAAACCAGTCCTATGGAAGGAGGAGACTCCTGCACATTTTGGCCTTTCCACAAAGAACCTGGACATTCTGGTGCTTGCCAGGAAGTTCTTACCAGCTGCTACTGGGTTCTACCCCAACCTTCCCCAGCCATGCAAAAAGAAAAAAAGAAAACAAAAAAATGTGCAGAACCCATAACCTGACGGCAAAAGTGGGCCAATCAGAACCTGACTTAATAGATAGAACTCCAGTCTTCCTGGACTTCAGTCAGACAATGTAGAGGCTGATAAATGAAACTTTTGAGACTGTACCCAGATGGAATCCAAACCAAATCTTATAGTAGACCTTTCTTGGTGCCGATATTATCATTCATTGCTTCATGTAAAGTATATCCCATCATCCCATCAGTTCATCTCTAAATATCATAACTAAAAGGACAAGTCATTAATCAGGTGACCCTAGTACTTCCTCAAATAATCTTGAGTATTTAAAATAGTAACCACACTCCGATTCAATTCAAGCCTCAGTTCACTAGTACAGCATAACCAGTTTGGAGAACAGGTGATTGTTTTTATATATCACATAATAATCACTCATTTCCCTTTTCGTTAAGTCTATGTGAGGTGTTTTAAGACTCGCCCTCCCGCAGTTAAATAAAAAACAAATACGTTTTACATGGTCAATGAACGAACATTTGTTTCCCCAAATTTTCAGGTTATGTGGATATTCTTTAGGGGACATTAGACAGACACCATTAAGTCCAGCTTGCGATCCTGGTCTTGGTGCCTTATACAAAGTTCCTTTGTGACCAATTAAAGGTATTCTCAGGAAACAAGCTCTTATGAACAGTGGAAAGTGGTCATGATTTCTTATGTTGCTTTAATCTACTCAATGTTCTTTTAAGCTTCTGCAGTTTTTCCAACAGCAAAATAATCAGTAACATAAGAGCAAACAAGGTTTGACTTGCCCAAAGTGTTGAAAAAGCAGCAAAAAGCCATTTGTTCTCTTTGCAATAATCATAATGTTTGTATAAAAACCAAAACCATTGATAATGGTTGAATACTGTCGTGTATTGCGAGTCCACAGGGCTTAATTATCCTGAAATGGAGGAATTAAGAGTTGTGCATGTTCAATTTGTCCTACCAACAAAGGGGGCTGGGGTATTTAAGGATGTGTGTGGTTGGTTACAGATTGCCAGTTCTGAACTTGTCTTAAATGTCACTTAGAAATGGCTCAGCTCAATTCTACTCCATGCACAGGCGCACACCAACAGTCAAATAAACTTCTCTCTTTCCAACTAGATGCAGCATGGGCTCTTGGAGATTGTGTTCCCAATAGTATGGGACATGCAAATTCCTCGTATTATTTTAGAGATGTCGTACCAGTGTTTTCAGTCTTTGCCATATTACGACTGTAGTCTCTTGGCTTTATATGGCTTAACAAAGTGTGTTGATATGTGCCACTGTTTGCGAACCATAATCATTGCCAGGGGTGCGTTTCACATGATTTTTCCAGTCTCAGGCACTTAAGACACAATGTTAGTGGTCTTAAATTTCTAAATCACTGTGGCCTTCTTTTGTAAGACACTACTCATATTTCCTCCTCTGAAGTTAGCATTCACTACACAAATTACAGTCATTTCCATCACACTCTCAGTATTGTTTTTATTAAAAGATGGCTAAACACGGGGCAGACTGGTCCTTACAAAGAATATTTAATTAGTGTTAAACAATACTTTCAATCTTTGGTTGATGCACACACATTATAGGGGCATAGAGTAACTTAATCCTTGTTCTTGATCAATTTGTGATATTGGATATTAATGCCATTATGCACAAGTTCTGCTACAGTTGAGATCTTGCAGCACACTTCGCAACTGCTGTAAGCTTGTATAGGCGAAAAAATCCAGGCTGACTACACTTAATCCTGATGTGTGTAAGATTCTGCTCTGAATACCACAATTTATTTAGAAGAAAGATTTAGAACTACAGAAGGAAGACCCGATAGGTAACAGAACCTTTGCAAGCATTTTTCAGTAAGATAGTTTAGACCCGCAAGTGTTAGCTAGTAGAAATATTCCTCTTGTATACTGCAATTTTTCTGCTATAAATTTTTTGCCGTGACATTCCACTGGAGTGATCTTTGCTTTAATTTTCGAACGTGCTGATGGAGAGACACTGCGTAGAAGGTAGAACTCTTTACCAACTGCCACTTTCCAAGCTTTATCAACAATATATTTAGTGCCACCCATCACATTTTTGTGATCTACGCTGTGTTTTGTTGCCTTTGCAAATTTCATGTCTTTTTCCTTTCAGACTCTCAATCCACTGTCCTAGAAGACTCAATTCTACCTGGTAGGAAAAATAGTGTGTCTTGCAAGTTCTCATTCCTGAAATAATCTCGTAATTGCCTGGCAAGCCTGAAACATTGAGGGGGGGATGGGGTTCTCAAAGTTTATATAAAAAAATAAAATTTAAAAAAAGCTTAAATTCAGTCAGTTTTCACAATCCTTGTTTTGGCTTTCAGAAATCCCTTATATTATATTCCTCTTGCTGTCCTTACTTCTCTAGCCTACCCTCTTGCCAATTCAAAGATTAGGTTCAGATAAATGCATTTTTTCCAGCTCGTTACAGAAACTGGAGAGATTGCTTTTGCCTCAACTTATGCTACCAGGACTATACGGTCAATGCACTAGTCTTAGGCTCCGATCAGAAGAAATGCTCCAGTTCCCTTCTGAACATTTATGACTACAAAATGCAAATGCAATTACAGCATTCACTTCCTTTCACCCTCAGTGGCCCTTTTTGACAGACTTTGGAAATCGCTTGGTTGAAATGTATTTTATTTGACAAATGAGATGAAGGATTTTAGTAGCAATTACTGTGACCTGCGTCTGCATCATCCCACTTTGCACACTACGGCATTTTATCCGTAAACGTAGTATAGGAGATTGACTGGCCCCACCATCACCCTTTGCTGCAAATGCATTCAGTATTAATTTTTGTGAGCAAGACGGTTACAGCCAGTTATTAGCATGAAGTAGAATGTGTGTGTGTGGGGGGAGTCAACGGATTGAAAAAATGAAAATACAAAAAACAAAAACAAATTTTTACCAAATTATGCTAAATTTCAAATGAATTCAGATAAATGGTGTACAATGGGAGACATGGACTAAATAAACACTACTGTTGACTTACATTTGGCTGGTCAAAACATGAAATTTATCTAGCCTCTTACAAATTTGAAGTGGAAAGAGAAAGTAAACATTAAACTCACCGTAGGCACATACTCTGATGGAAATTTATTTGTTGTATAAGAAATTAACAAGCATGTTTTACCAACTGCTCCATCCCCGACGACTACACATTTAATAGTCTGCATGGCTTTAATCTGCTAGTATCCACTTTCAGCAATATTTATCAGATGGTAACCTGCAAGAAAAAATTCGAAGCATAAGATTTTACATCTGAAACCACAAAATAAAAACCATGTTTGATTATGACAAAGTACACCAGAAAGGACAAAAAGACCTATGGCAAGACAGCAATGCACCTTCAAACAAGGCCAGCAACTGAACACTCATTAGCAAGATGGTTAATAGATCTTTCAATATTGCTAAGTTCCACTTCTCCATACACAATCCTACCTTCGCCAATCTTTCTACAACATCAAGTCACCTTTTAATTTTTTTGGCACCTAGGAGTGATGTAAAAAAATAATTTAAAAAAGCAAAAGCTGCTCCCATTTAAAAAGTGTACGTAATGAAGACCTTACCAATGAGGTAGCAGAAATGTCCATGGGAGTAGGATATGCAAGTTGAAAGGACTGAATTACTACTATTGCTAAAAATTGCCCTTTAAGAGACTGGCTTGAGGCTAGCTCCTAACAATTCCTCAACAAGAGTGTAAAAGTTTGGGAGCTCAGCAGAATTCTTTAGTCTGATGTTTACTTCATCAAAAGAGATTTCCAAAAGCAGTATTAACCCGTTTCTTATGAAGCAAGACCTCCAGTAATTTATTGAGAAGGTAGGATCGTTATTTGAAATGAAGTGTTTTAAAAGAAAAATCCAAGATTCTGTGCTAACAAGAAGGAGGAAACCAGTGTTGGGGCATGGTGGCCAAGTATCTCGGACCATGACGGGCTGTGCTGTTGTACATAGAATAGATTTAACTGAGCCAATGAAGAGCGGGAGGACTAGCAAGAATAGTATTATTTCCATCCATAACAGACATAACAAATGCACTACTGATCTTAAGTTCTTTATAGGTTCCGCTAATTTAACCGCGAGACAGAAATGATAGTCAAAAATGGATACTAAAATTTTTATAGGTGGGGTTGTAAATAAATAGCCCATTAAGAAGCCTAATCATCTTACAGCTAGAACAAATCTGGATGATCTACCAGACATCGTGGCAGAACTTAACCAGTCGTGTACGTGTCAAGGAAGATGTTGTAGGGATGGGGACATAATAAGTTAGGATATTACTAAGTAAATTAACCACTTCAGGAACTTTTGACAATTTTCCTATTCTGTCAGAAGATCATTATCCAAGGTATAGTCGTCAACCACGTGAAAGACTGCAGAGATGGCAATTAGATAAGCATAACCAGAGGCAAAAATACAGATTGCTGCATGCCTTCTGGATACAACACTTGGATCTAAGGCCACATGGACCGGAGCCTAAATAACACGTGTTTCAACTGATTACAGGTGAGTCAATGCAATCTTTTCTACCTGTTTGCATAGAAATGATTTTTGAGACCGGTATTAGGCTCTTCCGGACTCATAGGTCACTATCATGAATACGCGGGAAGACAACGGTTTTCTTTCTATGTTTTTTATTGAATTTA
The DNA here is from genome assembly GCA_963921515.1 of Calotriton arnoldi. Taxonomy (NCBI): domain Eukaryota; kingdom Metazoa; phylum Chordata; class Amphibia; order Caudata; family Salamandridae; genus Calotriton; species Calotriton arnoldi. The sequence goes on along the minus strand of CAWUFW010006923.1, from coordinate 952,060 downwards.
TTATAGAAAAATAATTTGTTTTTTAAAAGATTAGGCAAGTAGGAAAGGCCACTGGTTAGCAGCAGAAGAATTAGCGTTCTAACTTCATGTAATAGTATTTTGAAGTCAAAAGATAGATTTCTGGAAATTGGATCTCTTCTGCCATTAACAGAATTAGGACAAAAGGCTTCTAGATCGAAAGAGCATACCATGCTCTAACACATCCAATAAAAGTAAGCAAGAAGCAAAGAATAATGATCCATTAAGATTCCTATACACAACGTAACGGGACAGGGCTAAAAGAACATCACCTTTACCTAAAGAAGTCATAAAATCACATTCACCCAGAACTTTGCCAAGGAAACTGCCCAAGAATAATAAACTTTTTGGGAAATATGGCCTCAACTATGGAACAATAATTTTCAATGTGGTTTTACTGGCTTTTCAAGAGGTGAAACCCACCTCCAAAGACATGAAACAAAGCAGGAACACTGCAGTAAAAAATCTCGCCTACAGTCAGCTAGGCATCATATAAGGAAATAGCATTTCAAGCTTCTTCCAGTTTTGTTTCCTGCCTCCATGGACAGGGAAAAGGGATGGATGCTGAGGTGACTGCCCGCCTTTCGCCTCCACCGTAGTTTCAAGCATTCTTCCCTGCCTTTTTGGGAGAAGGGATACGGGGGGAGGGGGGGGCAGAGACTAATGTGGGAGCAGCCACCCTGGGAAGATGTTGGGCATGATTCCTAGTTCTATGAGGTGAGAGTAGGATAGAACTTGATGGCGGTCCATCCTACTAGCTGCTGTACCCAGACTGGAACAGCGCACTTTTTATTTCTTGATTGGGGTCTTTAGCCAGGCGGTAACTACTAACAGTATTGTTTCATTGAGGGCCAGCGTATGCCAGATGCAGAAGATTCGTCAGGTGTGCTTCCTTCGCACATCCGCATGTCTGATAAATGCTAACTCAGTGCATGCACAGTTGGACAGTTTTCGCACAACTGCATTTTTGGGCACTCTGTGTATGCATGTTTGAGGACTAAGCACTGACTGAGAATCAAGGAGTTGCACATACTCTATGAGAATATGGGGTTTCCACTGTAGATACCCCATGCACTTCAGAGAAGCGTTATTAATACACTTTTAAGAAAGTTCCCAATTGGGGTTTGCCCATCCAACAGTTTGCAATGGATATCATTATGAGAGATCCAGAGAGCAATAGTGCTCCCAGTAGTATAGCAGGGCTTTATCTTTTGGAGGAAAATCAAAACCAATTGCCGGATGCGATTCAGGTGGACTCTGTGGTGGCTAGTCTCGCTGGCATGTCTTCCATGACTAAGGATTACGTCCTTATGGATCCACAAGAAAAGGTGGATATAGTGTAAAAGAAATCAAAGGGCATAGAACCAGAATGAGCAGGAATCTATGGGGCTTATACTGCTCAATCAAGGACTTCTGATTTTAAAGTCCCTTTTTAGGCAGTTCAAGAGAGTTAGAACATACAGATTTGTTTGAGGGGATTAAACATCAAGTGGAATTCCTCTCCAACTTTCCTTTTGATGGGGTCTGAACCTCAGCTTTGTCTTATGGAGCCGCTGTAGCTGCTCAGAGGAACTTACTATAAAGATTCCACTATGAACGCAGAAAAAAAAAAAAAAAAAAAAAGACACCCTCAGTATGCCTTTTCAAGGAGTCCATCTCTTTGATTCTGAGCTGGAAGAGAAATTTCACAAAACGTTTAAGGAATAGAAACATACCTTTTCCTTCAGGAAACATCAACCTAAGTCAACCAGTTCTAATAGAGATCAAGATTCTTTTTCAGACACCCTTCAAGGCGGTAGCAAAATTCCGAAAATAAATTTAAAAAGACACTTTTGTGGAAAGAATAAAAAAAAAGCTAAAGACAGATGCTGAGACAAAGGATCCTTTTTCTGGACTCTACAGGACGGATGGGAGGATCCATCAATTCCTACCAGAATGGGAGGATTAGACTTCCACTGTCAGCCTAAGGCACAGGATATAGGTAATTTCTGCACCAAAGGATCCTGGGTTCATACCTACGCCTTACCCAAAGAAATCAGTTAAACAGGAAAGCTTTAGGATAGGAAACCTTGTGTGCCAAAGCTGCAATATTTCCTTTACCAAACGAGGGAAAGACCAAATGAGGAAAAGGTCAAGGTGTGTACTCGATTGTGAATGTCTCTGTGCAGACAGAAATACAAAGGTGGTATCCCCTCTGGTTGTCTATCTACAGGGAATTCATAGTTTTCATACCTTGGAGGTTGGTTGGTTCATACATCTTCAGTTGCTTGAGGTCAAAAGGTTAACTCTGAGAAAGCATGGGTTTCTCCACAACGTTCCAAAATGTCAATTAATCCCATCAAAGAACATGACGTTTACTGCGGTAAGGTCCAGGACGAACCAGGACATGATATTTCTTCTGGAGGAACAGCAGCTCGTCTTTGTAATCATGTGATGAATTTGCTATCTTGCCAAGAAGCTCCAACACAGAAGTGGCAGCAAGCTTAATGACTCATGGTAGTCCATGGGCACGGCTGAATTTTCTTTTAACCCATCTTTAGCCATATTTAAAAGAACTGGTTCCAGAAATCTCAGTCAATGCAGCCAGTTAACAGAAGAGATCAAGACTCAACTTCATTTGTGGTGGCGTCTTCAGACTCTCCCCAATAAAATATGAAAATATTTAATTCTGGGTGCATTAATAACAGATGCCAGTTCTACAGGATGGAGCGCAACATCAGATTTGCTTTCAGTTCAAGACAAAGGAGCCAATTCAGAGTCAAAGAAGGCTTTGAATTGGAGGGAACCAACAGAAGTCCTCAGAGCTTTGTGTCACTTTTAACAGCATCTTGATTAAAGCAATGTGTTGGTGAGGCCAGGCAACACAGTGACTGGATCACCTACATAAACCATCAGGGTAGCAGTCACTCAAGATCCCTGAACGGAGTGGCAGAGGCTCTGGGGAAATGTTTGGAAAGTTATCTGCTCTCAATATCAGATGTTCACACCAAGGGCCTGGACAATGTTAAAGCGGATAGGCTGAGGAGAATGTTATGTACATTAAAAGAGATGTCGCTTTCCAATATGATCTTCCTGAAAGTGTACAAGAGCTTTGATACTCCAATCTGGATCTCTGCTGCAAAAAGCAACTCGCCGTTTCCCAGATTTTGTTCACACTTTTCAGAGAATAGTGCAAGGGGACTGAATGCACTTCTGATCAAATGACCAGGGAAACATGTTTGCATTCGGTCTGTCGTCATTCATTTCAGCAATGGTTCAGGAGGAGGGGGTATATTTAATTGTGGTTCATTACTGACGCGCAAACTCCTTCTGAAGTCTCTAGCCGTCTGTTCACCTTGGATTCTTACTCTAGTTCTTTCTCCTTTGAAACAATCTATCCTTCATCTCAGGTTGTGTCTGTCAGCTTGAAAGTTGAAAGATTAACATTTGAACTAAAGGCATGCCGTTACACCTTGCTAAAGCAATTCAGGGTTCAAGGAGACAGCATACCTTGAAATCCTTTTCTAGAGACTGATCTTCCTTAAGTGGCGTTTGTCACACTGTGCCTTCAGCTGACTACCCTCTTTCATCTGTGTTGCAGTTAATATGAGAGGGCAAAACAATTTAGTACTTTCTGCATTCAAAGCTCAGTGGTTTGTAATTTAAGGCTATCCATAAATTTGAGGATTCCCTTCAAGAACGATTACTTGGTAGCACATCTATTTTAGAGCTTTTCTGTTTCTAAAGCCATTTCTCATGCAAGAGAACCTCTGTAGGATCTTCCACTTGTTCTTTAGACTTCACAGCATTCCTTTTGAACCACTACATTCAGTAGATTTTTTTTTTTTTTACATCTATTCTAATAGGTTGGGTTCTTTTAACTTTGCAATTATTTCTGCTCATATATTGGGTGAGCCATCTAATATATTTTTAGACTGGTGTGATTTTGAAGTCTCGCCCCTAATTTCTTTTCAAAACGAACTTAACTTCTTATGTTTCTCAGAAACTAATCTACTTTCCTCCTTCTACAGAAAATGAAAGGTTGCATTGTCTGGATGTTAAACAGACACTGTCCATTTACCTTGCTAGATCCAGCTTATTCAGTAAATTAGACAGTGTTTGTCACCTATGGTAATGCAGTGAACGTTTAAGAAAGTTTGAAAAATAGCCTTGGGCAGTTGAAACAAAGAGACTATCTTGTTGGTCTATGCAGAACAAGAGCCAGCCCCAGACAAAGTGCAAGGATGAGCAACAAGTGAAATAGCACCTTTGTCCAAGTTTTATAGGTATTGCTCTGAATGTGCTATGGAGAGCTGGAACTTAGTCCACCAACCACACATTCATTATTATGTCCTAAGTATTGCTCACATGGATGAGAACTTTGGTTCTTGTATTTTGCATTCTGTAAAAGCGTACGTGTTCTTTCTTAATATGAAAATGCCCTCTTTGGGGTTCATTTAGGGTTTTTTTCCACTTACCTTTAAGCATAAAATACTGTGGGTGTGGCATTATTTGGTATTTGACTTCTTTGAGATCAGAAGTCTGCTTTGCTATACCTCATTAAATAACGATGGGACAAGGGACCTAGAGGTAAAGGCCGGTTACGTACATGTCATCTTCATCATTCTTAGCGCTACTGGTCCCAGTCATTACACCCCACCAACCTCCCATATTTACAGGCCTTTGATAGGACAAGAAGAGGCTTGTGCACAGCATAAAGTGGGTGGGATTTTAGCGTGGCATTCTTGCCTTGTTCCCGAAAGTGAGATTCACCTCATGAAGTAATAACTGGGACAAGTAGACCTAAAAGTAATGAAGACGAATAGTTAGTAATCGGGCAAATCACCCACCATAGAAAAACGCAAACCTTGGATGCACCTGAACAGTTTTCTATCTTACTGCATCCAATCAGACATGAACATCTGACAAGACCTACTTAGTATATACTAATAATTTTCAATCCATTATCTAGTTTTCTAGAAACAAATCTTCGAAGTCCAGTAGGCAAATCCACCTCACCGTTTCACATAGAAGGCCAGCAAACTAGACATCTGCATCAAGCTCAATACTCTTACAGCACCCATCTGCAACAAATAATTATTTACGTTGGAGTAGCGCAACAGAAGTTAATTTTTCATTAGAGAATGCTCTACAAACATACAACCAAATACTATTTTAAGATATCTACCAGTCTTCATCGAACTGAAACCATTCAACACCCTTACGCAAGAACCACACACAGCAGCAACATGCAATGGGGAGCAACTAAAAGTCTTTGTGCATCTCATAACTCATGCAACCTACCAATCCTGTTCTACCAAGGTGTTTACCAGACCACTAGTAAAAACTTCCTGCCCTGCTGTCTGAACATTAGGTATACTAAAGACAAAGTTAAATATCTTTAGAACTTCTTGATAATTGCATGGATAAGCCTATTGAAACTTACAAAAATTTATTTGAATCTACTAAACCTCTTTGAAACTACAATTGTGATATTTTGTGTGCAATTTTAAAATGTGATCTCAAACCACAGGTATCATAAAACTGAGCACACATGTCTATCATTCTATTTTGGCACACTAGACAGCTCCATTACAGGGTGAGGAACCGAATAAAGGCCAAGAAGGTTTTGGGTATATTGCTAAAATAGTTCAAAGTTAATATTCATTTTGGGGGGTGGCCTGGCAAGACGACAGTCAGGAAGTAGCTATTGCAGCTCTCGTCCTGGCCCGTTCTAAACCCTGCAACATCCTGTTAAGTTGATGCTCCTGGGGCCGTCTGAATGGCCAACAGCGCTGTGGGGATCCCGGCGGACAACATAACGGGGGGCACACTCCACACCCATGAGCCATGCAGATTAAGCTGTGCCTCACGGCTGGCCAGTGTGGGCCCGGAGCCGTGGCAACACCTGACCAGCCCGGGCTTAGCTGGAGAGCCCCAAAGCTGGGATCCTTTGTGTAGGGGGCGAGCCGACTGTCTGGAGCACTGAGGGGATTGATGCGGATCTGCAGAAGGTGTGCAGCGGCAGGGAAGTGAGGAGAGAGAGGTGCAGCGGTGACGCCGGGCGTGGAGGCCCAAAGAGAAGCTGCGGGTGTGGCCTACGCCCCAGGGGAGCCGCTGGCCTACAAATGCTAAGGGCCGCTGGCCCCACTACAGAGCATGAAATTGCTCCAGGGGAGTGGGTGGCGCCTGTGACCAACCTAGCGGCTGGACTACAGTGAAGTGAGGTGGACTGGAACCTGTGCCCCCACCTTGTTGTGATACGAGGGAGAACGAATAGTTTACCTGTCGGTGTAGTTTTGCAGCTTGAAGACTTTCTGGATTCACTATGCTGTGCATTATTCCGCCATCTCGTGGTTGGGTCCGGATTCGTAGTCTTTTCTTTCTTTTTTTTTTTTTTGTTGTTGGCCCAGGTGGGCGGCGACGCCCCCACCATTTGGTGTCCTCGGTGACGTCGTCGCGCTTCCTGCGGAAGCTCCCACCTTTGGTCGCCATCTTCGGATTCTTTTTTCTTTTCCTGTTATTGTTTTGTCGTCTATGTCTTTCTCTTTTATCCTTTTATTTTTGTTTTGATCCCTCTAAACTCTGTATGTAGTCTAGTTTTACCCTTAACCTCCTATGTTATCTTCCTGGCGGAGGCGGGTGGGATCGCTAGTGAATCCAGAAAGTCTTCAAGCTGCAAAACTACACCGACAGGTAAGAAACTATTTTTTTGCAGCGTGAATCTTTCTGGATTCACTATGCTGTGCATAGACTTTGTAGCGGTTTTGTTATTGCGGTGGTTGGGTGGAAGATGAGCATTGGTTGCTGAAAATGTGCTGTAAGACCTTCTGTCCTACTTGTGCCTCTTTGTTCATCTGGATATCAACACAGTAGTGTTTGGTGAACGTGTGCACGGAAGACCATGTTGCCGCTTGGCAAATGTCTTGTATAGGTGTGTTCGCTAGGAACGCAACCGTTGCTCCCTTCTTCCTTGTTGAGTGAGCCTGGGCGGCTCCCTGTAATTCTTGTCCTGCCTGCTTGTGGCAGAGTTGTATTGCTTGTGCAATCCATCGTGCTATGGTATTTTTTGTTACTGGTCGTCCCAAGAAACTGCTTGCGAAGGAAACGAAGAGTTGTTTTGTTTTCCTGCATTCCTTCGTCCTTTCTATGTAGTGCATCACTGCCCTTCTGGCATCTAGCGTGTGTAGCGCCTTTTCTGTGGGCGTTGATGGTTTCTGGAAGAAACTTGGTATCTGTATCGTCTGGTTAATATGGAACCGCGACACCACCTTTGGCAGGAAGTGTGGGTCCGTTCTCATGACAATTCTGTCCTTGTGTATTTGCAAGTAGGGCTCTTGTAGTGTAAGAGCCTGCAGTTCACTGACCCTTCGCAGTGACGTGATAGCCACCAAGAATGCCGTCTTTAGTGTGAGCATGTGCAGTGTGGTCTTGTGTATGGGCTCAAATGGTGATTTCATCAACTGTGTTAGCACAGTGTTGAGGTTCCAGCTTGGGGCTGGCATCCTTTTGGGGGGCTATTCTTTTAGCTCCCTCCAGGAATCTTTTGACCACCTGTGAGGTGAAGAAACTTTTCCCCGCTTCTCCCCTGGTGTAGGCCACTATGGCTGCTAAGTGAACCCTTAGTGACGAGTAGCTTAGCCCGCTGTGTAGTAGGTGCGTTAAGTATTGTAGTACCGTTGATTCTTTTGTGACTTTTCGTTGCAGTCCCTCTTTAATGCACCATTGCGAGAACCTTTTCCACTTTGCAATGAAGCATTTTCTTGTAGTGGGTCTCCTTGCTTCTCTGAGTACTGCCATGGTGCTTGGTGGTAGCTTGAGGTGTGCGAATTCTAGGTCCTCAGGAGCCATGCTGCTAGGCTGAGGCTCTCTGGTTCTGGGTGGAGCACTTTTCCTTCTTGCATTGTTAGGTCTTTCCTTCTGCTGAACCTGTGCGCTGGTTCCTGTGCCATTTCCATTATTTGTGAGAACCATGATTGTCTGGCCCACTGAGGTGCCACCAGTATGAGTGTCATGCTGCTGCTCCTGCATTTGCTGAGTACCTTGTGTAACAGTGGTATCGGGGGAAAAGCGTATGCAAATTCGTTCGACCATCTTATCCATAGCGCATTCCCTAGGGACCTTTGGTCCGGTTGCGTAATGTTGGCATTTTGCATTCTGGAGTGTTGCAAACAGGTCTATCCGTGGTGTACCCCACTTTTGGAACAGCCGCTGCACCTCCTGTTGGTTGAGTTCCCATTCGTGGGATGCAGACGTCTGCCTGCTGAGTCGGTCTGCTTCTACATTGTCTATTCCTGGAAGGTGTATTGCCAGTAGGTCTATCCTTAGAGGGATGGCCCATCTCCAAATCTCTTGTGCCAGGCTTGATAGTGGTGCTGACTGTGTTCCACCTTGTTTGTTGATGTAGAACATGGTGGTTGTGTTGTCTGTTTGTATCAGCACTCGCTGTCCGTAAAGCTGCTTCTGAAAGGCTTTTAAGGCTAGGAACACAGTTTTTAGTTCTAGGTAGTTGATGTGTTTCACTGCATCTTGTTGTGACCACAGCCCCCTGACGCGGAGTCTGTCCAGGTGCGCGCCCCAGCCCTGCAGTGAGGCGTCTGTTGTGATGGTCACTGTTGGAGTTGGCTGTGTGAATGGCTTCCCCTGTAATATGTTCTCTTCCTTCCACCACGCTAATTCTTGATGCACTGCGTGTGTGACAACCACTAGATCTTCCCAACTCCCTGTCGCTTGTGACCACTGCTGCTGTATCCATTCTTGGAACGGTCTCATGTGCAGCCTGATATGTGGGACTAGGTGGATGCATGATGCCATCATTCCCATTAGTCTGCTCACCGTCCTCACTGTCAGAACTTGCCCCTTGCGGTAATGACGTGTTTCCCTCAGGAGCGCTATAGTTCTCTTGTCGCTGGGGAACACCTTGGACTGTGTGCTGTCTATTTGTGCCCCTAAGAATATTTTGATCTGCTGAGGTTCTGTTGACGATTTCTCCCAATGTATTGAGAAACCTAGTCTGGACAGTGTTTGTATGACTTGTTTGATGTGATCCTTGCAGTGTCTGTATGATCCTGCTTTCACAAGCCAGTCGTCGAGGTAGGGGTATACATGTATGCCCTTTCTCCGTAGGTGCGCTGCCGCTGCTGCAAGGCATTTTGTGAAAACCCTTGGTGCGGACTTGAGCCCGAAGGCTAGCACTGTGAACTGGTAGTGATTGTGGCCAATCACGAATCTTAGTAGACGTTTGTGTTTACGGTTGACGGGTATGTGCAGATATGCGTCTTTCATGTCTATGGTCGCCATGTAATCCCCTTCTTGGATTTGGGGTATTACTTCCTGAAGTGACGTCATTTTGAATTTTTGAGTTTTTACGAACTTGTTGAGGAATCTGAGGTCCAGTATTGGCCTTAGTGTTTCGTCTACCTTTGGCACTAGGAAGTACGTTGAGTAGACTCCCTTGTTCCTTTCGTTGATTGGAACTGGTTCTATTGCTCTTTTTGTAGCAGCTCCTCTGCTTCTAGACGTAGGAGGGCGAGCTCCCTTGCGGGAATTGCCCGCTGTCTTGGTTTTTTGCCCGGGGGGTGTTTTTGGAGTTCTATGCAGTACCCGTGCTGTATGATGTTCAGTATCCACTTGTCCGTGGTAATCTCCCTCCATTGTGTGAGGAAGTTTCCTATTCTGCCCCCCACCGGGGTTGTATGCTCGGTGGTTATTTGTTTGCTGTGTGTGTTTCTTATTTTGTCCTTCTGTTGACTTCTCCTCTCCCTTGGTGTTAAAAGGGGAGGGTTTGGTTTGTTTGTGGAGTCACTTTGAGGTGGGCTGCTGACCCCTTCTTCGGGATTGTACCCGTCCGTACCCGCGTCCTCGAAAGGACCGTCCTCTGGGTTGATACTGCCAATTTTGCTGCCCCTGTTGGCTTTGGCCCTGGTTGTTCCCCTGGTATCCTTGTTGGGGAGATTGGTGGGAAGTGGCGGGCGCATTGCCCCCTCTACCATTGGGCCGCCTTGAGGGGGTTCCTCTTCTCATCCCCCTGAATTGCAGTGCTCCCATGGACCTCGCAGTTTCATTGTCTTTTTTGAGCTGCGTTAACTTCTCGTCCACTGGGGCTCCAAACAGTTTCTGGCCGTCGAATGGCGTGTTCAGGATGTTGCTTTGTACCTCAGGTTTGAAACCTGAGATCCTGAGCCATGCGTGTCTCCTTTCGGTCACCCCTATCATCATCTGCCTGCGGAGTTCTCTGCTGTGTCCAAGGCTGATTTTAGGCAAGTGTTTGCGATAGCCTTGCCCTCTTCCACTAGGTGATTAGCCCTTTGTTGGTGTTGTTGTGGTAGGTGTGTTATGAGCTGGCTCATTTCATCCCAATGCTGGTATGCATGCCTGCTGATGAGGGCGTTGGAGTTGGCGATGCGCCAGTGTATGGCTGCGTTCCTCTCCACCTTTCGTCCTGTGAGGTCCATTCGTTTGCGCTCCTTGTCTGGAGGTGGGCCTGTGTTAGTGGGCACATTTGCCCTTTTCCTGGCCGTTGCAGTGATAATGGAGTCTGCTGGCACTGACCCTTGTATGTACGCAGGGTCTTTAGAGGAGTGCTTGTACTTCTTTTCGCTCCTTGGTGTAACAGCCTTGCAGACTGCCGGTTCTTTGAAGGCCTCCCTTCCCTGGTCCAGGACACTAGGGAGCATGGGTAGGAACTGGGACCTTGTTTGTTGAGGAAGTAGGGTTTCCAAAAGGAAACATGCCTTTGCCTTCTCCTCTTGCATTTCGACGCCATACGTTGCTGCAGCCCTTTGGACGACCACATTGTAGGCTCCAATGTCGTCTGGCGGCGAAGGCCTCGAGGGATAAGAGTCTACCCCTTCTTCTGGCGATTCTGCGTCGAGGTCTTGCCAGTCTAGGTCTTGTTCTTCCGAGGGCGCCGAGTCCCGGTAAGACTGGAACTCTTCTTCGCCTTCGAAGTAGTAGTCCTCTTCGCCCTGTTCGTCGAGCGGTTCGGGGGTTTTAGGGGGCTCGATGTCTTCGATGTCGCCCTCCGCGAGTGTTTCGCGTGCTGGCTTCGACGGAATGGCGTATTGCTTCATTTTTTCGTCGAAGTCTTTTTTCCTTTGCAGGATGCTCGCCATCTCTGCTTCGAGCCTTTTCTTCTTCTCCATCTCGTGGACCCTTTCGGCGTCAATGGCTGAAGCGCCCCTCTTCGCGGTCTCAGACGTCGAGGATGACGCCGGGCCTTCCTTTCTGGGTGTCGAGGCTTCCTTTTCGAAGGTTACCTTCGACGCCCTTGGTTTTTCGGAGGCTTTTGCCGATTGGGAGTCCTTCACGAAGGATCCGCTCGGTTGTTTGTCCTTGGTTGCTGTTGCTTTCGTCGAGTGTTTCGGCGGCAACGCTCCCTTCGAGGACTTGGCTTCACTTCTGAGAGTGTCGCTCGGGGCCTTAGCTTAACTCTTTCGAGCGTCGCTTGGGTGCTTCGAGGTCGACGTCTCCCTTACCTCCTTCGAAGTTTTCTTGTGGACCTCGACGACTGAGCAGTCCTCCGGTCCCTCTGCGATGTTGTCTTCCTCTCCACTCGAGAGGCCCAGGTCTCGGAGCGATGGAGGTGCTCCCTGGCCCTGCATGTTGTGTTTCGCCCTTCTTTGCCTCTCTCTCACCCGGATGGTTTTCGGGGTGAACGCCGAACACGCGTTGCAGTCTTCGCTGATGTGGTCGAGCGGCAAGCAGAGGTTGCAGACTGGGTGCTGGTCCTTCTGGGCGTACTTGTGGTGACAGTTTTGGCAAAACTTAAACGGTATCTTGTCCATGCCCGCGCTCAGGGGGCCCCCTGTGAGCGCATTCTCTGTAGGCGTCGAGATTTTGGTCGTGGACCTTCTACCTCGTCGTCCTTCTCGTCGCCTCCTGTACTAGTCTCCTCGTCCGGTGTCTTCAGGAAACGATCTTTTGGTGATTATTTCAACTTTGAGATTCTTCGTCCAACTTTCTGGAACTTCTCGTCGACGATCCAGACCCCCACGGCGGAAAAAAGAATCTGAAGATGGCGACCAAAGGTGGGAGCTTCCGCAGGAAGCGCGACGATGTCACCGAGGACACCAAATGGTGGGGGCGTCCACCGCCCACCTGGGCCAACAACAAAAAAAAAAACAAAGAAAGAAAAGACTACGAATCCGGACCAAACCACGAGATGGCGGAATAATGCACAGCATAGTGAATCCAGAAAGATTCACGCTGCAAAACTTGGTGGAGCTGGGCCAGACGAGGCTTCTCCCCCTTGCGCCTCCCCCTGGATTATTTGGCTGAGTGACTAACGGGGAACAAAGTCCCCTAGAGTGCCCTGGCAGTGATGGTCCATCTGGTGGAGCTGTCCCCTCCCGCACCCCCAGCCATTGACTGTGGCAGGTGACCATGAGGACTACTGGGGGAAAATGCCTTTTGTGAGCAAGTTATAGCTGTGGAAGGCCTTGTGCTGTGTTGACCCTGCTACGGGGAGAGATTACTGGGGGACCAGTCCGTGGTGCCTTTCGCCCTGATGATGCTGTCTCGATGGTGCGACCTGAACTCTGGTTCCCCTTCCTGTTGGGTGTCTAGCGGCTGACTGAGGGTGTGGTCAGCCAGTGCCTGGCACGTGGAAGGAGTCCAGCACGAGAATGCAGGCTGTATGATGCGGTACTGTGAAGTCCTTGAAGGCGCCAGAGGGAGGCTAGAAAATGCTGGTTTTGGTGTCGTTCCCCCACCCCCGTGGGGGTGGTATAGCGATAGTACACAGAGCGGATTTAGCAGTTTGCTGCAACGCCGTTCCCTCACCGCTTTGTGAAGTATTTTAAAGGCAGGCTCATGTACAGGCCACCTCATCTCAGACAAATGTTCTCCCTGGAGATTAGCATACTCCTTGAGGGACAAATTATATCCACCAACTACACGGTCTTAGGCGATTTTGATTTTCATCGAGATGCACATCTTGACACAGACACAGTACCTCTTCTTCACGGTCAGGCGTGGGCCTCTCTCAAATTGTAGCCAGTTACACACACCAAGCAGGACACACACTAGATGACATCTTCACCAACAACTCTTCACTAAGCAATTTTAGAACTCTACCTTTAGTATGGACAGACCACAAAGCCGTCCTTTTCGACACATAAGCCAATCAGTCCATTCACAACTTAGAAACCGCTGTCTCTCAAAATACTCTATAGTTGGACACTGTCGCCAGCTTTCTAGCTCCAGTTAAAATGGTCCAAACGCAACAACAGTTCGGCCCCTTGGTTCACAGATGAGCAAAGGGCTCTTAAAGTTGCAGGAGAAGAGATGGAGTCTTGCTTACAGCGAGGAAGTAAAGGTCAAATATAAGCCAATTACAAGTCTCTTATTGCAAAGGAAAAGGCTTATTTCACTAGAAAGATAAAGCCAAAAAATCTACTAAATAATTGTTCCAAAGGGTCAAACTGACCACGAACGCTGCTGAAACATTCACTGCAACTAGCCAAGCTTTCTGCAACACCCTGGCCAACTTTTTTCGCCAAAAAGTAGAATCGGTGTGTAATGGGTTCACTTCTTCAGTCCCTCTCATTTACATCGACAGGTCCTCGACCACCTCGCTTGTAGAGCAGAAAAGCTTTAGTGTGTTCGCCATGGACCTTTAAAGGAAGTTACCAAACTACTTAGATCCACGACCTCAGGTTCTCTAAAGGATCCCTGCCCTCAGAGGGTGGCTAAGCTAGCGACCTGGACCATTGCCTCAATGCTTACAGAAATGTTTCATCTTATGTTCAAGTCCAGAATATTTCCAACTATTTGGAAGAAAGCTTCCGTGCTCCGGCTTCTTAAGAAAGCCATTTTGGATCCCAGGGATTCAAACAGCTACTGCCCTCTCTCTTGCCTACCTCTTCCAGCTAAGCTGCTGGTGAAAATCAAAAATGACTAACTTGTGGAGCACATTCAAACCAACAATCTCTTGAACTTCACTCAATTTGGTTTCCACAGTGGCCACAGCACTGAGACGGCATTGATCAAGGCTCCCGAGGAGATCCGAATGATGCTAGATCAGTGTGGAGGGGCAGTCCTCATCCTGCTTGACCTCTAGGTAGCCTTCGACACTATCAATCACGGACTGCTGTTGGATCGACTAGCTAAAATTGGGGTTACTGGCCCAGCCTGGGATCTGCTGAGATCAAAATTGCAGTTACTGGCCCAGCCTGGGATCTGCTGAGATCCTTCTTCCTGGGTCGCGAACAATCTGACTGGACGAATCGGCTTCACATCCTTTTTCTTTTTCTTGGGGGGTCCCTCAGGGGTCCTCGCTCAGTCCGACAACGTTAATGCGTTTGTCACCCCACTGGCTGACTTAATAAGAACCTTTGGCTTTTCCCTGACCTCCTACGCAGATGACAACCAAATCGTTGTCTCCCTGGCCAATGACGACAATGTCACAGGGTTCAGATTTTGTGAATGCATGCAGGCAGTTAATACTTGGATGGACAGGAACTGCCTAAAGCTTAATTCAGCAAAGACTTAAGTTATATTATTTGGAGGTCAAACCTCCTTTTGGCCCCCGCCTGCTGGCCGTAGGAAATGGACTCCCTACCAACACATGTTGGGAAGACCCGTAACCTAGGAGTTCTTATAGATGACAAACTAAGCTAGACAGATCACGTGAACGCAGTGACCTCCTCTGCCTTTTTTAATCTCAGGACAATAACAAACATTTGCAATGCAATCTGTCTCGTCTTTGGGACCTTAAAAGTATTTCGACATGCAGGAAAATATCCTGGGTGCTTCCGCATCTACTGTTCTGTAACTGGGAAACTTTGACACTAATAGGCACATTATAGCGCTGCTTTTAGGCTGATGCAACTCTTTCAGCCATGTAGCTCATGACAGGCCTCCAGTGTAAAGCAACTGCTTCAATAAACCCCTTCCAAATCCAAACTATTGATAACAAACACCCAGTCTTGTCAAGCACTAACTCCGGCCTTAAATCCAACCTATCACCCACTCCTGCTACTATTGTCCACCTCACCACTGCATCTCCCACAAAACATTAGGCCAACCGTCTCTCCTGCTAAATTCACTTCCCTACCACCATCACCACTTACCAACCCCACAATAAATCCTTTGTCAACAGTCTCTCCTTTTCAATTCACGCTCCTGTCACCCCCCCCCCCCACCCCAGAAACCCAGCCACAAGCACTAGGCCAACAGCCACTCATGCGGACGCCACTCCCGTCATCAATATTCCTCATCATGCAAAACCCATACCAATAGCAACTCAGCTGACATCACTTCCTTGCCATCACTAATGCCCAAGCAACTCCATGCCAACAATCTATTCTGCTGACATCACCCCCTGCCATGGCCACTGCCACCCTGCATGCTACTACACCTTATAGCCCCTTCCCTTACTTCCCTCCTAGCCCTCCTTACTGTGCAGGTTTGTATTGTTGAACCCCATGAAGGCAGCATACAGACCCCAGCCCTCCCATCTAATACCACGGTTCACGTTTATAAAGAACTGCTGTTCCTGGTATGGGCGGATACCAGAAGCCGCCTGCTGATAAACAGCACAGCAGCACGCGTTGGACAAGGACAGCCTTTTCCTGCTTATAGCCAGGGTGTGCGTTGAGTATCACTGGTTTCTCGAGGCTCTGCTTGGTAGGAGCACTTACCCTCCCATCCCCACTCGGTAAAGTGTCAAAGGCCAATCTAGCACCACGCTGACGTCCGGATGTGCGAAGCGTCGAAATCTGGAGGAAAACCTCTTTCTACCGCGTTGTTCTACTTTTGGTTCACACCACTTACAATATATAATATATGTCATGGCTGCCTATATCTGCCATAAGGCCCTTCTTTCAGATTACGTCACATCCAGTCCTCTTAGCAGCGGAGAGGGGTGAGAATAAAATACAGGCAGTAGTGGGATAGATGGGGACCCATGGGCAGAACAGAGAACACAGGTAAACAAGTGTCCGCATACGAGCATCTCTGGGAATAAGACTCTAAGATCGACCAATACCTCAGCGCGCTTGTTTTAAGAGCTGATAAAAGGAGGAGCATTCGTAAATGCTGCCTCGTTCTGCTGAATAAACCACCTTTAGCGAAACAAGCTAAACTCATATTCTTCCACGATGACGCAAGGAGACGTTCATGGATGCTGTATCGCTCATCTGAGTTTAATTTGAGGTAAAATTACTTGCAGCATCAAAAGTGGACATTAACTAGAGTCGGTCTGTGTTTGCTCTAGGACACGTCCCGAATGGAAGGCTAAGGGGGGGGGGGGGTTAAAAAAATTCAGACATCGGTGGTAGGATATTTTTAACTAAAGCTGTAATCTTGAAGATACTTGAATAGCAGACCAGATGTTTGTTTTAAATGCAATGATTTTTGTTAATAATGCAAAAAATATTTAGTTTACAACCTAAGCACCTAAACGCAGTTTAAGTGTGGAATGCGCTTCACCCAGAGACACATACCAACCAGTTCAATGTGCTGCGGGCTTACTTGTGTTTACCTTTATTAAAACTTGTGATCGCATAACTGTCATCAGCGGTTTGAATCCACCTTTTCAGGGAATCACACTTCACCGTGAACTGGAAAAGCACAAGCTCACACAAACAAACCGTAACTTAAGGCATCAGCTGTCCACGACGTGAGCTGAGACACCCAGCCCCGGCGAGTGAAGCGCGAGGAGCGAAAGAACCAAAAGAAGTGTGGCTCGTCCACACCCATGTCAATTCGCCGGCCCGTGCACGGGGTGATTGCACTGATATGTTTTGTGATTAGCTCTTATCTGCACCCGGAGCCTCACCTCGGATCCGAGGACAGCAGAGCACCTCTGCGGTGCACACCACATGCGGCTCCGGCAGGCTACAAATCTGTCTGCAGTGCTTATCTGGACAGGAACTGGCCACCGACAAATCACTACGCAGATACAGCGGGTGTTTATTTTTCACCTGGTGTATAATAAAAATATTTGCAATGCAATAGATCTCGCATTTAAATGCGAGACCTATTGCATTTCAAAGAAGCAGCTGCTATTGTGGCGACTGCTTCTAAAGAGAAAGCGGGCATTGCGTGCAGAACGTAAGTAAAGCATGTCGTGCCTGCAGCAAGAGAAACTCAATAAAGAAAATAGTGCTTACACTTAACACGCACCGTGTAACAACTGAAGTAAAGGGGCCAGTCACCATGGGAGGGTACAGATGAAGACAAGGAGTTAGTAAGGAAGGGCTAACAATCCTCTTTACCAATCAGACGCCAGCATTTAGGAAGGACACTGACAAGCCAATGACAAACATGGGCGGGGGAGTGGGAGGGGCTTCTCCTCCATACTCCACCACAGCATTCTCGCTGACCAGTCCATGTGCACCGACTCAGGCTCGACCTAAAAAAGATACTACCTTACATTTCAGTGCACCTTCAGAAAACTCACATCACTGGTAATGGCAAAGTTAGACTGCTGCAATGGCTTGCTTCTCACGACTCACCAATACATACTGAACACACTGCAAACCCTACAAAATGCTGCAGCTAGACTCCTTATAAAGATTCCAAAACATCACTGTCTCCAAATCTACAAAAAAACTGCATTGGCTTCCCTTAAGACAGAGAACAACTTTCAAAGCACTCTTTACACAGCTCTCCATGGCTTCGGCCCAGATTTCCTACAACAGTCACAAATGGTACACCCCAGGCAGGACGCCTCGCTCGGCTACTGTCCCTAGGATCAAGCGAGTAGCTCAGGGTGGCAGGGAGCCACAAAAGCTTGGAATACTCTGCACATCAAGGAGGCACCCAACTTACTAGTATTCAGAAAAACTCTGAATACCTGGTTATTTAACACTCCGTAGTTTTCTTGGCCCAGCGCTCCTTCGTCATGCTATTAAAGCCAGTGCAAAGACACCTCCGGGTATTAGAGTGCTGTAGAAAACTATTTTAACTTAACATAACTTACCTACGCCGCTTACAGAGCGCTAAAGGACACTGGCTGCACTCAGGTCGTAAGTGCCCAGTTAAGCGTGGCTTACTCAGTTTTATTAACTACATTGTGCCTACCTAATACCGCAATGGCTACATAGAATTAGCGTGTCACGTCGAGTGCTTGTCCCAGATGCGGGTCGGCTCTGTTGGCGTGCTTACATATGACAAGGGAGTGCAGTAGACCGCAGAGGTACTGGGAGCAGAGATCTGCACGCATAGTTAGACCTTTCGGTCAAGCATTATCTGCTGGCTGTGCTCCCCCAAATGAGGGGCAAAAATAGGCTATAGATTCGGCCTTCTGGGATTGATACTGGCCAAGCAGCGTTTGGCCATACACTGGGCGCAACCCAGGTCGCCCAACATCTATAAATCGTGGCGGTGGTGCATGTCGGGTGGTGGCAGAGGAACAACGGGCCTAGAAATATGGTGAGACATGCTGGAAAATCTTCTAACTGTGGAGCCACTGAGGGATGATTCACCGCTTGTCACCCCAGATCTTGATTTCGGGGACCCCCTTATGCACAGTACTAGTTGGGAGAGCTCCTGGCTGAAGATGGGGTGGTACATGTAGTTGGGGACCCAGTGGGGAAGTGGACATCCAGGCACAAGGCGGAGAGGCTACTGTGCGTTCGCCCCTGCTACGAGTGGTGGGGATAGCCCTCATGATATGGGGAGGGCTATACTGGTGTATGTACCACTGTACAAAATCTTAATAAAGACTTTTTTTAAGTTACTAATAATGTCTTTTTTTCCTCATCTCAGATTACTTGTTTCCTTATTCTTTTCTATTTTCTAATTTTTTCCACTCTCTCCCCGACTGCACCTTCTTTTTCCTTTCTTCAACTTTTCTCTACTTCCAGAGACTACCGTCTTCTGTATAATTCCCAAAAAAAACAACCCCAGGTTCAAATATACTTGAAATACATAACATAGAAAACAACACGTATGTATCACACCATGTCAAACACAATCAAATTACCCCAATCCAACATGCGTAGCATCCAGATGCGGTCCTTCAATGTCAAAGGGCTCAATCATCCACTGAAAAGGAATAAAATGAGTGACACTTGTGGTGGACACAATGGAGATGTAAAAGTAATTCAAGAATACACAGAAAATAGATCCAAAAAAAGTGTATGTTTGTGTCAGCAGTTTCAGATAGTACAAATCACATTTAAGAAAAAAGTCCAATATTTGTAAAAGCCAAGAAAGCAAACATTCATTTGAGGAAGTAATTAGAATGGCTAATGGACACCAGTCTATATGGTACATGTACAAGAAATTACAATTTCCCCAAACTACTGGAATATTGGTGATAAATCACCATCAATCATCCCCAAACAATGGTCATAGTTGCAAGGCAATTTTAATCTGGTTAACGATCTTATTCTAGATAATCAAATCACAGAACCAGACCCCTCTTAATACCGTCAGGTTTTTGCATCTTATTCCCACATAGACTACTTCCAATATAACAGCCTAATCTGCTTCTTTGACCATGCATGCATCAAGCTTACCCTTAAACAAGCAACCAACCATAGAGTTAAGGGGGAACACGAATGAAAAATATATTGCATCTGGGTAACGGATGAGTGGGTGGGGTAGGTGACAATATTTGTGTGAGAAAATGAAGATGGGGAGCAACAGGAGCTTGTTGGGTGTGAACGGGATGGGAGGAGGATGAAAAAGAAAAAAAAAGGCTGGGTAGGGGAAATGATAGACAACCGGGGAAAAGAGGAGAGAGCAAAACGGAGCACAGGGGGAAGATATTTGAAGGAACAAAGCACCACACAGGAGAGACCAAGAAACAACATGATCTACAGTAGTGCGCTTAAAGAAAAAGAAAATCCCAGAATACATGCAGTGGAAGGATACAAGCCTTCAGTGTTCAAAACAACTCTGCACATCTTCTCAAACTGGAAATAAAGAGATACTGTAACATCCCTGGGAAGGTTAAATCCACACCCCCCAAAAAAAAAATTATTACACGCCCGCTCTTAATGGGAAATAAATCTTCACACTCAATCCCCCTAATAAAGCTAAATAATAGTGGAAAGTCAACTTTAATTATGGAATATAATGATGAACATGCCTTCAGCCCGGATAACGTACAATTAACAAGATTTTAAGGTATTTTTCCATAAGATCTGGTCTTGCCCGCAAGCTTGATATGTTTTAGTAGAGAGTGATAGCAGATGTGACTGAAATCATGAGGTTATCTGCACCACCAGAGCAAAGTATTTGCATTTTTATTTTTAGAAGAAAAATAACATATGGGTAGGTTCCCTCCTAGTATTTAATTGAGTAAAGATCTTTTCATGCTAAAAGACTGAAAAACCACTTCCCAAATCTCATTAACTGGGCGCAAAGGTGTGTGTGTGTATATGTATGTATATATATTTTATGATGCTTATTTGGATCCTGGGTCGTTGAATGCGGGTGATTGAGAATACAGGAGGCCATTATACCTAGAGATAAGCCAACTACAATTCAGTACCATTATTTTGTTGTGATGTATGCATTTCCCAAGTAATATGACAGTTTGCTCTAATGTAACCTAGAAATGCCCGTACAGTCTCACCCCGAAGAAACCCTGAACCTCCTCCTTGTGATATGGTATGACTGCATTTCCTGCAATCCACTGTCAAGTATGTCAGAGTTAACAAAAGGCACAGTGCATCCCATTAATTAACCCCTTCGATGCTCATGACTGAATGGTTCCGTCATGAGCATCGGTGCCCCTGTGCTCATGACGGAACCATTCCGTCATGAGGCCAGGGGCACGAAATCCCTCTGCTGCAGACAGCAGAGGGATTTCCTTTCTCCCCACAGCCTCGGGAGCTGGGGAAGAGCTTCCCCAGCTCCCGAGGGCCCCCCCTCCCTTTCAGTGAAATGAAGATCAGCGCGCACGTCGCGCTGACTTCATTTCACTGAAAACACGTGCTCAGGGGGCTATCTCAGCCCCCTGAGCACGTAGAAAGACGGGAGAGGTATCATTGGAAAGGGGAGAATCTCCCCTTTCCAATGGTACCCCTCCCCAGTGGATCCCTGCTTGGGGATCCACCCACTAAGGCACCAGGGAGGGGGGAGCGGCCCCTTGGGCAAGGGCTTTTGCTCCCCCCAAACAAATTGCCAATGTTCAGTCTTTCTGCCCCCCCTGGGGGGCAGATGGGAGCAGTAGCCCCCAATCTGCCGCCCCGTGGGGGTAGAAAGCCCACTAGACACCAGGGATTTATTTTTTGTGTAATTTTTTTTTAGGGTGGGGCTGCCCGAAATGGGCACGCTAATGCCCCCACCCCCACCACCATTACAGCCTTTCTGCCCCCTGGGAGGCAGATGGGGGCAGTAGCCCCAATCTGCCCCCCGAGGGGCAGCCCACTAAATGCCAGGGATTTTTTTGTGTGCTATTTGTTTTAGGGTGGGGGCTGCCCAAAATGGGCACGCCAATGCCCCCACCCCACCCACCATTACAGCCTTTCTGCCCCCCCGGGGGGGGGCAGAAAGCCCACTAAACACCAGGGATTTTTTTGGACGCATTTTTTTTTTTTTAGGGTGGGTGCTGCCCGAAATGGGCACGCTAATGCCCCCACCCCCTGTCACCATTACAGCCTTTCTGCAGATGGGGGCAGTAGCCCCCAATCTGCCCCCCCCGGTGGGGCAGAAAGCCCACTAAACGCCAGGGATTTTTTTTTGTGCAATGTTTTTTAGGGTGGGGGCTGCCCAAAATGGGCACGCCAATGCCCCCATGCCCTTGCCACCATAACAGTCTTTCTGCCCCCCCTGGGGGGTAGATGGGGGCAGTAGCCCCCAATCTGCCCCCCCCCGGGGCAGCAGAAAGCCCACTTGATGCCAGGGATTTTTTTTGGCGCATTTGTTTTTAGGGTGGGGGCTGCCCGAAGTGGGCACGCCAATGCCCACATCCCCGCCACCATTACAGCCTTTCTGCTCCCCCTGGTCTCCCGATAAAAATGGTACCTCACACGCGTGGGTGGGGCAAGTACCCGCGACAGGCAAGGGCCCAAAACCTAGTGAGGCGACATCAAAATTACATATCACAAACCAACCTTGTTTCAAGGGGGGTCCCATGAGTTTTTGGCCCCGGGTTCGGCAGCCAGCTAGGGAAACCTACCAAACCCACACATTTCTGAAAACTAGACACCCGGGGGATTCCAGGGAGGTATGGCTTGCGTGGATCCCCCAACGTTTTCTTACCCAGAATCCCACAGAAACCTGAAATTTTGCTGGAAAAAAAAAAATCACTTTTTTCACACATTTTTGTGTGGGAAAGTTGTGGCATCACCGGGCTGAAACAAATTTCCTACCACCCAGTGTTCCCCCAGGTCTCCCGATAAAAACGGTGCATCACTTGGGTGGGAGGCCCAAGTACCCGCGACAGGCAAGGGCCCAAAACGTATTGAGGCGACATCAAAATTGCCCATCAGAAGACGACCTGGTTTTGCAAGGGGGGTCCCATGACTCTTTGGCCCGGGGCTCGGCGGCCACCTAGGGAAACCTACCAAACCCACACATTTCTGAAAAGAAGACACCTGGGGGATTCCAGGGAGGTATGGCTTGCGTGGATCCCCCAATGTTTTCTTACCCAGAATCCCCCAGAAACCTTAAATTTTGAGAAAGTCACTTTTTTCACACATTTTTGTGTAGGAAAGTTGTGGCATCACCGGGCTGACACAAATTTCCTACCACCCAGCGTTCCCCCAGGTCTCCCGATACAAATGGTGCCTCACTCGGGTGGGAGGCCCAAGTACCCGCAACAGGCATGGGCCCAAAACGTATTGAGGCGACATCAAAATTGCCTATCAGAAGACGACCTGGTTTTGCAAGGGGGTTCCCATGACTTTTTGGCCCGGGGCTCGGCGGCCACCTAGGGAAACCTAGCAAACCCACACATTTCTAAAAAGTAGACACCCGGGGGATTCCAGGGAAGTATGGCTTGCGTGGATCCACCAACGTTTCTTACCCAGAATCCTCTGCAAACCTGAAATTTTGCTGGAAAAAAAAATCACTTTTTCACACATTTTTGTGTGGGAAAGTTGTGGCATCACCAGGCTGACACAAATTTCCTACCACCCAGCGTTCCCCCAGGTCTCCCGATAAAATGGTGCCTCACTCGGGTGGGAGGCCCAGAGTACGCGCGACAGGCATGGGCCCAAAACGTATTGAGGCAACATTGAAATTGCCTATCACAAAATGTTTTGGGCCCTTGCCTGTCGCGGGTACTTGGGCCTCCCACCAGAGTGAGGCACCATTTTTATCGGGAGACCTGGGGCAATGCTGGGTGGTAGGAAATTTGTGTCAGCCCGGTGATGCCACAACTTTCCCACACAATAATGTGTGAAAAAAGTGGGGGTTTTCAGCAAAATTTCAGGTTTCTGGGGGATTCTGGGTAAGAAAACATTGGGGGATCCACGCAAGCCATACCTCCCTGGAATCTCCCATGTGGGTACTTTTCAGAAATGTGTGGGTTTGGTAGGTTTCCCTAGGTGCCGGCAGAGCTAGGGTTAAAAAACTACAGCTAGGCACTTTGCCAAAAAAGAATCATTTTTCACAGTGAAATTGGGGTGTGTCCACGTTGCGTTTTGCGTCGTTTCCTGTCGCGGGCACTAGGCCTACCCACACAAGTGAGGTGCCATTTTTCTCAGAAGACTTTGGGGAACGCGGGGTGGGTGGAATTTTGTGGATCCATGCAGATTCCAGAACTTTCCACCACAGAAAAGTGAGGAAATGTTTTTTCTGACAATATTTTTGGTTTGCAAGGGATTCTGGGTAACAGAACCAGGTGAGAGCCAGTCAAGTCACCCCATCCTGGATTCCCCTGGGTGTCTAGTTTTCAAAAATGTATCGGTTTGCTAGGTTTCCCTAGGTGCCGGCAGAGCTAGGGTTCAAAAACTACAGCTAGGCACTTTGCAAAAAAAGGGTCATTTTTCAATGTGAAAATGTGGTGTGTCCACGTTGCGTTTTGGGCCGTTTCCTGTCGCAGGCACTAGGCCTACCCACACAAGTGAGGTACCATTTTTATCGGGAGACTTAGGGTAACACAAAATTGTAGAGCAACTGTTATTATCTATTGACTTTTGATGCATTTCTGCCTTCCAAATGAAAGACAATGTGTAAAAAAAGTCATTTTGAAAAATGTCCTATAATTCTCATGCTAGTATGGGTACTCCCAATTTCGGAAATGTGCAAATATCTACTATTTCTAAACTCTATATTTTGTTCCCATTTCAGAAATACATAGGTGTCTTTCATACCGATTTTTCCATGTATAAATTTTCCCAGAATAATTGCCATATACCCGGTACATAATAAACAAGCATTTGCAACGCAATTGGTCTCGCCTTTGGGACCCTATATGAATTTAGCTATGCAGCACATTAGCCTGGGTGCTGAAACATCTACTGTTCTTTAACATGAAGGGAAGGTAAGCCCCAAACTGCGTGACACGCCAGGTATGGGAACACATGGGGAAAATGACTGCCTTTCAGCGGGAATTGGTGTAGTCCAAAGCTCAGTTGGTTTGTCGTTAGATGGGGGTGGGTGTATGCCACCCTCTAGTTTCTGTGCCAGGCGAGGCTCAGCTCCCTGCGAGCTCTGCTTTGACCGTATCACCAAGTATGGCTGGCAGCCGGAGGGGTGGAGGGGGTGCCGTGCCCCAGCAGTGCATGTGCTGCCAAGGGACGCGGCACCGCCGCTGCCACCCTCGGCTGCGCCAACTCACTTCTGCGAACAATTTGGAGTGCAAATTGTACAACTGTTGATGGCTGAATGCAAACCTAAGAGAAGCGCAGGTCCTCGGGCCACTGGGGGTGGGTGGACAGGGGGGGATTCTGTTTTCTGCAAAGCCACGGGCCGCCTAAAGGCATTCCTCACAGTAGTACGCATCTAATCGACAGCCGTATAAATAGCGAAGGGGCTCTATGTTGTACCCGGAAGCAACATGCGTAGTAAGGTTCAGGCATGCCTGCAGTGCCCTCCTTGAAAGCTCTTAGTTTATTTTCCAGAAGCCCCGTAGAATGCTTGGCACTGCTGAAGCAATGCTGCCCCGTCATAAGATGCAGAATCACAAAAGGGGCGCCCCTTAGCGTGTAGGGATCCTCTGTTTCCCGGGCAGGCGGTCTGTTTGGGTGTAATGAGGGGGATGTTTTGTTCCCTCCTGTTATCAGCCACAGCTGTGTTATGAAGGGAGAAAACGCAGGCGGCGGCACCACCCCTTTCGGAGGGGAAGGGAACGACTCTCGGGTTGAGTTCCTCCTGGAGAGCTTTAAAAACAACAAGTCGCCAGTGTGGGAGAGCAGGGGAGAGTGACAGCCGCGCACCGCCTGCTTTCGATACCGCATGTTCAGGTGCTGGTGCACAGCTGCGCCCTCTGCTTGGGCACTGCACTGTGACCCCCTCTCCCCCACCCAGCTTAGACACTGCAGTAACTATTTTTGTACCAAGCCCCCCGTGTCTTAACTGCGCACTACAAGCGCCGAGGCTGCAGGGGCTGGTACCTGATGCTGCACTGTGACCCCTTGATCGACAGTGCAGAAACCACTTTGACAGTGTGCCCCCCACATCCCCACCTGGACACTGAAATGCGCTAGACCTGCAGGAACTGCTGTGCCAGGGTGCATCTGCTTTGACATTACCCAGTGCCCCCGACATCTCGCCCGGACACATTAGGGGCTGTTGTGGAATTTCACAGCCTGCCTGTCTGAACACACTGCACGAGCTGCTGTGGCTTGAAGCCATTTCCTGGACAGGGCAGGAGCTGCTGTGGTATCGTGAGCCCCCACCTCACCTCCAGTGGCGACTCGCATAGGGCGTGCTGCGGGGTGGGGGAGGGCCAGGGTGAGAGGGTAGTAAACTCGGACATACGACGGAACGGAGGAAAGTAATTATTACGTTCCTCCGTTCCGTCGTATGTCCGAGTTTACTACCCCCCACCCTGCCCCACCCCGCCCCGCAGCACGCCCTATGCGAACCGCCACTGCCCACCTCTACCTGAGCATTGCATACCCCGCGGCTGAAGGACCGTCTCCGGCATCCAGTGCCAGATTTCCTCGGATACTGTGTGTCACGATGCTGCAGGAACTGCCGTAGCGACCCGTGCATTCAGCAGGAATGGAGTTGAAATTGTTAACCTCCACCTGACACAGCCTTTATTGACTGCGCGAAGCTGCAACAGGAGCTCACCTGCGTTGGCCGGAGTTCGGGGAAAGTTTATCGCGCGCCCCCTCCTTCCCTGTTCCCTTCAAGGGCAAGGAGCCAGCAGAGAGTAAAATCCCTCTCCTCTCCCCGGACCCGCAGGTTCATAAGCGGCTGGGAAAGCATGAATTATTTCTGAAGCATGGGCACCATGGTCATGGACACCAAGAAGTAATGAGCATGGCGCCCTTGTTGCTATTGCCGACAGTTTAGCGCCGGGCCCGGTGCCTGATGACAGTACTGAGGAGAAAGCAGACGCCAGTGCCAACCAAAAAGAAGGGGAGGGAGCGGCCGCACGCAGGCAGCGGCGTGCGCGTCCCTGCTCGCACCCTCCGGGGAGTGAACTCACGAAAAAATGTGGGACATGCAGCCACCATTAGCTGCGTGATTTCTTAGAAAAGATGCCCCAGTATATTTATATAGCGCATACTGCCCCTGACGAGGCGCGCTAACGCTTCTGATCCTTAAAGGTTTTCTCAATTGCTGCGGGCCTCCGCCGCACATATAAATAAACTGATTTACGAGTACACACACTGGGTCTATACATGCTAACCCAGGAGACGGAATCGGATCTCAGAGATCGCGGCTGATTCAACAAGTGTACATGTAAACGCGTATTGTAATAAAGGGTATACCTTTTGTATTGTGTGCAGCCGAGCTATAATGACAAAAGAGGAGCGGGGGCGAGCAAGCGCGGCAACCTGGACTTTTGAAAGCTGACCAGACGCTCGTGCGTCATGGCCTTTTCCCCGCACGGCCGGCATGTGTGTCCAATTATCGCGCACGCGTCTGGGCACGATAATGGGAAACAGATGTCGGCCCTGCGCGCGTAACCGCAGGGAAAAGGCCATGACGCACGAGCGTCTGGTCAGCTTTCGAAACCCCCTTACTAAAAGTCTCGCAAGCAGCGCATGCGCTGCTCTAGGCTCGACCTAAAAACCATTGCAAGACGCTGCTCAGTTATTGGCTCTGGGTTCGTCGGGTTCTTGGTGAACCTACAAGTCCTATATATCGCCACAACCAGAAAGGTCCAGCGGATGTAACGGTATATTGCTTTCAAATATCTGTCATAATTAGAAGAAGTTACAGGTGAAAACGTTGACACAAATGGCTGATTTTTTCAACTAATTTTCAATTTTTCCTATATTTAACTGTTTGTTTCTATAAAGAAAACTTGATGGATCTACACAAATGACCCCTTGCTGAATTCAGAATTTTGTCTACTTTTCAGAAATGTATGGCTTTCCAGGAACCATTATTGCTTTCATACCCATTTCTACCATTAACTGGAAGGAGGTTGAAAGCACAAAAAATAGCAAAAATAGACTATGTCCCAGAAAAATGCCAAAACTGTAAAAAAAAAAATTGGTTTTCTGACAAAAGTCTGCTTGTCCCTAAAAGCTGGGAAGATGGTGATTTCAGCACCACAACCCCTTTTTTGATGCCATTTGCAGGGAAAAAACCAGACGCTTTCATCTGTAGCCCTTTTTTCGCATTTTTCCCCAAAAAACCAAAATTTAGCTTTATTTTGGCTAATTTCTGGGTCCCCTCCAGGGGAATCCACAAACCCTGGGTACCTTTAGAATCCCCATGATGTTGGAAAAAAAGGACGCAAATTTGGCGTGGATACGTTATGTGGTCAAAAAGTTACAGGGGCCTAAGCGCGAACTACCCCAAATAGCCAAAAAAAGGCTTAGCACAGGAGGGGAAAAGGCCTAGCAGCGAAGGGGTTAAAGTGTGAAAAATAATGCACAGGTTACCCAAGCAGATTGGTGGCGTTGTAGTCCCGATTTATTCTATAATGGAACACCTTGAAGCCAAAAGAGCCTTTTCTGGATAAACAAATTTCAAGTCAAACAGATTTGGTTGTATCCTTAGTTTGTTTAATTCAACCACAGTCTCCCATATTTACTATTTTTATAAGCTATCCCCATCAAAGTAACTCAAGAACAGTTCTTCTGAACAATACTGCCACCACCCGCTTAGTGGTGTTACTGTGGGGCCCAGGAACATTCAAAACACACAGAGTTAAAGAATAGGAAAGAAAGCAATATCCACTGCACGCACTGCTACACATACAAAATTAAAACCATCCTCAAGAATCCACAAAGAATTTCAGACTAACCTTCTTAAGACCCACTTGCACCCTGAAGCACCAGCCAAAACCATATATATTGTTTAGTCTTTGCTTTGGAAATATGCAGAGAATACAAGGCAGGGCTGGACATCCAGCATACTTTACACCCACAACCAAACCACAACAAACTCAGCCATACTGAAAAAAATAAGCTCACCATTCCATCACAGTTACAGTCCAAATCAAAGTCCTATGCAACCTGGAACTCAGTTCCTGACCATGCCATCGGATTTCATTCAGATCCCATAACTTCAGCTCAAGACTGAGTCAATGTCATCACATCAGGGCGCACACTTCTCAAAAAAGTCATGATCTTAAAATCCAACCACCTATTCAACTACTGAGCAATACCAGTCCTTCCATCACTTTCAAAGACCTCTGAAAAAGTACAAGTCTTCCCGGCACAGACAGATAAAAGGGCTCGCTGAGTGTTTATCTTCACCAAACATCTGTAATCATGATCTGGCACATGTACTCGAGGACCTTTAAAACCCACAAGTACCCCTGATACAATTCTTAATAATGCCTATGCAATACAAAACATGTTAATAGGTCCTTTCTCAAAACTCTCACAAGATAACAGTGGCTCTCCGCATCCCTTTAAGGATCCCTTCACTAAAAGCATTGCTCCTTGGGATTCTCCTGTTGGATCTGTCCCCTTCAATTTCTATGTTGGAACCAAAGGTTCGTCAGCACTAAGGCATCTTAATCAACCTCCTGCAAGGTTTAAAATCCCTGTAACTCTTGATGTGAAGAGCTTCCTCGATCTTAAATCGGTCAATGATGGAAGCCCATCTAAAGCGACCACCCCAACCGCCAATACTACATACAGACACACTGTAGGTTTCTCGCGAGATCCATAGGTTTAGCCCCGAATAGATCCTTGAATACTGTAGCTAATGACATTTACTATAGAACGGCCCTTTAATTAACAAGCATTTGCAATGCAATAGGTCTCACATTTACACGAGTTTAAGCTATTGGCATTGTAAATGACAATGCCTTTTATTTATGTTTTAAAAACGAGAACAAAAATAAAAGGCATTGTCATTTGCAATGTCAATAGCTCAAACTCGCGTAAATGCGAGACCTATTGCATTGCAAATGCTTGTTTAGCGGAGGATGCGCCCTTGTGGTGAAAATGGACATGAGAACACATTTCATGCTAAAATTTAGTCCTAAGTGCCGGTTTTAAACTTAACATAGTTATGTGTAATTGTAGGTACTTTTCTCAAAATGTCCCCTAATTATGTGAATTTCGCAGCCCTACTAGCAGCCTTGCATGGAATGTACATGTGTTTGCTAGACAACAAACTACTGTAAATAATTGTTTTGGGACGGCACCATCACTGAATACAATAAAGAATTCTGATACTGCAACTGCACAATGGCTAGGGGTTGGCTGATGTGTACTTGGGTGTCACCCCAGCCTCTGACACAGCAGGCTTTAAAGACGGAGAAGTTGCGTCATTGCAGAACAAATAAGAGTGAACCCTCTCAGAATGAGGTATATGTTGTGGCACTGAAAATAAAAGGTGCTAACATGACATATATGTTCCACTCCTGATATCACACGCACACAACTTTGATGCCTACAAGTGATTTAATCACATAACCTGAATGATCACAACGTTCATTATTATAGCTGTGAACCACTTGATTAAAAAAAGGGGTGATATTAGACATTTGAGAGGAGGAGACCATTTAGGTAAATAAAGAATGAACACGTTTTTTGGAATGTGATGTAGGTTTGAAAAGCAGGCGACCACATTAAACTCAACGGAGCCTTTTTTGTTCGTCAGGCCAGTGAAAACAATTAAAAAGAGAGTGACGCTTGTAAACTATGGATAAATTAGCAAGGATGATTAATTATTATTTACACTACTTCAAAATGACACGGCTTGACGCACTATAAGGAATAATTTGGAAGCTTAAGAACAGCAGTGGGAATGCACCCTGGCCATTTATGGCCCTTCACCTGACTGGCTCATATTTTTATGTCCCTAAACAGTTTAAGCCAGTATTTTATACCTTATGAAATCTATACCCAAAACAGTGTGAAGAAATCACTTAAAAGTGTTTGCTAAAGCTGTCTAAATAATATCTAGATGATTATTAAAACAAATAGAAAGATGATTGCTATGGTACAAAAGAATATTTTGAGTTTTATAGAATCTTTTCACATTCCAACAATTGGCACTTCTACTGCAGGAAATGGCAGCTGTTTTTTCACAGAAAGGTGACAACTTCGGTTTGAATAAAGTGTCGCTGTTTAGCTTTGCGTCTCAGATTTGGAGCATTACAGATATAGCCCTCGAGGGTCACGGTCACATTGCAGAGACACATTCTGCACAGAGCAAGCAGGACGCAGTGCTGACCCGACTTGAACTTGTGAAAGCAAAGAAAAACAAGCGCACGCGCAGACAGACACGCACACACATACCGTCAAACTTAAAAGCACACAGACACTGTGCACAGTCACACACAAATACACCCTGACACACAAATACATTCAAAATTAAGTACACTGACGCACACACAGAAAGACACAATACAGACACAAATACAGCGAAAGAAAAGTAGACTCGCCCACACGCACAGTCACGCACAAATCCACCCTGACACACAAATACATTCAAACTTAAGTACGCAGACACACACGGACGCACAGATGCACACAGAAAGATGCAATACAAGCACGCATAACACTCACACAGAAAAATAGACTTGCCCACACGCAAAAATACACCCTGGCACACACACAAAAAATACATTAAAACTTAAGTACTCAGACACACAGGAGTGCTCACACAAACACACAATACAAACACGCATACATGTACAGAAAAATAGACTCGCCCACACACAGTCACACACACACAAATACATCATGACACATACAAATACATTCAAACGTAAGTACTCAGACACACGCGGACGCAAAGGCACACACAGAAAGACGCAATACAAACACGCAGACAGGCATAGAAAAATAGACTTGCCCACATGCACATTCACGCACAAATACACCCTGACACACACGCAAATACATTCAAACCTAAGTACGCAGACACATTGGCGCGCACACAGACACACAAAGAAATAAATACACAAACAGATAATTCAAGGACATTACGTGAAACCTAGATTTTTAAACGTGTATTGTAAAGAGGCATGCATGTTCACGTGCTCATGTAAGCAAATCATGTAACGTGATGTGGAATATGCATATGTCTGAAAGTTGAGCTGTGTATGGATGGCTTGGGCGAGCACCACCTCTGAAGGCAAGACTGTAGACACAATCCACAACACATCACAATACACAAAGACACACTCAAAAGCACACGCATCCCTAAACAATTATCTGTCCGACGAGTCTGTGTGACTTTCAGCGCTGGAGTACTTTACCTGCTGGTTAGCCATTTTTACCCATGTGAGCGTGACGTCGGAGTACGCGGGACCCTGTGTACGTCTGTCTACAGAATACTTTTTTCAAAGCCTTCCTAGTCGCCCAAAGCACCCGACAACAACCCAAGCAGCAGACGCGTACATTGTTAGTCATCGTTGGTAGATCGGGGACAGCACTCCCTCACAAGCCTCTCACCTGTGCTGTGCGCTCCCTCCTCTCACCTAAAGGTTAATGTGTGATGTACGTTACAATCTTTCCTGCCACTTATACAAACAAAATACCAGGCATTCAGTTGGCTTATCTTCCAAAATGAAGACTCCAAACTGCTTACGCTCCCTCCCCGTTCTTTCAAATATTCACCACTGTGTAAACAAAAGCGGGCGCCGTACTGTAATTAAGCATGTTATAAATACAAAGCGGGTCCATGGCGCCCCAAAACGTATGTGCGTGCCTCATGGTAAAGAAAAACAAGCACGGAATCGAAACCTGTGGTGCGCGCGCACCACAGAGGAGCCGAACGCAGGAATCGAAACCCGTGGTGCGCGCGCACCACAGAGGAGCGGGGGCGAGGGAGCCTGTCGTCTGTGCCGCGCGCCCTAGACACGGACGGGAATAGGCGGAGCAAAAGCGGGACATGCGCCCGCCTTTGCCCAATTGCGTGCCGTTTTTTTTTTTTTTTTTTTTTTTTTTTTAAGCACGCTACAGCCAATGCCAGCCTGCGAAAGCAAAACCACACGCACGAGCGTGTGGTTAGCTTTCTGAAGCCCATACAAGAGGTCTCGCCCTGCGCGAGCAGTGCTGCGCACTGCAACGTGAGGCGCGAGACCTAAAAAAGGAGTATGGGAGCAGAGTCAAGCTAAAAATACTGGCCACGTGTTGATTGGACCTGGGCAATTGTACTGTTGTACCAGATTCATTTGTTCCCACTGGAGCAATACAGGTTTGCAACCTAGTACTGGTGCACACTAAAAAAAACAGACTGACCCATCATGGACTGAGTCCATAATACAATGTGGTGAAAAGTAGAACCATGAATTTTAAACTATGGGGCGATCTGATCCACAAGGGGTCTGCAAGAGTAGGTGCACATTTTTTGGACAAGGAGAATGCTTAATACATTAGGTTTCTTCCAAATGGGTCTTTCAGGCTATTTCACAGACAACACTGGCTTTATGCAAAGTAATGGCTCTCACAGCAGGTGGCAATGATGCGGATTCCAAGCAGGAGTATCCAAAACAAGATATCTCTGCACCCAGGTACCATCAGTCTGTGAAGCAGTACTCCGAGGCAAACAAAATGGAAGCCCTGCTTAAGACACTTCCTCAATTGAACATGTGTCATTCCATCCCTCACCCCTGTCATCTAACAATGGTAGTCGTCTGGAAGAATCAAGCTGCAGACCGCTAACAAGGACCTCATTGCCCAATGTCCATCCTCCCTCACTTCAGAGAGCTGTATCCTCTCAATCTTGTGCCAGGCTAATCCAGAGGCCATCCACAATGCATTTCTCACTGGTCTCAGTACTCTGACTCATCATACAGTGTCTTAATATCACACATGCACGATACATCCACACCCTCAACACAGACGAAAAGTCAGTGCAAGGGTCTGGAGTTCGTATAAAAGCAGAACCTCACATTAGAGAGTTAAGTAGACCACTCTCCTTTGGGTATACTAATACTAATGACTCATAAAAACGTGGTACTGTACCACTACTGTTTATCAGACTACCCCAGGAATAAAGGCCTTAGAGTCATGTTGTTCATGAGGACACAAATGGTGCACCCCTCCAAGTACCAGAGCAAGGTTTTGGAAGCCACCCTACCATGCACAGACAGAGGCCTCTGCACACATGCAAAAAAACGTGAGATAGCAGGGCCAAGCAAAAATGAAAACTAATTTTACATGAAGTCAGGCACTCAAATCAAGGGTACACACCTATTTACCATGTGGGGGTATTGCTGTCCCTAGAAATGCCTTAACTGCCCCCTGGATAACTCTTCCACTCTCAAGGATTGGATTTATTTCTACATATTTTAGGGCATTCTTAAGTTATAAAGGCAGCGAAAGGGTTAATGTTGCCATGTGAATACTGGGTGAATGATGTTTGAAGTGTTGATAACTTGTGAACACATGTGAGGCATTCGACCTCTCCAGAAAAAGAATGCATCAAATTGTCATGACAATTGTGGAAAAGGTGGTCCTAACGCAGTATTTAAAAACAAAGTGTATCTATGCATTGCAACACAAGGTAATACTGCACAAATTAAGTTAGACTTTGGAAGGTAAAGTTTTTGGGTGGTTGAAACTGAATACTACACCATTTCACAGAGCCTTTCAGTGCTCATGTCTATAAGTAAATCTTTCACTATTTATGTCAGTAGTAAAAGGTATTTCTACCCCTTGGTGGGTAGACAAAGACCTAGCATGTGATAGAGCGAATCTCAGGTTCTCCCCGAGTGTCTAAAGTTATCTTCAGGAAGCTCCACTACTCACTATTGGATTTCAAGGTGCATGCCAGATACCCTCAAATCACTCTCTACTTGGCGTCTTTGCGCTATCTCTGCAGAGTTAAAAGAACTTTTCTGGATGACCGGCACTTCAAAAAACTCATACTTTGCCTAGTTCCAAAAATACCGCAATAACAGTAAACGCTTGGACTCTTAGTTATGAGGCAGCAGTAATTAATTTCTAGAGGATTTAAATGTACTTGACTCTTACCCTTTTTAATGCGAAGGCAGAAGAGAAACACAAATGTTTTCCAGGCGAGCTATTCATTCCTCAAACTTCCATTTTGAAGGAACGGGAAAGGCTTCATTCAGAACTCCGCTTTTGAGCTTAGCAAAGTACAACATGGTGGGAAGCAATCTCAAATAATTTAATCAAGGTAATAAAACGGGCAATAGAATCACTCCAGCCTTGAAGGAAGTAAATTGCCCTTCCATCCCCTTTCTAAAGTTAAGTTATCTTCAAAATTAGATGCTTTAAATACAAGCCCACCAGAAACAGCACCCACTTCTCACTTCCGAATATAATGTCGTGAATCTTGAAATGAAAAACAAAAAAAGCTGCCTCCAGCTCCACTTCCAGGATCTAGAACATTGTTGTCATCATAACTACTCCAACCCTCTGGCGACTCCCCTAGCCCGAGAACATTAATTCTATATGAGAAAGGACCACCATCAACAAATCTGCTTCAGTAAATCGTTCCTGTGGGCTTCCACCCAGGTTCAGTGCTCCACTGCTCTATACCTAGGGTTATGCTATTCAAATACCAATACATGTATATACTGAATGTTTTCACTGAAAGATATCCCAGCACTCAATTTCCTCAGTATTAGAAAACTGGCTTGTGAAAGTCATGCAATTTTTCCCTGTGGAAAGGTTGCCTAAAATAGTGGACTCCATACGAGAGCATGGATGGGGGACTCGAGCATGGAAGCTTCAGTACTATCCAAACAGGTTTGATTAGGAGTCATCCAGGCAAACCCACTGTGCTTACTTCTTAAGGGCACAGCTATGTTTTACAGAAACGTTAAGACTACTATGGAAGACTAATTCAATTTGAAAAAGCCATGATGATGCCCACCAGAAACAGAAGGCATTTGGCGTAATATGTATGCTAAATCACGCATATAACTGGTTTACTACAATCAGTAACAGATCAACTTGACCCATAACTTTTCTACTAACACTGTAACAGAGTTACAACATAGACCTGGAACGGCACGCTGTATTTGCGATAAAGAGCATACACTTCACAGGATTAGTTGACAGCAGCTTCCCAACCTTAGTTTACTCTTCATGCACAGCATTGGAACCATAGTATATCACTAAGCGAGGTCATACAACAGAGTACTTCAACAATACATTTTTCTACTAGCCTTTACATATCATTTGTAGATAATGGCACTGACATCCGAGTCTTTGGCCCAACTATGTGCGTATAATAGGCTATTGCACTATGCAGTGTCCTTTAAGATATCCAATGTAGCAGGTATGTACTCAGGGGACTCATATCCCTGGGGGAAGAGATAGGAAGCAACTGTTCAGCATATAACTTGAGGTGCTCATTACATTAGATGAGGGCCTGCGTCCACTGCTTGCAGCATGGCGCTCTGACCCTACCCTAGTGAGACCACTTGTCGTTTGGCTAATGGAAGTGCCAATGCTGTGAATTTTCTGACAGAATTAGGAATATCATTCACCCATCCCATCTAAGCCATTTTGGGGGCCGGCGGCACCATAAGGTCTAGTATCTTGGAAAGAGTTGTCATAAATCTTCTCCAGTACAGCTCAACCCCACCACAGGACTAGGCCAGATGAAGAAAGCCAGCCTCCGGAAACCAACATCTGGCAATTAAAATTAAAACATTCTATGTTCGCACTACCACAAGCTCTTGTGGGAATAATACACACTGTGTAGGAACTTAAAGTGGATAATATGGAGTCTGCTACTCTACCGAGGGGAATGCATGCTAGTTTGAGTACAGCAAAAGTGCCAAACCTCTTCCATGATCTCTTGTCAAGTTCTTCAGTCCATTTGAGCCCGTCGGTGGGAAGGTAACAGGGGCCCTCTTCATGTATGGAGTTTAATAAAAGGGATATCAATCGAATGGGCAATTTAGAATCAATCGGCCTATCCAGCGTTTTTAGTGAGGGAGGTACATGTGGGAATGTGGGCATATCAGCTCTGCATGCCCATCTGAGGCGAAAGTATAGAAATAAATCCAAAGGTGTTTAGTGTTTTCTGCTTGCGATGGTCTTCTGTCTAATACATTTTATTTGGATGAGACAGATGCTTTTGTCCTACTTTGGAAAAAATATGCATCTCAAGTACATCACAGAAAAGTTGACTTAAGCAGAAGCCAGGAGAGAGGTAGCACACAGGAGGGGTTTTAGAGAAACAAAACCCATCACAGAATGCGAATTAACTTGTCTCACAACAAGAGGCAGATGGGGTTGAAAAGCGAGACACTCAGCCACATTAATGCACAAAGCAGCACATGCCTTTCATGGGCAAAGATTACACAGGTAAGATTCCTGACCAATTTATTTTTGTTTTATCAGGGACAGAATAGGTTTCCTACAGAAGACGACGCTAGCAAGTCAGCTCTCCCTGCTTGTGTTTTCCCATCTGGCTTCTTCTACTGAATGCTTGCAGCTGCTGGTACCGTAACCTGCAGGCTAGAATTCAAAATGTCTCTGTAGATTTAAGAATTTACCTTACTGCCCCGCAAAGAAAAGCGGAGTAGTATTAGCTTGGTCTAGTGTGAAATTTTCCTTACGGAGATCAAATTCACAAGGTACAATAAAGTACAGGACATGAACGCAGTGCATGGAAAATATGCAATACTTGGCACTAGGTTCAGATGATACATGAGGCACTTGAATGTAAATTCCAACAATAAATGGGTTTTAGGTATTATATTGAAGGTTAAGTGACCAGGAACAAAGTACAGCACCCTTTTAAGGAAAGGGGCATTCAAACAAGTACTGACAGGTGGAAATGCAGAATGATCACAGGGCCATGGATGTAGGAATGAGAAAGCATAAGAATACAGAAGGAACTTCCTACAAGGATACAGCTGGCCTGCAGGCAGGCCTAGCAGAACGGCAAAACAATTTTGCTCTCAAAGGGTAGACTACGGAGGATAGAGAGGAGATATTGATGTAGAGCACCTATGGCTGAGCAGAGGGCTACCTGAGTATTCAGAACTATTTGTATTCTGGATAGGTATTTGGGGGAGTACATCTTGATTATCTAGCAGCTAAGATTGCTGTCTGAGTTACTTTGTTAGCATACATTAAAAAAATTGTTTTTGTACAGCCTTTACCTAAAAATGTTTGTTTTCTCCTGCTCTGAAAAGGTTTTCCACCTGTCACTTGCACACAGCATATCTATGTCCATGCACTCTCAAGAAACACAATTGTGATGACTCAAACTAGCTCATCAAGAGAGCACATTGTTTCTGCAAGTGCCAACATTTCTCACTTTGCTTCTCGCTCTCCTCCTACGATCCCATCACCAGCGTGCTGATATATCATTACTTTAGGCCTGCACCTACTCCCCGCTTAACTCTTTCCCTTCCAGGTCTCAGCCCTCACATTAAAAATGCTTTAAAAAAGCGTCAGAGTGTCATGAGGCATACAGTGGTGGCCACCTCCTATTGACTCTTCTATATAAGAGTCCATTCCAAGATAGCGGTCAATGCATCGGGATGCTTCATGTACTGGTGGCTATTTTGGAGTTACTGCATGCCAAAAGCAAACAAGCACTGTTGGAAGAAAACAGTTCAACATTCATAAAAGAAAGACCAAATGGCTTTTTCAACGCCTGCTCAAGAAAGAATTAATTTCTTTTTATTGTGATTATGTTGAATTTTCTCTGACTCCATTCATGTGATGAAGACATTAATAGAATAGAAGGAAAAAAACATCAAAATTACAAGAGGGCCCAAACAGTGTACTTTTCTTTTTATGCTAGCAATCTTTCATCAGTTCTGGCTGATCAACTGTCTAACACACAAGTAAATAACCAGGTGCTGTGGATAAAACTGCAGAACGCGGGCAATAAAGGTTTCACGATCGTTTAGCAGGACAGAGACCCTCTACCATCACCAACTTGAAGGCTGCAAGAACTTGTGTGTCACATTTAAAAGTCTCTACCTTGAGAGGAAAGGGAAAATAAAGGAAAATTCTCTATGGGAAGGTATAAGTTAGAAGAAGGGTTTCAGGGTGCATTTATCTATTCAAATGATAAAACTATAAAACTTTATTAACACCAACTGGCCTATATTGGCTAGCATGGAAGGAGAATTTAACTACTGAACTCGAATTGGAAAAGTGTTCTTAACTCAGCTGAGAAACTAAAATTCTAAGATGTTCCCAGGACAGATGAGTTAATAAACAGCAAGATACACTGGGCCTTTGAAGCAAAACGCACAAAAAGGTCTATGAACACTTGATAATACTTTGATGGGTTGACAAGACTAAGTAATGCTCAAAAGAGACATCTCATTATTCCAATTGGATCTATGTTAATTCATTCACGTACATTTTCACTGAAAACCATTTTAATGAAAATATCAGACTTTCCTTCTGTGACGATTAGAATAATCGAAGCCACAATGCGAGTACACACAGCTGCGCCAAAATAAACTAACTGGGAGAAAAGATGAAGAAGACGCGTACCCATGTAGACTTAAGCTCTTTATAAAATAAGTTAGGAAAACCGACAGGTTCTGTGACCTTGTCTATCAGGAGGGATTTAATCCCAGTCCTTTTCTCTTTTCCGTGATTGGAACGTTCAATTTAAACTTAGCTACTTAGATAACTTTGGAAAATTGAGAGTATTCTTGTATGTTCTAAGTTGGATATCTCGGGTATTTGGTCTGGGGCGCTCAATTGGTCAGAGGAAATATTTTATTGTCCTAATAGCTTGGCTCTCCAGGACCAAGATCCTCACTTTCTTAACTCCATTCGCCAGTAGTACTCCTGCATCCATCAGCAAGCATCAACACTATACCTACAAATACAGTTCTTTTACCCAAGCAGTAGAGTGGACCGCTTCATTTCCACTTTGCTGCTTAGGCAACACTGAGAGAAACATTTGACGAAAGTATGACTACAAGGGTTTCCCCGCAAACTCCTTCATAGAACCCACTCTAGTTGAAGTTAAGGACCATCCAAGTATCACAGACTTGCCGAATACTTTCCGGCAGGACTGTACTAATAGGTATAGCGTGAATGCTTACTGATGGATGTAAGAGTATTACTGTACAATGGAGTTAGGAAAATGAGTATCTTTGACCTGAAGAAAGCCAGAGACCTTGGTTTGTGGCCGTTAAAAATGCTGACACCTGTTGACTCATTTAGATGCACGGATAATGGGCGTGTCCATGCATCGAAATAGTTTTTAATCATCACTCTGACCCACCCTCAATAAATGGAAAGACTGTTTAGGGGTTATGAATTGTTAACGCGCTCTAGATCCTAGTCCCACCCATATAAGTACTTCCTGAAGTTTCGGGGAGCCTATTCACCTCTAGAATTTTCTGTGGTGAATGTGGCCTTGCCAATGACGAACCATGTCGCCAACACTCAGGGAGGGGGTGAGGTCACCCTTTCAAATTTTTAGTAACGCTCCTCTGTCCTATTCATGTGAGACAATATGGTACAAATTGGATGGTTGCCAAAAAAAGGTCATTTCTATGAGTGACCATCTATTGCATCTCTTCGATACTGGTCACGTCTCCCTTTACCATATAGATAGGGATGACCCAAAGGTTGGCAGCCCCTTTTCAACTCTCAGTCCCCTG
Organism: Calotriton arnoldi; assembly: GCA_963921515.1. Classification (NCBI taxonomy): domain Eukaryota; kingdom Metazoa; phylum Chordata; class Amphibia; order Caudata; family Salamandridae; genus Calotriton; species Calotriton arnoldi. The sequence continues at coordinate 912,033 of CAWUFW010006923.1, read as the reverse complement.
GACTCCTCTCCTTATTTGGAAAACGGGTCCATATCTTTATAGATTTCCATGATATTCTGAGGTGTTTTTTGGCCCAATCCAGAGACATGACACTGTGCTAATGTCCTAGGTTTTCTATATAAACCTTGCCCAACATGTGTTTGCTCCTTTGCCTGGTGACATCCATAAAATGCTGATCGCCAATTTGAGCTAAAGCTCTATTTTGGAATTTCTATTGGAAAGAGCAATGTTCTGGTAAAGGACAGACTTTGCTGATTTGGAGGGAGAGTGGGGACTCGAGCTGGAGTACTGCGCACATCTGCATTAGATATCTAGGTGGCTTCTTGCAACAAAGTCTGGTAAATCTTTTACGTAGCCAGTGGTGAGTGAATTGGTCTGTGATGTCACCACTGATATTATTTGTGATGTCAATGTGAGGTCATGTGCAGGGCAATGGACAGCAAGTTATGTTTATGTTACAACCCATAAGGGGCAAAGTTCAGTGGTTTCTAGTGTGAAAATGTGAACCAGAACACTGTCAACTGTTAAAGGAAATTTCAATTGTTGTTAATAAGTTTAGTCTTTGCAGGACTTAATGATGTATGTCCTTTAACAAAGGTTTCTCAGCACTCAAACTAGCTGTGTATCGCCTTTGGTTGGCCTTGCACCCAGCTCTATCCCACCCAAAGCAGTTACACTCTGCGTCTGGCTGTGTACAGCATACTTTGGGCATAGGCACAGCCCTCAACCACACAACTAGAATGGTTTCCAGGTAGAGGGTTTGACCTATGACAAAGTTAAAGTTAGAAAGGGTGGGATCCAAAATGTTTTCATTTGCAAATAACCAGGGCCATTGGAATTATGCGATTGCACGGCTGCGTTTTTTTTGTATAATTGTAGAGTTGCCGCAGCTTAAAATCTGCAGCATAATCAGCAGATTTTAACCAAAAATAATTCATTTTGTTTCCAGCTCAAATGGTTCAAAAGTTACTAAAAACTCAATGACGTTTTGCAGCGGAAGGCCCTTTGCAAAGGTTGAATGTTCACTTGTTTCTTATCGCTATATTTGGATGTTAAAGGAGCACCCCAAAGACCCCTCCGCTCAGCCCAGCTTTCCCTCGCGACGGTGCCATGCATCAAGAAGGCCCGAACAGGAGGCCGCTCCTTCTCCCTCCTCGTGGCCAAGGCATAGAACACCCACCCTCCCTCTCCACCTCCACCAGATACCATCTCTCTCCAAGTTCCTGAAGGACCTCAAGACCTGGCTCTTCGCCGAATCACCACGACCATCCGGCAACTGCACGAACCCTGGAAGACATGGCCTCTCGTCGGAACACCGTAAGCACCAAGGAGCTGCGCGCATCCCTCCCCCCCCCCCCACGCCTTGAGACACTCACGGGTGAGTAGTTGCGCTTAACAAACCTCTGATTGATACTAATGAGGTGCAACCAATGCCCCGACAGTGCAAACAAGCGTAAAAAGAAGAAATAATGAAGTAATATCACAAGTTGTGCCACAGTTTGCCCTCCCCTGCCGCATAATTTAGCCCTCCCCTGTCGAATCATTACAGTGGCACTGCCAAAACTGCATCAAAGTTTGACGAATCTGCATTAAATATGGCACACTTAACATGTTAAGCCAAGTTCTGCATGAAATCTGAGAAAATAGAACAGTAATCGGTGTCAGTCATTAGCAAATCAACCCTATTCAGGAGCCTCCACTGAAAACTGCCCCCCACCATGACAAGATTTGCACAATATCCGAGAAACCACAACTGAACATTTTTGTTTTAACGGTCTGCACTCGGGCTGCGTACCACCTATATACAAATGCAAAAATAAACATAGGGAGTGGTTAACAATAATAGAAAAGGAGTTTGGTGTAGGTAGGAAGGAAAGAGTAGCAGCCAGGGGGTGATTGAGATGCTCACAGGGAGGCAGTGGTCGGGTTCACACTAATAAACGTGTCCAAAAAAATAAGAAGAAATGGTACCTCAATCACAACACGAGCAGCAGAGGGATACTAATAGAGTTTAATCAATCTGTATTTGGTCCATACTCCACACAAAGAGCAGGAAGTGGCGTGTCACAAGTGCTGTCAAGTTAACAGGCAGCAAAGAGTGATTATGATGGCAACAAATAGTAAGTAATGGGTGGGCTAAAAGCCCCTTTTTAGTAGAGTTAAAAAAACAAAAACACAAGAGATCGTCACCACAGCAGCATTAAACGTGCGCTGCCTGCAGGCTCAACCTTTAAATGTTTGTTGAGCTTTCAAAATGTGTACATTTTTAACTCTTCGATGTTGGCCCAACATCACCTTTTTGTAAGATAAATATCTCAAAATCTATTGACGGAAGTATGGAAAATGGACTGGTTAGATTGGCTACACAGAAAGGAGGGCATTGTGTTCCAGAGAATGGCCATAAAGCAGCAAAACAAATGAAAACCCTGACAAGCTTGGCGAATGGGTGAAACGTTCCAAAGAGTAAAAGGCAGATTTCAAAAGCTCGGGAGCTTGCGACTAGAAAAGCAGGACTGCTGATGGGTGGGTCTTTTCCCCAGAATTGCTATTGGCCAATGCAGAGGCGCTAAAAACTGATTATTTTCTCCACTAGAATCCAGGGGATAGCAGAAAGAGGAGGGCATATAGAACTGACACAGAACTGAGATGGATAGGCAGGGCCAGATTGGAACCAAAATCAGCTCTGACAAATATTACATACATTAATATAATGTAACATGGGGGGGCACTTTTGTAAAGCTAGTCAAAAAATGCCCAAAACAGAAGGTATGCGAGATTAATTTTTTTCACACTCCTACAATATATTAAACTTCCAGGGTACTTTAAGCACCCTGTTTCACCACACCTTTTCATATTACTGTACGACCTTAAATAGATACATATGTATTAGCATCGACTTCAATACATGAAAGAGCCACGCGTCAAGTATCCCTTGAAAGAGGGGTGGGCTAGTGACATCCTCCCAGGGTCCACAAAAGTACTAATTGAGAGATAGAAGCCCTTTGGTCTCCAATTCCAGAACACCCAACAAAGAAAACCGTAAGTACTTATTTACACTCCAACACTATAATAAATGTAAATTGTCTCAACTCTTTGTGGACCACATAGGCCAGGCTTTCAAAAGACTAGCACTGGCAACAAATCTGAAGCAATAACAGATAGGTTTTCTCCAGCCAATAAAATCTTGCTTTTCATTTGCATATATGTATGTGTGATTTAATTTCAATTTTTTGTTCTAAAAAATCCTCCTTTCAACCTTTGTCTCATCTCCCCTGACTGAACCACCAAACATCCTTTGTCGTCATCTAACAAACAAACACAACCACTACTTACAGAACCAACTTACTATTTCCCCCTTTTAAATCCATTCTCAACATTCTAATCTTACTCTAAACTCTACTAAAAATACACAAGGAATCAAGGAGCACAAAACTAACAAATAATGCACTAAGAATTTCTTTTACTAATTTACAAACTCTTAAGCTCTAATATTGGATTCCAGGGTAGCAGGCTACTCGCCACAAAGGGCTTTAACCTCATCTGGCGTAATAAGCGCTGTAGAACTACAATTTACAATTACAATAAGAATCCCCATCTGGCTTAGTGAGGAGACCACAAGGAATTAAATACAAAGGCTATGTGTTTGGTACGAGTCCTCTATATTATGTTTAAACTGAAGAACGTAAGGGCTAATGGTGCACAGGGAAAAGTATAGGAAAAAACAAATACTGCTATCACAGGGAGATCACCACACCAAAAGACAGCATGTCATAAGGAGCGCGAGAAAGTTATCCAGGACATAACTATGAAGGATCCAGAACATTGGTGGCCGGGTAAGAACAAGAATTTAACAAGAACAAAGACCAAGAAATATATAATCAACCTGTTGAAAGAGTGAGGCGACAAGGGCAGTTTCACCACAGGCCTAAAAGGGACCGCAGCATCAGAGATATGGCAGTAACGCTCACAGGCCAATCCACCGCCTGTTAGCCAATTTCTCTAAACAGTGAGGGGGCAATGGCTCCTGCCAGATTACTAGCTAATATATTTATGATGACGCTAGGGAAACAAGTTCACTCAGATCAGAGTGAGCATCATGCTGAATAGGTCCACAAGACAATCTTAAAAGTCTACTCAACATTTCAGCAATTATGTCAGGTTAAATTAAAGGCCTACTGGTGCTTATATTGGGCCAGAGAAGGAATTAGACACCCTGGAGTGAGTATATGCGTTCTGGATTTTGGGATTAATACAGGACCTAAATCCATGCAGTATATTTGGACATTCACACAAGGTCAAACAGCACGTCAGGGTGAAGCGGAGGCTAATTCCTACAAGCAGAGTACCTATCAGGACTAGTCCTTGTTGTCCAATTTATTTTATCTGATGGCAGAACCCCAACTGAATGGATCAGATGTCAACCCATAGTCACATTATATTGGCGGCCGTTGGGCGAGGAAGATATAACTCCATATAAAAATTAAATGCACTGTAAGCCCGACTTGGGGCAAGACGTAGCATCAACAACATACTTGACCGCTGTGTCATATTCTTCTAACTGGAGGTAAACTGGTGCAAGTTGCTTAGCTATCCATTCCAGAGAGGAGGATGCAGTCAGCTAACAGACTCCGCAAAACCAGGAATGGTCCAAGTTTAAGTAGCATGGGATGTAAGTGGCAAAGAGAAGTGGTCGCAATGTGGGAAATTTAGATTGACTGAGACGCACTCGAGAAAGATACAAAACATTGGAAAGCCTCCCGAATTCATAAATTATGACTAAGACTACATTAAAAAGAATACGTTCACCTACAATTTTTTCGATGCCCTCCAGAACTTAACCTACAAAATACCCAAAAGAAACAGCTGCATTGTGGTACAAAACCACCAAGCATGCTTAAGTGCATGATTATGCACCAGTCAATGTGGCGAGGATTGTGGACGACAGATGTTTGGTCTCTTTATAGGGACTCACAACAGATGGTAAGAAATGGTTGGTTACACAAGTCATATTTGGATCCCTGAACATGGCTAGAAAGGGTGGTGACAAGGACTGTCTCTGCTACAGGTGTTATATAGGGGTATGGACACAAGGGGAATGTTCGCCTGCTATTAGGTGATTTTCTAACTTGGAGGGCTACACAAAAATCATCGGGATTGAATCACAGGGTAATAAGAATTAACGTCTGTGAAAGAAGAGGGTACAGAAAGAGGCAGCACACTTGCAGTTTGAGAGATGGGATATAATCTTAATTTTAAAACCATGAGACATCACAGGTATAAGAAGCGATCTGCAGACATCTGCAAGAAATTTAAAGTCCACAGAAATCAATTTACCAGAACAGTCTGCCTTGAAGCACTACAGGAAGGAAATTGAGCCTCATCAAGAATGTAGCGCAGCAGTAGCATGAACCATTGTCAACTAACTGTAAAACAAGGTAATACCCAGGATATATAGGATCATGAACGTGCATGCACCAAACCTATTCATACACAAAGTCCAGAAACAATAGGAAACTGCCATGGGTGGATAAGGTGATTCCGATTCGCCCGAGGCAAATATAGCAACATTTTCTTTGTGAATCCACCTGATTCAGTTTAAATGCCTACATTGTGTACACAAACACAAAGACGCTGGAAAATAAAGTGAAGCCAGACACTCAGGTGCCAGAAGTGTATAACTGAAGTTAGTATTGGAAACCTTCAGGTAACCGAAGGGCGATATGAAATTCTGGGGAAACTGTTATAGAGGCTCCCTGGGGTAGTGGGGTGGCTTTTGATGTTAGAACTTAAGCATGACTCCAAGGATTAATTAATGAAGGACCTTAAGCAGATTCTAGGCAGCAAAACTGTGGTTACCATTGGGATAGCGGCTGCAAAGTGTGACTTTTTTTTAAAAAAAACACCAAAATGTAGGCAGTGAATGGAACATTTTCATAATCATTGAACAAAATATTTTGCTTCAACACGATGGACAGGTGAGAGATTTCCGGTTAGCACCCAGACTAGTACGTGCATCTTGGTGGGTGGTCCTCTTCAGCCTTCTACACATCTCCAGGTAAGCACTCTTTATACAAACACACAACTCCAAGAAAAAACAATCAACTAAGCAGTGAGTGTGCTATAGCAATGACCCAACTTATTTGGGAGAGAGTGATTATGAAGTATACATCTCTTCAGTTACACAGAACTACAGTGTATGAGTCTGAGAAAAGGTCAACTACCAAAAAGAACCAGTTTTAGCTAGCATTAAAGCCATAAAAGAGCAGGGCTCTCCCACAGAGGGTAAATGTCGAGGGCACATACACACTCAAATAGTTCCATACCCTACTAACTGGCTTCTTTTGCCATTTCAGCCTGACAAAAAAACACACTGAGGCAAAGGAGATGAAAAAGCTACCCGGGTTAGCAATACGCCGCATATTTATGGGGGATGGGGGGAGACAATTTTGGATAAATATTTTAAAAGTACTTTACGATATTAACTACAAAGACAAAAGCAAATTCAATAAACTCCCAGAAGGACAGAAATGTATTATTACAAAATACTCCAATAAGAAGTTCTAGAAACATCAAGACAGAAATTATTGACCTTCATCTTCTATAAATTACTATTAGTATTAAAATATTCACACAATCCTCTTTTCCTACAATCATGTATTAAAATTGAAAAGAATGTATTTTATTATCAAAAAAAAAATTAAACAGGTCCAACAATATCAAACTGGACAGTGATTGATGAAAGACCTTCCAAAATCATCTTGAATACAGAATTCTGTGGTGCACAGTCCCTAATTTTTCAATCACCAGACCCCGCCAGCACAAATGCAAATTTCTGAACTGACGGAATTATAAAACTAAGTGAAGAGAGTAATGTGCTATGCCCAAAGCTTTCTGGACTAAGAAAAGGTTCTTGCGGCCATTTGAAGGGGGCAGGCCATATAGTACAGCTGGTAAATTGAGTTTAAAAAAAGCAGAGTGACATAGCACTGTGGACAATTGAAGTTTTTCAATGTGTAATTTACCTTTGTCGCTCCACTTACCTCAGCAACCCTACTCGACATAAGTCAGACACATGCGTACAATAGGATTTATATACCAACATGAAATTTTCTGAGGAAAAGAGCACATAATGTTGTGAGACAAAAGCCTTTTACATGTAATGCCAAACTCACGCTTTTGGTAGTCCTCTAGTAGTGCTTACGAGCCTTGACCAACCCTTTCTCTTCTAGATCCTTATTGCATTATGCCCTAATGTGTTGCCTTAAATTTCTTTAAAAAGTCTCATAATCCTGTCGCAAAAATCTCATCTGGTCCTCTCATAGACTGTTCTTGTATCTGTGTATGAGTGTCTGCAGATTGCAAAGTTAAGTAAACAACAACCTACACCTACTGCAAAACACCCACATGAAAATATCAGCAATATGCTACACATATATTTAGAAAAATGCAATTATATAAGAAAATGTCGGCCCATATTTAATCCCCCAGGCTGTCAGTCTGCTCAGCTGTTGGCCTGAAATTCATGAATGACACATTGTAGAGGCATTCAAAGACCCTTAATTGTCTGTACTATTCTGCTCAAATAAAAATCAAATAAAAATACTTTTATTTGATTCAGACCTCAACTGAGATCAACAATTACATAAAATAGAAGATGTTAGATTATGTTATTAAAAACGATTTTTAAAAAAAATAACTCTTTATAAGAAAAGACAAGTAATAATAGTTTGTGGTCTGCACGAACAACATACAATAGTTAAAACTATTAGATTTGTGCACTTTTTCTTTCAAATAACTTAAAGAAACTATTCTACTTTAAAAAATAAATAGACAGTAAACACATTGTTTACTGCCTGAATGGGTATGTAAAACCCAGTAAAACGGAACACTGGGAGCTTAACTTATGATCCTAATTGGGAAAAGCAGTGCAACTTTATTTAGGGTTGAAACTACAGCATCAGCCCCAGAAGGCCAGACTTTTTTGTTGGTTTCTGAGGGCGTTACCCCAAGCTGTATTACTGATGAGACAGTTTCCTCAAGTTCATGTACTGACCCCATCTGCATGAACTCGCATACCTAACACTTTCTTTCAAATTATGCCACCCAACTGCCATTATTCTACCACAAAGAAAATTGAGAGAATGCATGGAATTGTTTAACTGAGTGCACAAGACTAATCCCAATAGCCAACAATATCCAAAAACACTGGACTAACTAACCACTAACGTTGGGTTACAGAGCAGTGTGCTACCCTGCGTAAAACGCTTCATAACATCTGGAAAAGTAAGCACTATATATATGCAATTACAACGAAGGCTTGTTTGTTATACGTGGTGCTCTTGTTGCAGTACTCTAGAAGCCCGGAACATAAAAAAAACGTTATGATTTAAAATACCCGTTTACATCCTTGTGGCCGTGCCCAACCCCAGTCTAAAATACCCGCCACAAAAGTACAGCTTGCATTACCCCTATTTGCTTGTAGTCATGTCACTAAAAGTTGCTAAATTATGCACAAAGAGGCTAATACTATTACATACGCTATCTGATGCAGCCAAAGGCGACAATTACATTGTTTAAGCGTCTAGGTAATTATTGTAAAATCCTATTGGTTCACGTATGATGGATGCAGGGCTCTCAAAAAGGCCCATCGCTCAGTTAACGGATCACCATTTGGAAAGTGAGGGCAGCTTCTCCACCTGCCTATAGTGATCAGCGACATGACATGATTACGTTAACACTAGGGTCCCAGTGAACTCAGCTTGTACATTCTAATTTAAACGCGGTGATTAAGAGTGCCATTCAAATCAGTTCGGTGCTTTTATGTGGTCGTCTCCAACCCTCCCACCGTTTCCGGACAGGAGCCACAGCCTGAAATGAAACTATTTCCGGGTAAGTACTAAAAGAGAATTTTTTTATTTTTTTTTAAAGCAGGACATGGACGCAGCAACATAATCGGATTTCAAACGGGGGTGCATGGTGGTAACGGGGAAATAACGGGAACGGTTACCAACTCATACACACCATCATTAGTTTATGAGAGAATATCCTGCCCGGAAGTGGCTATTAGACCTTTCCCCGGCAGAGACAGACCATCATTCAATTTCTGGTGAAATAGACCGGTGCCCCTCTGATCTCCAAGGGGGCGTCAGAGTAGGTATTAAACACACAGCAGGGGTGATCACGCGCACCCGCCTCATTCTACTTAGGCCAAATTTTCTTAACAGCTTGCTGTTTACATCTGCCCCCGAAGGGCGGGGCTTGGGGGAGGGGAGAAATGTAATTAAGAAAATAGCCATAAAAGATGGGTATGCGAGGGGTTCTCTAGGTGCGATAGATTGGTGGGAGGGGGGGGTAACATCCGTACAAGATTGTTATGCTGCTCAGTTTATAGTAGATATCCTTCCGCCGATGGTATTGCCGGTGCGGAAACTGCTCGGCCGGAAGCGTATTATTATTCCGAAAGCTTGCTTTAACTAGACTACCTGGGTGAGGGTAAACTCTGTGCCCCTCACAGACCTCGACCCCGCCTATTTTAATGTCTAAATTCCCCATACTAAAATTCACACTCCCGCCGTGCCACGGTGGAAGCAATCAATACATATCACAGAGAGACTCGTTTTAGCCGTGATCCACACGCAAGTCGCCGGTGCCGTACCAGCGTTACCCCCGTGTGTTTTCGTTTTCCCCCTGCTTCACAATGGCAAGTTCCCCCGCTCACCTCTCACTTGCACAGCTCGCGTCTTCGCCGGGCGTTGGCAGCTCTATACGGGGTCTCTTCACCAGTCTGGCAGGGGCGAAAGAACGCGCATGACCCTCCTGTGACGTACGCGTGCGGCAAGTTCCGGAGCTGGAGCGTATTGTACAGTGCTACTAGACTCAGCAGGCAGCCTCATCTAATTGAGCATATACCAGAGTACATGCTCCCGCCATTTTGAAAGTGAAATGGTTTATATTTGTCTCATACGAACTGCGTTGTGTTTTGAAGACCATACCACAATCTCATCGAGGAAACACATTTTTAATGTTATACTCAGTGGAAGAAAGATTGTATTTCTAATAAGTCTAGTAGAGTCAACTTTACTGTGGGTTAAACTACATCATTAAAACCCTATAGTTTAACAGACTTCTCAGCACTTTAAGGGGGTTTCGTTTTCTAAGTATATGTAATGCAGGTATTTTCACGTTTTGATGTCTTTCAGGTATCATAAAGGATACCATTCCTGTTAAAATGGCAGTTATGTTAAACTGTTTAATGGCTTACTTTTACACAATTAATATTTCGACAATTGCGTTACGGTTCTGTGGACCGAGCAGGAGACATACCGAGTAGTATAGAGAGGGAAGGTGGGCCGGCGTATCAAGTAACAACCTTTAGACTAGCGATCGCAGATCTCAGTACAAACCCGGGTCAAACAATTACTTTAGAAGCTATCCTAGTCATTCGATGATCATCCAATTTATTTATTTATTTTATTTATTTATTTTAAAAGTTTTATATAGCGCTGGCTAGACCCAGAGGTATCAGAGCGCTTTACATGGGAAGATAATATAAAGCAAACATGGCATGTAAATAGATAAAAAGATAATGAAACAACGTATGAAATATACACAACAAAGTAAATATACAGGTGTAAGAGCTATACACTTCAAGTAACTAGATATATGATGTTCGCGAAATGGACAGATAATACTGGACAAAATGTAAACATGGTGATTGGAGATCAGGTGCAGGTCACAGGTTAGGATCCCCAATAATAATTGAGTCAAACATGGCGTATAAGTAGATAAAAGATAATGACAACAATATGTGGAATTATACAAATCAAATAGATAAACAAATCAAACAAATAGATAAACGAATCAAATAGGTAAACAGGGGCAGGAGCTATACATATCAAGTAATTAGGTCGATGATGTTCATGAAATGGACAAGTAATTACTGGACTAATATAACATGGTGAAATTGGAGATCGAGTGCAGGTCACAAGTTAGGATCCCCAATAATGATTGAGGAGGTGGATTTTGAGGTCTTTTTTGAAGCTGAAATAGGAGGGGTTGCAGCGCAGGTTTTTTGGGAGGGCATTCCAGATGATAGGGGCATTACCAGAGAAGGAGCGTGATTGTGTGGCTTTCTTTTTATGCAGTGGTGGTATAAGGAGGAGGGAGTTGGTGCTTCTCAGGGGTCGAGTGGTGCCCGCAATGAGGAGTTTCTTGGAGAGGTACTGCGGAGTGTTTTGGTAGAGGACTTTATGGGTGATGCAGGCAGTTTTATAGGCAGATCTGCCTTCAATAGGAAACCATTTAAGAGATTTGAGAGCCGGGGATATGTGATCGAAGCGTTTGCAGTCTGTAATGAGCCTGGCTGCAAGGTTGAGCACTGCTTTGATTGGAGCAAGGTGGACCTTGGGGATTCCGTTGAGGATGGCATTACCATAATCGATGCGTGAAAGAACAAGTGACTGAACTACAAGTTTAAAATCATCAGTGGGTATAAAGGGTTTGATTTTCTTGAGGTGACGGAGAGTGAAGAGGGCTCCTTTAGCCGAGTTTTTGATGTGGACGTTAAGGGTCAGGGTGTTGTCGATAGAAATACCAAGAGATTTGACGGAGTTGGACAGGGTGAGTGAGCAGTTGAGTGCGTTAAGGTCAGAGATCCATGATTGAACGGGGAGAGGGTTATTTTTAGGGGAGAAGAGAATGATTTCAGTTTTATTAGGGTTAAGTTTGAGATGATTGGAGTGGAACCAGGTTTGGATCTTGGTGAGGGTGTTGTTCAGGTGTAAGATGTCGGCATGAGTTTTAATCTTGTAATAGATTTGGGTGTCATCGGCGTAGAGGTGGTAATTGATGCCTGCTTGTTTAAGAATGAGGGTGAGGGGTTCTATAAAGAGGTTAAAGAGGGAGGGAGAGAGAATAGACCCTTGGGGGACTCCAAGGGAGACAGGAGTGGGTTTGGAAAGATAGTTTTGAATTTTGATTTGCTGAGTTCGGTGTTGTAGGTAGGAGACGAACCATTTGTAGGCAGTATCATTGAGGCCGAAACGGGTCCAATTACATTAGAAGTCATTTTCACATCCTCAGACATTATCAAGCTCTTGAAATCATCAGTAAAGTTTAAAAACTTAGCCTGATGATTTGAGGATAATTTGAAAATGAGTATCTGATGACTTCAGAAGGTGTCATTCTTCCTGATGATATAAGGATGACTTGAAAATTAGTATTGTAATAATGTGATGTAGATACTGTGACGTAATAGAGAATGGCAGGGTAGAAAGGTTCTAAAGTAGAAGGAAAAGGTGGATTTAGATATAGACAGTTCAGTTAAGTAAGGAAACTAAGTTAGACGTTGTAGTTTGAAGCTGTGCGAATAAAGAATTCAGCATACCAGACGTGGAGTTACATATGTCTGATTTACCGAATGCTGTGTGGTCCAATATAGCAGCAGATTTTTATGGACCATTAGATTCAGGACACTATTTTTTAGCAATAATAGATGAATATTCTAGATTTCCAATTGTGAAAGTAGTATCTTCAACATCTACGTCAGTAATGCTTCCTGTTCTTGATGACATTTTTTCGACATGGGGAATACCTAATATTTTGTAAACAGACAATGGACCATCATTTAGTGGTAATGAGTTTAAAAGATTTATGGACTATTTAGGAATAAATCATAGAAGAATAACTCCAATGTGGCCTCGAGCAAATGGAATGGTTGAAAGACTAATGGCCGCTATAAAAAAGGCAGTGCAAAGGTCAAAGCTTTCGCAAATATCAATAAATCAAGCTTTATGTCAAGTTTTACGAGACTATAGAAATACTCCTCATTGGTCAACAGGAAAATGTCCGCCAGAGTTAATGTTTGGACAGGCAAGACAAACTCGTTTACCACAATTACCAGCAGATCCACCAAAGGATCATGAGGAGATAGTGAAAGAGATAAAGAAGCCAAAGATAAGATGAAATACTATGCAGAAAATAAAAGACATTTTCAAAATCAACAATATCAAATAGGTGATTTGGTATTAGTACGTCAACAGCAAGTCCGAAAATCACAAAGCAGATTTCATCCTATACCTATGAGAATATCCGAGGTGCAAGGAACTGCGTTAACAGCAGAAGATCACGACAGAGTGATAACAAGGAACAAAGCATTCTTCAAAAAATTCAAACAAAGCAGGGAACAAGAAAAGGTTCAATCCGATGAACAAAGAGATGGACAAACAACTAGAAAATCAGAAAGAATCTCAAGAAAACCGGATCGACTAATTGAACATTGTTAAATACAGATTTATTTATTTATTAATTAATTCATTCATTTTTCTTTTTTAAAAAAGGGGGGGGGACGGGGAGAAATGTAATAATGTGATGTAGATACTGTGACGTAATAGAGAATGGCAGGGTAGAAAGGTTCTAAAGTAGAAGGAAAAGGTGGATTTAGATATAGACAGTTCAGTTAAGTAAGGAAACTAAGTTAGACGTTGTACTTTGAAGCTGTACGAATAAAGAAGAATTCAGCATACCAGACGTGTCCTTGGTGATCGATTAGCCTGTTACAAGTATCTGATGACTTCAGATGGTGTCCTTATTCCAGATGATTTAAGGATGACCTGTGTGGTGTTGGGGATTAGGCCTTCCCCTGTGCGCACTATAAATCACTCCTGGCCGTCGGTCTGGTAGTGGCCAGATAACTGAGCCACGCCCAGAGCCCCGGGCTTTTTTATTAACGTATCCTTTTTGTCTGACATACGCCAGTCCCCTCCATTTACGTCAGGCACATGGGGGTCACAGTTGCCTCCCCCTGTGCGATCGGACACAATGGATTCTTCCACACTTTGGCAACACTACATTCCTCCTTTACCAGGAAATGTCAAAACAACAGGAAATGTCAAAACAAAACCTATCAAGGAAAACTGACAACTTAACAAACTTAGAGTACACATGGTAGTCCCAGTTCTGACATAATAGTTATAGCATACTCTTACTTGATCTCAGGATACTCCGGTTCCTGTTTACTGCAGTAGGCTCATCGATCACCTCGGATCAGCCGGACACAAAGTCTTTATACTTCTGGGATGGCTTCGGGTGCGACCACAGTCCATAACGTCCTTGGCTGCCCCTCACTGGGGGTGTTGGAGAGGGCGCTCTCTGTTGTTCTACTTCCTTGACTCCTGAACTCTAACAGCTGGTAGCTGGGGGCCCGGACTCAGAGTCTTTGGAAGTGCTGAGAGATGGTGTTGCGCATAGGGTGTCTGAGAGGGTACCTGGATCCGGCGTTAGGTCACATTCACTGCTGGTACCTTGAGGGTTCGTTGCAGCAGCACTTTCTGGTAGGCTAGCCACTAGGAATTCATTGGCGATGTCCTCTGGGATTTTTTTAAATTGAGAGATATTACGTGTCACTCTCTCTTGGCCACTTTGGGCTGTTACTTTTGTGCCCTTGACCTCAACGACTATCCATGGGTCCAATTCGAATGGCAGTCGGAACTTCCCTCCAGGATGGCGGTCTTGTACTAGCACTCGGTCACCCACTAGGACAAGGCGTTCTCAAGCGCGTCGTTTCCGGGAAGCGTCTTCATTGGTACGGGCCCTCCGGGAGTCTGATTGGTTAGTAGGGCTGGGTGTTTCCTCCCACATAGGGTGATGCGGGATGGCATCAGTCACGGATCTGCCAAAACACAGCTTGCTCAGGGATATGCCGGTGGTGCAGTGCGGCGTGAGCCGGTATTCTCTTAAGAACTGATATACTGCCTGTTCCAAATTGCGACTCTCCGCCAACGTGATCCGGATCGTTTTGTTGAGGGTTCTGATGGAGCAGGGTTTTCGCGAAATAATACCTGCTCGGATTTAACTCCTCATTGTGTGAATTATTAACAAAATAGTGTGAAAATTAACAGGGCAAAACTAAAAAGGGGTAAAGATGAAAACTGCGCAAGCGTGTGCTGGGGAAAATTAGTGTAGGCCGCAAATGCACACGATTAATGCAGAAAATAACAGCCGAAAACCATGGGTTTCTTTTTCACTAACTGTTTGAAAATAGAGTACTTAATGTAAAGAAAATGTAAGCAAAAGCATTTATAGAGCATTTAAGTGGAGTATTATAAAATAACAACGATAATCATATGTGTATTTGTTTTTCCTAGAGCGCATTTTACTGCTTTGCAGAGAAGGCCTCAAGAGTCTTTTTGAGTTTAATTTCCTTATTAGAATGTAGAATGAAAAATATGTAATCTGTCCTTCGTGAGTTCCTGATGATGGCCAAGGTTGTGTGGAGGAAACAATGAACACTATGAATGAAACTTCCTTGCTGAGCGGAGTATGTGGACATTTGTACTACAAGATTGATACATTAGCAAGATGGAGAAATGTGCAAGCCGCGGAAGAGTTTATCTGAATTTGCTCTGCTGAAGGTTGATGACGAAAGCTGTCTAAAGACAAAGGAACTGTTGAAAAATTAGGCACATCGAGAGTGGAGTCACTAGACACCCCTAGTTTTTAACCAATAAGATACAAGAATTCTTTATGTGATGACACATGGGGGGTTGGAACTTAGCGAATTTAGGGTATAACTATTAGTACTGAGTGGGTGGGTGTTAGGGGCGTTCATTCTTTATTTTGCGTGAGAAGAGAGCCGTGTTGCTGTTTCCTAAACTTTATTGGCTGGCTGTTGTTCTGCTGATCCTTACTCTTTGACTTAGCTCCTCAAATCTTCTTGAGGTTGCCCAGCTTACGCTCATGGCCAGAGAGTAGCTTTCCAGATTTCTAGTACTTTGCGTGATAGGTTAGTATGATATTCTGAATTTGCATAAATCTTATTTTGCAAATGTCTTTATTCTTTTGTCTCTTCGCCTATCCACTCTCATAGCACTGATATTTGAGATGTATGATTGTGAATTATTAAATTGTTGCTCTCTTGTATGGTGATCTATGATTCGAGCTGTATTTGTGCTTGATGAGCATTCACATTTATTCAGATAAACATATTGATAAGAAAACAGAGTTTGTCTTTATTAATGTCATTTAGTTATATTGAATGATTTTTCTTATGTAGATTCTTATTTTAGAATTCTGTCATTCTTTGCCAATCTCTAACCACTAAAAAAGATTCATCGTAGAAGAAAAGGATAAATAGATGATCTGATAAATTGGTAAGAATGTTTAAACTCATGCAGCGTGGAAGGGACTGTTAGGTATTAAATTGGGTCCAAATGATAGAAATTTGCAAATCCCCAAACGCTGGATCAGTTCTCATCAGGCGCTCTACCTCTCCATTGGCCTGAGGCCATCGAGGGGTTATCTGGCGGTGCATGATGTTATGGGATGATAGGTAGTCCGTCAGCTCGGAGCTGTTGAATGGAGGTCCGTTGTCGGTACGAATTTCTCCGAACAGCCCATGGGTTGCTATGAGCTTCTCTAGCTACTGGATCACCTACGCTGCAGACGTTGTTGTCACTATCTCCACCTCAGGGTAGCGCGAGTAGTCGTCCACCATGACTAGCATGTGTCTTTCACCGGGAAGGCTACCGAAGTCAGCGCTCACTCACTTCCACGGGACACTGGGGGCTGCTTCAGTAATGACTGGCGCAGGCCGATCTGGTAGGCTGGTGGCAAGGCAGACAGGACAGTTCCGCACAACTGCTTCTACTTTCTGGTCCAGTCTCAGGAACCAGACCTTGCTCCGGAGCCGGTTCTTGGACTTGACGACTCCTTGGTGGGCTCCATGCGCTAGGAGTGCAGCTTTCTGTGCGAGGACTTCAGGCAGCAGGAGTCGCGGGCCTCTAAGGAGACAACCATCATTGGTCACAGACAGTTCTTGGCGAACTTGATACAGGGCTTTCAGGATCGACTGGGCCTTCTCTGTGTGTAGGGGTGTTGGGTTTTGTAGCGTTCGCCAGTCTCCAGTGGTGACAGCTCGGATGGCGATCTGTAAGCAGTTGACGCACTGAGTTGCTGCTATGACATCTTCCAGGGATATCGGAAGGGGCCTGGATCTCTCCACGATCATCCTCACATAGTCTTCATTGGCTGCGGCTTCTGCAGCTTCAGGAGGCGTGGCCGGCTGGGCATGCCGGGACAGGAAATCGGCGGGGTTTCCGGTGCCGGGCTGGTATTCTACGGTGAATTGGAATTCTTGCAGTTGCAAGATCCATTTCTCGATCCTTGGAGGGGGTCGTGATGAAGAGCAGTGAAATAGAGGGATTAACGGCTTGTGGTCCGTGATAACAGTGAATGGGTGGCCGTATAAGTAGATGTAGAAGTGCCGACAGTCCCATAGAATTGCAATTGCTTCCCGCTCTATTTGTGAGTATCGCTGCTCCGTTGGTGTGAGCGTGTGCTAGCGTAGGCCACCGGAGCCCATTCTCCACATTCATATAGCTGGGCTCTGAGTGGTCTCTGAGTGGGCCGGTGAGGCCTGACAGGTTCTTAATAAACAGTCCGCAGTAGGTTACCATGCCCAGGAAGCTGCGGACTCTGGACACTGACGCTGGGGCGGGTGCTTCTTGAATGTCCTTCATTTTGTCCGGGTAAGGGCCGATGCCTTTGTCGGAGAAGCGGTAACCAAAGAAACTGATGTCTGTCCGTAGGAAGTCACACTTCTCCCGATATAGTGTGGGTCCACTCTCCTTGAGACGTGAGAAGACGACTTGGAGGCGAGTTAGATGTTCTTCTAATGTGAGAGCATGGACCAAGATATAGTCGCTCACGCTGAGTACCCCTTGCAGGCCATGGAGGACGCCTTTGACAATGTTCTGGAAGACTTCGGCTGTGCTGGAGATGCCAAAGTTGAGCCTTGTGTACCTCCAGAGCCCTGCGTGGGTTGAAAAGGTGGTGATGGGATGGGAGTCTGGGTGTAATGATATCTGATGGTAGCCGGACTGGAGATCCATTTTGGAGAACCATTTGGAGCCTGCCAGTTTGCTGATGATGTCGTCTACAGACGTGTGAGGTGGCGTTCCCGCTTGATCGCTAAAATCGGGACCCTCATGTCAACAGAGATGCGCACGGCATCGAGTTGTTTGGGCTTCTTTGCCACCACAATGGAGGACACCCATGGTGTAGGTCCTCGTACCCGTTCAATGATACCAGCTTTCTCTAGGAGTCGAAGTTCGGCTTCCACCTTTGGTCGTAGATGACAAGTGATCCGTCCATGCCTGAAGGATATTGGGGCAACAGACTGGTCGATATGCAACTGGACGGCCGGACCCTTTAAGCACCCGATTCCATTGAACAGCAGTGTAAAATCCTGTAGTAGGCGGTCAAGATCGTCTGCGTGCACATCAAATGCGAATTGTATTAGGTTGAGGTCCTGAGCTGTACGGCAGCTGAGCAGGAATCCTGACCATTCTTGCAAAACGTAGACTTTCGCACTTTGACGAGTGGAGTCACGAGAGAGGTCTGCCTGAAACACACCACAAAGTCTCAGCGGTGAGCGGTTGCCAAAGGTGTATACCTGCACGCTGCTGCTGCGAAGTGCTGGCGGGTTAGGTAGGCTGTGGTAGACGTTTGCGGCCATGAGGTTGATAGTTGTTATACTGCTGCTCAGCCTGGGTGACTGTATGAGAGAATGTTGGTGAGTGGAATGTTCATGTGTGTGAGTGTCAGTTGGTGGATGGGCTGAGCAGCAGTGAGGCTGCTCCTGGTGGGGCTCTCTTATGTAACATCTTACCTGAATAAAGATACCTGAAGAATCTACCTGGATGGACTACTTCTTATTTACAACAATAGTGGCTCCTGTGTCTATGAGTGCGGCGATTGGGTGGTCTTGCACTCTGATCTTGCACATCGATGCGGTCTGTCGGGCGGCTTTGAGTGTATCCAATGTTCTCACCACGTGGATGATGGCTGTTTCATCTTCGTCCATGTCGCTGCTAGACATCTAGTCTGGGTGCACTTCTACTGTGTGCACCAGCTTCTGTGGGCCCCTGAACCGTCATCCTTGTGAGGAGCAACACACTTTGGAGAAGTGGTTCTGCTTACCACACGCACTGCACATTTTGTCATTAGCGGGGCAGGTTCCGTTGTGGGGGTAAGGGCCTCCGCACCATCTGCACGTGCGACTCTGTGATCCTTGCTTGGTAGGGTGTGGAGATGGTTTGGTGGTGGACTTCGGTTTGCCTCCGCTCGTCTCAGTCTGGATGGCATTGACTGGTTCTTCTTTGATGGGAGCTGAGGAGTGGGGTTCCATGTGGGCCGCCCGGACCTTGAATAGCTCTTTGGAATGCCCTAGTGTCAAGATGTCTCTCATGGGCATGTTGTGTTCTTGCAGGATGCGCGCACGCAATTTGGAAGAGGCGCATCCTTGAATAAACTGGGCCCGCACTTCGTCATCTTCGTCCGGAAGAGTACAGGTGCTGGCTAGCTCTCTCAGGCGCCCATAGAAGACATCCACCGATTTGTCCGGCAGCTGCCGTGCTTGGCGGATGAGAAACCACTTTTAGTCAGTGTTGGCGTTTGGCTCAAAACGCGCAGTGATGGCATCCCGCATGGTGGCGTAGTTTCGCGGGGGACCTGCTTCCGGTACGGTCTTGGAAAGCTTGTGGATGTCGACCCCTCCCAAGTGAAGAAGCATGGGGTGTCTGCGTGCAGCTGGAATCTCAACAGCCTCGAAATAGGTCTCTAGGCGTTCGACCCACGCCTTCCATCGCGCTGCTTGGTAGGGTGGGGGCCCTGTGATGGGGAAGGGCTCCAGCGGCGGGATTGACGCAATGAGGCCGAGAGTGATGGGTTGCAGCGGTAGGTGTCCCAGTAGAACTCAGTGCTGCCGAGGCTTTTAACGTGGATGTGGCTGGCAGGGGCCGTGGCACTGACCTGGGTGTGCCACAGGGGCGGCAGCGGCTGTGCAAACTGCTGAGAGCGTTCTGGCCGGTCACTGTAGGTTGTGGGCTGTGGCTGGGGCAAGCGGAGCTGCTTTGTGTGGGGCAGGCAGAGTACCTTGAGTCCCAAAGGCCTAGTGGACTGCCCCTCTGAATGTGCTCCTGGGAGGTGAGAATGTCTTTGCTTTTCTTGTGTTGTAGCGGTGATGGCCTGTGTGGTCTTGGCCTGCAGAGGGGGAAAGGCTGAGGCACCGCGTGGCACCAGGAGAGGTCGGCGCGTTGTGTCACGTGTTGTGGAACAGGCGCGGCTCCAGCGGGAAGTGCTGCGGCCGGTGAGAACGGCGGCCAGGGAGCGAGGGAGAGGCCCCGGAGACACAGCGGCGGTGGCGGCAGTGAGCAAAGGCCACACAGGTGCTGCTGAGAGCGAGGGTGGGTGGACATGCTTTGGGGGCCGTGGCAACCTCGTCGACAATGTGGTGTTGGGGATTAGGCCTTCCCCTGTGCGCACAATAAATCACTCATGGCCGTTGGTCTGGTAGTGACCAGATAACTGAGCCACGCCTGGAGCCCCGGACTTTTTTATTCACTTTCCCTTTTTGTCTGGTGTACGCCAGTCCCCTCCATTTACGTCACGCACATGGGGGTCGCAGTTGCCTCCCCCTGTGCGATCGGACACAATGGATTCTTCCACACTTTGGCGACACTACAACTTGAAAATGAGTATCTGATTACTTTACAAGATGAGATTGTTCCTGATGACTTTAGAATGATTTGAAAATGAGTGTCTGATTACTTCAAAAATCCTATTTTGTCTCCACCAAGATGGCTCTTTTCTGGTGATTTTAACATAATTTGCTGGTTGCTTCAAGAGCATGCCCACCATGTTGGTTTCAGTTTTGCTAGAAAAATTCAAACTGTTGGATGAGTGCACAATTATTTGCACATATACGCAAAATGACATATGAGGTCTATTATAAACAACTGAGCATATAATGTGTTTCAGTGAACTGTGTGTAAGTCACAGGTTATTTTTTTTTTAAAATTCTTATTTTTGCCCCCCCCTTTTTATTTTTAACAAAACAGGTAAAACAAGCATCCACTGTTAAAATGATCAATGCCTAACATCAATAAAGATGAACATTGACCATATTATGCATGGTCACTGAAACTAAGTGACAATGGAGTATGAATTATGTGGCCGGATTGACTAAATAAAGTAACAAAAAAGGAATGCTGCATATTATGCAATCACTGGTGGTATGTTATGTAGCACATTCTTTATCTAGCCATCTTGATATAGTTGGATTTAAACCGCTAAACAATACACTCAATTATGAAAACAAGCATTTATCAAACAAATACACCGATGATGAAATATTCTATTTAATTCACAGACAAATGAAAAAAAAATCCACATTTGACGTTTTTGACTTTTAATGGGAAAGCTGGAGCCTTTCCAAATTCAATTGAGGTCATCTATCGGCCATACTGTAATTTATTCGATGTACTTGCACTGCTCTCACTAATCAATCTGAGGATACCAAATTAATTATAAGGCTCCAATTTCACGTTGCTGCACATTTACAGTACATTTTCGAATCTTCAATTTTACATTGTACTGAATAACATTTTTTTTACATAATTTTACATAATTGTTGAATAATAATTTCAATGATTGATTGTGACCGGATGCCTGAAGTGGTTGCTAAGAAAACTACTCAGGATGGTCTTATAGTGTGTTATAACTCCTTTATTTGGACATATACAGCTATTTATTTGTCAACGGAGCACAATTCTTGTTCAGGTGTTCCAACGTCTTCTTTCTCTTTCAGGTTCTTCGGAGTTCCTCCCCGCCAGCACCCTCGACAGAAACAAAGAAGCAGGTAAGTGTCTGCCCTTGTTTTCTAGAAGTGGGGGTTCTTCGTGCTACTACAGGGAGGGGGCTGCGCGTTTAACTGCCTATTTATCTTAACAAACAACAAAAATATATTTGAAAGTCTAAATCAATTATTGAACTGGCTTTGGCCCTTGTATCCCTCTTCTCTTTACCTGTAGAAGAAGGCGTCTATCAGTTCACCCCTCTTTCTTCATCTTTAAACTTTTATTCTCTCCTTCCCTATCCTTTTCCTTTTCTCCTATTTATTTGGTTAGCTCCTTTCTTAGAGGTATCCTTTTCTTTCTTTCCTGTTTTGTGTTTTCCCCCTTTTCTTTCCTTTTCTCCTCCCATCCCCCTTCCCACTCCTCTCATAGTTTGGCCCTAGTGTTGGTTTCTGTTAAAGAAACGAGCACGCACCTGGCGGAGCCACGCCCCTCCTGGAACGCGGCAGGGACCTTCGGCTGACTGGCGGTGAGGAGACTCCTTCTTAGCCGGGTCTTCTGGTATCGCGGACAGCACGGGCTCACTCTGCTCCGCTCTTTCTCGCGTTCCTCCTTGGGGGCCTTCTCTGATACCGCTTCCTCGAGCTGTGTGTCCTTGGTCTCCGTCTTCTCTTTTGTCTTGCGCGCTGCGCGTGCTTCCGTCTCCCTCTTGTTCCGGGTGAGCTGCGATGACGTGACTCCTCCCCTGTGCCTGACTTCCGGGCCAGGCAAGGAGAAACGGACTGTCTGTTGCGTTGCCGTCACTGGGTTGGTGACAGATCCCCATCCCTGGATTTTCCTGACCGGGAAAAAGGGGAAAACGTGATAGGAAATCTGGCCCTATAAGGTCTTTCCCTGGGGTTATTCCCTTTGTTTTTACTTAACCAAGTGAGTGGTGCGTGGTCTGTATATAACACAAAAGGCTTACCCTCAAGGTAATATCGGAGTTTTTCGATGGCCCATTTAGTGGCCAAACACTCTTTTTCTATTGTGGAGTAAATAACCTCACGGGGGAATAGCTTTCTGCTGATATACAAGATCGGTTTTTCTATCCCCTCATCATCCTTTTGTGTGAGCACAGCCGCTATACCTACATTGGAGGCATCTGTCTGTAAAATAAAGCCCTTGGTGAAATCTGGTGCAATGAGAACCAGGGCGGACGTGAGGCTCTCTTTCAGGGAGTGGAAAGCTGCTAATGCTTCGTTGGTAGGTTTTTGGAACCTAGTAGTAGACGTCTCATTTTTTAACAGATCGGTCAAAGGTGCTGCTATGATGGAGTATTTAGGAATGAACCTACGATAATACCCTACTAACCCTAAGAAGGATCAGAGCGCCCTTTTGTTCTTTGGAAAGGGGATTTCAGTAATGGCCCTGATTTTTTCGGTTTGGGGTTCAATCAGCCCATTGCCCAACAAATAGCCCAGGTATTTGACTTTGTTGAATCCTACTCTCGACTTCTTTGAGTTTATGTGAATATTGGCCTTTTCTAAGTCAGTTAGGATTGAGTGTAAATGTTTCAAATGGTCGTCCCATGAACGGCTGAATATAATGATATCATCTAAATAGGCAGAGGAGTATTCAAGATGGTTTTTAAGGACTATGTTCATCAGTCTTTGAAAAGTGGCGGGGGCCCCATGGAGTCCGAAAGGGAGCACTGTAAAATGAAACAGACCAAAAGGGGTGGAGAAAGCTGTTTCCTCCTTGTCCTCACTCCTCAAGGGGACCTGCCAGTACCCTTTTGTAAGGTAGATCGTGGTGATGTACTTGGCATCTCTTATCCCTTCAATTAACTCGTCTACCCTAGGGAGAGGATAGGCGTCTAGTTTGGAAATTTTGTTGACTGCCCGAAAATCTATGCAAAATCTTATACTCCCATTAGGTTTGGGAATCAAGACAATAGGAGAGGACCAATTGCTCTGGGAGGGTTCTATCACCTTCATTTTTAACATCTGTTCTAGTTCTGTCAGTACTGCCTTTCTTCGGGCTGCGGGGATACGATAGGGCCTTTGTTTTACCACGCTTCCTTCGGGAGTGAAGATAGAGTGCTGAGCTAGATCCGCTTTTCCTGGGGCATCGGAAAAGACTGAGACAAACAGTTGTAAGACCTTGTTTAGTTCTTCTTGAGCTAAAGAATGATGATGGATTAAACCCAGATCAGTTGACTGGGGGTGAGTGTTTGATTGGCTCAAACGTTCCGTCCATCATCCCCTTTGTATCGCTTTGGTCGCCCTAAGTTGGCGGGGGTATGCCCAGACGTGGGTCCCTTGCTCACTTTGCCACTGGATTCAAGCAAGCCTGGCTGATGACGGCTGAAATGCCAGAAACCGGTCCTAGGATGCTTGTTTCTGGTCCAGGGAAGACATGGCTTGGCAGTTCGGGCTGGACTGTTCCCATGAGGCACAGGGTCAGACTGATTTGCATATGGCCATGTCTGAACTGGGGTGGTGGAGTGAGCTAAAGAATGATGATGGATTAAACCCAGATCAGTTGACTGGGGGTGAGTGTTTGATTGGCTCAAACGTTCCGTCCATCATCCCCTTTTGTATCGCTTTGGTCGCCCTAAGTTGGCGGGGGTATGCCCAGACGTGGGTCCCTTGCTCACTTTGCCACTGGATTCAAGCAAGCCTGGCTGATGACGGCTGAAATGCCAGAAACCGGTCCTAGGATGCTTGTTTCCGGTCCAGGGAAGACATGGCTTGGCAGTTCGGGCTGGAATGTTCCCATGAGGCACAGGGTCAGACTGATTTGCATATGGCCATGTCTGAACTGGGGTGGTGGAGTGAGCTAAAGAATGATGATGGATTAAACCCAGATCAGTTGACTGGGGGTGAGTGTTTGATTGGCTCAAACGTTCCATCCATCATCCCCTTTTGTATCGCTTTGGTCGCCCTAAGTTGGCGGGGGTATGCCCAGACGTGGGTCCCTTGCTCACTTTGCCACTGGATTCAAGCAAGCCTGGCTGATGACGGCTGAAATGCCAGAAACCGGTCCTAGGATGCTTGTTTCCGGTCCAGGGAAGACATGGCTTGGCAGTTCGGGCTGGACTGTTCCCATGAGGCACAGGGTCAGACTGATTTGCATATGGCCATGTCTGAACTGGGGTGGTGGAGTGAGCTAAAGAATGATGATGGATTAAACCCAGATCAGTTGACTGGGGGTGAGTGTTTGATTGGCTCAAACGTTCCGTCCATCATCCCCTTTTGTATCGCTTTGGTCGCCCTAAGTTGGCGGGGGTATGCCCAGACGTGGGTCCCTTGCTCACTTTGCCACTGGATTCAAGCAAGCCTGGCTGATGACGGCTGAAATGCCAGAAACCGGTCCTAGGATGCTTGTTTCCGGTCCAGGGAAGACATGGCTTGGCAGTTCGGGCTGGACTGTTCCCATGAGGCACAGGGTCAGACTGATTTGCATATGGCCATGTCTGAACTGGGGTGGTGGAGTGAGCTAAAGAATGATGATGGATTAAACCCAGATCAGTTGACTGGGGGTGAGTGTTTGATTGGCTCAAACGTTCCGTCCATCATCCCCTTTTGTATCGCTTTGGTCGCCCTAAGTTGGCGGGGGTATGCCCAGACATGGGCCCCTTGCTCACTTTGCCACTGGATTCAAGCAAGCCTGGCTGATGACGGCTGAAATGCCAGAAACCGGTCCTAGGATGCTTGTTTCCGGTCCAGGGAAGACATGGCTTGGCAGTTCGGGCTGGACTGTTCCCATGAGGCACAGGGTCAGACTGATTTGCATATGGCCATGTCTGAACTGGGGTGGTGGAGTGAGCTAAAGAATGATGATGGATTAAACCCAGATCAGTTGACTGGGGGTGAGTGTTTGATTGGCTCAAACGTTCCGTCCATCATCCCCTTTTGTATCGCTTTGGTCGCCCTAAGTTGGCGGGGGTATGCCCAGACGTGGGTCCCTTGCTCACTTTGCCACTGGATTCAAGCAAGCCTGGCTGATGACGGCTGAAATGCCAGAAACCGGTCCTAGGATGCTTGTTTCCGGTCCAGGGAAGACATGGCTTGGCAGTTCGGGCTGGACTGTTCCCATGAGGCACAGGGTCAGACTGATTTGCATATGGCCATGTCTGAACTGGGGTGGTGGAGTGAGCTAAAGAATGATGATGGATTAAACCCAGATCAGTTGACTGGGGGTGAGTGTTTGATTGGCTCAAACGTTCCGTCCATCATCCCCTTTTGTATCGCTTTGGTCGCCCTAAGTTGGCGGGGTATGCCCAGACGTGGGTCCCTTGCTCACTTTGCCACTGGATTCAAGCAAGCCTGGCTGATGACGGCTGAAATGCCAGAAACCGGTCCTAGGATGCTTGTTTCCGGTCCATGGGAAGACATGGCTTGGCAGTTCGGGCTGGACTGTTCCCATGAGGCACAGGGTCAGACTGATTTGCATATGGCCATGTCGGAACTGGGGTGGTGGAGTGAGCTAAAGAATGATGATGGATTAAACCCAGATCAGTTGACTGGGGGTGAGTGCTTGATTGGCTCAAACGTTCCGTCCATCATCCCCTTTTGTATCGCTAGGGAGAGGATAGGCGTCTAGTTTGGAAATTTTGTTGACTACCCGAAAATCTATGCAAAATCTTATACTCCCATTAGGTTTGGGAATCAAGACAATAGGAGAGGACCAATTGCTCTGGGAGGGTTCTATCACCTTCATTTTTAACATCTGTTCTAGTTCTGTCAGTACTGCCTTTCTTCGGGCTGCGGGGATACGATAGGGCCTTTGTTTTACCACGCTTCCTTCGGGAGTGAAGATAGAGTGCTGAGCTAGATCCGCTTTTCCTGGGGCATCGGAAAAGACCGAGACAAACAGTTGTAAGACCTTGTTTAGTTCTTCTTTTTGTTCCTCAGATAAGTCTCCATTGATACTTAGCTGTTCTAGAGTGGATGATAAGCCCCGTTCTAGGTATCCTAGTTGTACATTTCGTGGTAAGGGACCAAGCCATTTTTTTTATGAGGTTTATGTGGAAAGTCTGCTCTCTATGTTTTCCCATTTGTAACTTGTAAGAGAGATTACCAACCTTGGCTATAATTTTAAAAGGACCCCTCCATTCAGACTTTAGTTTATGAGAAGAGGTTGGTAACAACACTAGAACCCAATCGCCAGGTTGGTATACTCGTAGCCTTTTCCCTTTGTCATATAGTTGTTTTTGTTTGTTTTGACTTTTCTCTAGGTTCTTTGTTGCTAATTCTCAGAGTTTTCCAATACGGGCTTTCAGTTGTTGAGTGTATTCTAATATGTTGTCCGCTTCGGGTTTTATGTCGTTCTCCCATGCTTCTCTAGTGATTTCTAAAAGGGTTCGGGGCTTTCGGCCATAGAGCAATTCAAAGGAGGAACAACCTAGGCTACTCTGAAATTGGCTTCTTAGTACGAAGAGAGCTAGTGGAAGCATTTGGTCCCATTGTTTTCCTTCCCCTGACAACATCTTTTTTAAGAGTACTTTAAGGGAACCATTGTATCTTTCAACTAATCCATCGGTTTGAGGATGGTATACGGAGGTTTTTAGATGTTTAATATTCAGCTGATAATTGAAAAAACAGAGCCTAGACAAGGCAATAGAGCTTAGTGCTAAAAAGGCAAAAGGCAACGAATAACACTGGTTCTGTGGACAAACATGCACAAATGCTATCAGATTTTTGTGTTGTTTATCATATAGAAAAATATATTTTTATGCTTTTTATGATCTTTTGTTTAAAAAAATATACATACATGGAATCCACTTGGGATGACAGCTATTCATATAGGGTTATAAATACTTCACAATTCCGAATTAATTTTGCGGATTCATTCAAAGAAATGGTTTTCATCAATAAATATGTAATACATATGACAGGTGCATGTTTTGTTTAAAAAATGTTAGGGTTGAAATTCTAGACATCATTTTATCAGAAACATATCAGATTACTCTTTTCATACATGATATAATACAATATATATTGAGAGAACTGGCGGTATAATTAAACGACGCGCGTTTCGGCGAAGCCTTCTTCAGGGTTCCATCTCAGTAAATACTGCAAGAAAAGACAAATACAACAACAGAACCTATGTTAAATGCCAATTGCCGAAGCATCTAAAAATTATTAATGGAAATAAGGATAAAAAAGGAATGAATAAAGGGATGGGGGAGACAGCTGAAGTTCACCAGTAATGTGCCGGGTGACAAAACCGCTAAGTGAAAAAATTATTTGGAGAAAAGACCCACTTTCCAGAAACTCAATGATGAGTATAGACACCTAAGAGTGTGCAAAAGATTGGTGTATTATTAATAAAATGAAAAATAAACATGTAGAAAAAAGGAAACATATCTTAAAAGAAGAGATCCTAACATGTGAAGTTTAGGGAATGTTACCTATATCAAAGGTTGAAAGCCTTGTTGTTGCATGTGGAATAAACAATAAGCAATTTCCTACGAAGTTGGAAATGGAGTATCCTGAAAAGATACATGAAACCACCAGGTCAGGGCACAAGTCTGCAGGACTAGGGATATATAAAATATGATGGGGGCTGCAAAAACAGAGATACTGTATAGATACCTTATGTAGTATGGAGTTGCTGCATAATTATTGTTAATTCAGAGTTTCTACTTAATAAAGAATGAATTGCTGTGCAGAGCTTGATGAAATTCCTCGCGGAGATAAGTGGGATCGAAGAGAACGCTAGAGCGCTATAACTAGAATAAAGGAAAATATGTTTTGAAAAGTTGTACCTTGAGCGTGCAAGGACACTCATCCATAAGCGTCAACATACATTGATGTTTCACAGTGACATGTTTAAATGGCAGAAAGCACTTACCATCCGGTGCTATCAAATGGTTAAATGTTGCTTTGTTAAATACTTGACTGAAGGAGATTTCAGGGGTACGATCCTTATCTGTAGAAAGGCATATATAGTGTGGAGGGTCAGAGACGCCTAGTTGAAAGAAATTATTTCTAAAAAAAAAAAAAACTAATTGTATGCGCAAATGCAACCTTGCTATTACAGGTAGGCTCATGTTGTAATAATGTCACGAAGATGTATCTATGTATGTACTGGCCTCATGCTATAAGATAAAAAGATGGAAGGTTCTAAACATGACGCATTGATGGCCGGTACGGATGTTAACAAGTACATGGTGGGGGTCTAGACTCCAGAGAGACTTAATAGCTAGGGGAATGGGCGCTTGGGACTGCTAAACTCCCTCAAGTGATTACATGTGGATAAGATGCTCCATGAAGCCTAAAGAGGGTCAAACAATGACTAATCACCTGAAATTTAAACATGTAAAATGATGCGGGTATCAGGCTTACCTATTGTTTGCAGCCAAGCGTAAAGCAGCATCCGGGCAGCGTGGCAGAAAGAAAGCGCCATCGGTGCATGGTTATTTAAAGCCGGAAGAGGAAAGACGTGAACAGCCGGAGGCAAAAACGCTGGGACGTGGTGACGTAAAGCTTGGCTATGCGTGATAGATGGTTGTGGGGGCCATATTAGATGTAGTAAAGATCAGCGAAAAACAGGACGCGAAACGGAAATACAAACGCTAATATCCAAAGTTCGCATGAACCAAAGGGGCCCACAACCTGTAAAAGTATGATTCATGTACGCACAATAAAGGCGAAGAAAAGTCAATGAAAAATGGATACACAATTATACTAATAGTTCTACTTGACATTTAACTGCTGTTCACGTCAGTATAGATATAACTGAGGATGAATGCATGTCGGCTTGCAGCCATTGTTACCACATATCATGTGGATATTGATTATATAATGTAGAAAAAGACAAAGATACTGACAAAAAAAGAAAAGAAATGAAATACACATTGTTAGAAGTCCATGAAATTAACTAAACATGGACGTAGATTAAATACATCGTGGACGTAGAATAAATAAATGAAGACTCACAGGTGACATAGGGGTCAAATGGGGGATTTCTTAAAGTCAGGCACAGTAGTAGTTAATGTAGTATCCAAGAATTTAGATGAACAAGGGATACATTAAGGCTGACAGCTAAGAAGAAAGATGGTGTGCAAGGTTTAGCGAGGGAGCTGAACACTGGTTATAGTGTGTGGAACTAGGTGTTTATTGATTGAATTGTATGGCTTGTTACCATGGGATTTCCATATTGAGTCCCAGTTTGGCAGTGTCTAGCAAAAAAATCCCAAAAACTTCTCTGCGCTTTCTTGTTGCTTCATTATTGAGACCTTGTTTGTTACGTATTTTTTCCAGTATAAACCAGCGTATGTCCTCTGGGGTGTGGTTATTGTCTAGATAGTGCTG
Organism: Calotriton arnoldi; assembly: GCA_963921515.1. Taxonomy (NCBI): domain Eukaryota; kingdom Metazoa; phylum Chordata; class Amphibia; order Caudata; family Salamandridae; genus Calotriton; species Calotriton arnoldi. The sequence goes on along the minus strand of CAWUFW010006923.1, from coordinate 882,095 downwards.
CACTATAGGTGCTGTGTTTTTTTGTTTTTTTTCCCAGCTGATTGCATATTTGGCCCATGAGTCGTGATACAAAGGGGGTACCCCGATCGGTGAGGATTTCCCTTGGAAATCCAACACGGGAAAACAGCTCTATAAGATGTTTCACAATGGTTTTGCTATCGGGACTACGAAGGGGGAAGGCCTCTGGATAACGGGTGGCATAATCGACGATAACGAGGGCGTATTGGCATCCTTTACTGGTTTTTGGTAAGGGGCCAATGAGGTCCATTCCAATTCTCTCGAATGGGGTTCCTATTATTGGTAGGGGTTGAAGGAGTGCCTTGGGAGGTAGGTAGAGGTTTTTCTTTTGACATAGCTCACATTCCAGGCAGTATTTTTTTATATGGGCGAAAATACCAGGCCAGTAGAAATTTGTAAGGATTTCTTTGGTTGTTTTCTCTGGGCCTAGATGTCCGGCTAGTAAATGGGAATGGGCATAAAACATTATCTGGTCTTGGAATTCCTTTGGTACTAACAATTGAGGGGGGTCAGTGGGTCCCGGGATTCGGTATAAAAGCCCATTCCTTATCTGGAAATTGGGAAACACCTGGGTACTGTTCTGTCGGGCTTTATCCCAGATAGGTTGCAGGAGTTCGTCATTCATTTGAGTAAAACGGAAGTTACGGTCAATCATCCATGGCTCAGGAGCTAAAAGAGCATTCTTGGGGACAGAGTCTTGGTTTCTTTTTATCTGGGTCAGCATGGTGTAGAACATTTCTATAAAATGAGGGTTATCAGTCCCTATGATGAGGTCTTCAGGTAAGTTAGGGAGTACTCCTACTTCTATGTCGGTGGATCCGCTGGATGTAGAAAGCTCCAGTCTAGCAACAGGATACTGTTTAACGTCTCCATGTACACATCTGATGTGTACATATCTCTCGGACAAGATCTGACAAGGTAAAACAAGTTCTGCCCTTATAACAGATTGCGTACAGCCAGAGTCTAACAAGGCAGTTGTTGACTTTTTGTTGATTTGCACACTTATAAGAAACACGGGACCCATCTCCTGTGTATAATAAACGGAGCTTGGGGCATAATGGATCACCATTGGTTCGTCTGGTACTTTCTTGTTTTTACAAAAACGGGCAATATGGCCCCACTCGCCGCATTCCAAACATTGGGGACCAGATGGAAGCTGGAGGTCTGGTTTGGTCTAGATGGCTCTCCTACCCTCATTGAGCGTTCTGTTTTGTTTTCTTTCGGACGGAGGATTAGCAGCACTGGGGTTATGTCTGTGGGGTCTCTCCACCTCATGGGAGGAAATTCGGGGCTGAACCCGTGAGAAGGAAGTGGCCATTTCAACATCTTGCTCACTATTGAGTCCTGAATGTTGACGTAACCACCGTTGAGTCTGGTGAGGAAGAGCTTCAATAAACTGTTCAAGACAAATCTTGTCCACGATCTCTTCCTTAGTGTGATCGAGGTGTTTTAGCCATTTATCAACAGCCGTTCTCAATTTGAAATATAGCACTTTCGGGGTGTCACCAGGTTTTCCCCTCTCTTGTCTGAACCGCAGTCTGTATGCTTCTTCATCTAGACCTGCCCTGTCTAGTAGTACTTTCTTTACTTCCTCGTAGGTGGCAGTCCCTTGAGGATTGGCGGTTTGGTATGCTGCCTGGGTATCTCCGGACAATAGTGGGGCTAGATAAAAAGGCCATCTTTCTAGGGGCCAGGCACATGCCCTTGCCGTACGTTCGAAATTTGTTAAAAATGCATCAAGGTCGTCACAGGGTAACCGTTTCTGTAAAGTCACCATTGGGGCGTTGGGTGGGATTGTTTTATAAGTTGTTATTCCTGAAGTTGCCTGTACCTGCTCTTGAGCTAATTTGGCCAACTGATCTGTCTGGGTTTTTAAAGTTTCCTGAAGAAACTCCCGGTCAGCTTGGGCGGACGTCATCTGGCGTTCCAAAGCCCATTCGAGTTTTGGTTGCCCTTGTACGAGATGCTCTATCAAGGCTTCCATTATTTTCAATGGTAGGGCTTATGCCCGCATTCTCCACCAAATGTGACCGGATGCCTGAAGTGGTTGCTAAGAAAACTACTCAGGATGGTCTTAAAGTGCGTTATAACTCCTTTATTTGGACATATACAGTTATTTATTTGTCAACGGAGCACAATCCTTGTTCAGGTGTTCCAACGTCTTCTTTCTCTTTCAGGTTCTTCGGAGGTCCTCCCCTCCAGCACCCTCGACAGAAACAAAGAAGCAGGTAAGTGTCTGCCCTTGTTTTCTAGAAGTGGGGGTTCTTCGTGCTACTTCAGGGAGGGGGCTGCGCGTTTAGCTGCCTATTTATCTTAACAAACAACAAAAATATATTTGAAAGTCTAAATCAATTATTGAACTGGCTTTGGCCCTTGTATCCCTCTTCTCTTTACCTGTAGAAGAAGGCGTCTATCGGTTCACCCCTCTTTCTTCATCTTTAAACTTTTATTCTCTCTCTCCCTTTCCTTTTCCTTTTTTCCATTTTTATTTGGTTAGCTCCTTTCTTGGAGGTATCCTTTTCTTTCTTTCCTGTTTTGTGTTTCCCCCTTTTCTTTCCTTTTCTCCTCCCCTCCCCCTTCACACTCCTCTCTTAGTTTAGCCCTAGTGTTGGTTTCTGTTAAAGAAACGAGCACACACCTGGTGGAGCCACGCCCCTCCTGGGACGCGGCGGGGACCTTCGGCTGACTGGCGGTGAGGGGACTCCTTCTCAGCCGGGTCTTCTGGTATCGCGGACAGCATGGGCTCACTCTGCTCCGCTCTTTCTCGCGTTCCTCCTTGGGGGCCTTCTCTGATACCGCTTCCTCCTGCGGTGTGTCCTTGGTCTCCATCTTTTCTTTTGTCTCGTGCGCTGCGCGTGCTTCCGTCTCCCTCTTGTTCCGGGTGAGCTGCGATGACGTGACTCCTCCCCTGTGCCTGAATTCCGGGCCAGGCAAGGAGGAATGGACTGTCTGTTGCATTGCCGTCACCAGGTTGGTGACTTTGATCAAATACAGTACTATGAAAATAACACAATTGCACTCGAAACAATTTTAAAATTATGTGTAGAAGCGTTTGTTATTGTAGTTAGTTAGGACACATTTTGTTGGAAGCTCCATATTGAGTTGATATGAATGCTGTCTTTTGCTCTCTCCTTTCTCCTCCCCTTCCCATCTCACCCCCCTGCACATCTTCTCTCCCCACAGGCCCTCAGAACAAAGACAGAATTACATGATTGTTGTAATTCTCCTAAGGTTCATGTCTTGTGAATGAACTGAAATGATTTCCTAATGTTGCAGACTGCCCAAAGTTTCTTCCACTGTAGTTCTGCTGCTGAGTTAGCATTCCTCTAGTGGTGTATAGCTCATTTAGAAATTTTGCATTTCGTTGAACTAATGATTTCAGTAGTTCCAGAGTGTTTGCTTTTCCTTCACCGCACCACAGAGGTCCACAGGAGCGGGCAGGACCGCAGAGACCAGGGCGCATCGCGGCAGGAGCCGCGTCAGTTTCCCGCGCCAGCCGGCGCTTCATAAGGCTTGCACGGACTCCCGCAGCGTGGGAGTTCCAGAGTTTTTGCTTTTCCTTCACCACACCACAGAGGTCCACAGGAGCGGGCATGACCGCAGAGACCAGGGCGCATCGCGGCAGGAGCCGCGTCAGTTTTCCGTGCCAGCCGGCGCTTCAAAAGGCTCGGACGGACTCCCGCAGCGCAGGAGTTCCAGAGTGTTTGCTTTTCCTTCACCGCACCACAGAGGTCCACAGGAGCAGGCAGGACCGCAGAGACCAGGGCGCATCGCGGCAGGAGCCGTGTCAGTTTCCCGCGCCAGCCGGCGCTTCAAAAGGCTCGCACAGACCGCCGCATCGCGGGATGCGCGCGGGCGTGCCCGGGCCAAGGGCGGGCCCGTCCACGCCCATCGGAGCCCGGGGGAGGCTGGGCTGGGCCTACCCTCTTTCATCTGCTAATTGAGTCATAAGGTACTGTTGGTTTCATTTTTAATTGGAGTTGCAACCTTAACATCTTTTAACTAACTGTTGGTCTTTATATATCATACCTGGGAAATTACATCTGAGGATTAAAATGAGAAAAGGAGGATTCAAAAGGAAAAGCAAGGGGCTGGTCATGTTGGGACCCTGGATGCATTTTTGACGAGGGCTGAATCTGTCCTTGCCCATGAAATAGAGTTAACAGAGGGAAGGCTTTCCCTGGACTCTCTTATTGCCCAAAAACGTTCCTCCCTAGGTGGAGGACCTTTAACAACTGTTCATCCAATTTCTGGGCAAACCATAGGTGAATCAAGCACTACTATAGTCACATTGCCGATTACAGCTTCACCTTCTGATGTAACACCTGAACATTGTAAAAATACTAAGGACCAGTTATCGTCTATCCAGGCGGAAACTAATTACACAGATCAAAGGACTAGGAAGAGAAAGGGAGGTGGTCCATTAAAGCAAAAAACATTGAAAAGAGTTTGCACAGAGAAATCCAATGGGAACGAGGAATTGAACCCAAGACTCCCCCTACACTCAAGATCTACTAGAGCTACAAAGCAGAAAGATGATATTATCAACCAGCCGGATTTGGAGAATGACATTGATTTGCTGAATAGAATTGAGACTATGATGACTGTACTATTAAATCCTATAATGCATAGGTTAACCCAAATAGAGGGAAAATTATCTTCTTTGCAGGCAGCTTACTCATTGAATCAAGCATCCCGAAATTTTGCTGAGCCGATAGATGAGGCGAGGATGATCCCCCAGTCAGGCAGGATGCCATCTATGGTGTCTCTTGTGGCACCCGACAAAAGAGGAAGACGTGATCTCACACAAGCGATATCGGGCTCTGCTTGTGCATCAGCAAATAAGCTGAGAGTGAGCACTCATATATATATATATATCTCCGGATCCAGTGGAGAGGGGTAGGTCAACCACACGGCTTTCATTGAAAGCAGACACATAACTTATATGTGTCCACGGCCCGCTGGATACTGACGAGGCACGATTCAATTAGTGATTGGGTCGTCCATAGAAACAACGGGCGCACAACCCGCTTATCCAAGAGTGGTAGGTAGTTCACCACACCACTGGGTGTAGATAGACTCACTTTACGGTCCTGAAGAATCGCCTTTGATCCTTAAGACAACAATGGCGAGAAACATGTTGACCCACTAGGAATAGAGCGCCCTGATCTTGACCCATTATAGTCAGATAGACGCCTCTCCTTTTTCTATTTTAAATCAGGCAGGGGGCCTACCAAGAATAAAATATGTTCCATAAGGCACCCTGACTTGTTTTAACTCACTTCACATACTACTACATCCACACAATCAAAAGGGCCCTTACACCCACGGCACCCACCGGCAAGGAACAAAAGATCTCCAATAAAGAGCCCCTTTTTGGGTGCCCGTCGGGTATTGCAGCGCCGACCCGACGAGGAGCAGGCCCAGATGATGAAGCATGACACCTAGCTTGCTGGGTGTGTGAGGGCACCAGTTCCGAAAGGAAGAATCCCCTTCCTTTCACGACCTGCTATAAATACTCTGTATTCACCGAGGAACCACGTACTTCTTCTTTATTGACACTCATATTAATAATCATCATGCTCCAACCCAATCTTCCATAGCAAAAACTGGCACTGACAGGCCTAATGTTGAACCTAAGGGTTCTAATGGGGCTGTAAATACCAACTTTCATGCTAATCCGTACACTATCCCTTCCCTCTTAGAGGATGGAATTATGGCATCCAGTTTGGGGAGGGGGGCTTCTCAGCACCGAGTAGAAGTAGAGAAATCTAAGGAAAGATTAGATCTTCCTCCAGCAGCCTGTCCGTATGTTATAATTCTAGCTAATGTACCTGAGCTAAAGATAAATTTAGCAGAATCTACTGAACAGTTAATTCATAAGTCTCAGCATTGGTTATCCAAATGTAAAGGTGTAAACTCTAATGCGCAAAGACATATTATTATGGCTAGGAGGGTTAACTGGGTAGGAAGAGCGCCTAAGACTATCAAAGGTGACTGCATCGTACTAAACTTTGATAACCAACAGATAGTGGGTGAACTATTATCCATGTTACCTAGTATACCATCATTTTATTCTGACATTTGTGTCCTTCCACTGGGTTTCTTTTACAAACCGTATTCTTTACATCACCCTCCACGGTTTGTAGCACCTAACGCTCGGAATCCCTCTTATTATCTGTCAAATCAGTTTCTCCCTCCGTTAGTTTCACCTTTACCTCTTAGCAATAGATTTGCTGCATTGGAAGGCATGCCTATATGTGATTGACTGGTTGAACATAGCTCTATAGTCAATGGTGATGGCGATATTCTAATGTTAAATAGGACATCTGTGACTATTGTCCCAGCTGCAACTTCGCAAGAACAAATAAGTACGCACATAGACAGCCCGAGTCTTTCTCTGACACCGATGCAACATGAGAATATTTCAGGGTCTGCTGTGGTAATGTCATGGAACATTGCTGGTTATAACCAAAAAAGATCAAATACTGAATGGTTGTCTTTATTAACATCTAAAGATATAGTATGTTTACAAGAAACTTGGGAACTTGAACCAATACATTTGAATGGGTATCACTTATTTCAAACTCCTGCTATACCTTCACCAGCTGGACGTGCTAAGGGCGGGTTATTGACCCTACTTTCTAATGTTTTCCCCCTTAAAGTGAAGTCTTTCATAAACTCATCGTCATACTATCACATTATTTTATTAGAGTATCACAGAGATCAGTATTGGCTTCTTATTAACTTCTATAATAATAACTTTGGAAGCAATCAAGCAGCTGTGCTAGCCCCTTTAGAAAGAGATATTGAATATTTGCAAAATAAATGTATTAAACCCTGTAATATAATCTGGCTTGGGGATTTTAATGCTCGCCCTTGTGATAAGATGAATTCCCTAGTATGTGGAATGTTGGATGACGATGGAGAGAGTGTACCCCATTTTAGTCAATCGGAGTACGGTAATGCCCTAAACAGATTATTAATGATAAATAATCTTGTATTTTTAAATGTCTCTGAAATTTTAACTGGTCAGTTAGGATATACTTTTTTAAATCGTTCTGTTTCCTCTAGCCTTGACTATGTCTTGGTTTCTGATCCAATAAGAGGACTATTTTCTCATTTTGAGATCAACTTTTATGCTTTTAGTGACCATGCTGCAATAACTTTCCTTATCCCCTCCCTAATGAAAGAAGAATCTACTTTCAAACTTCATGTAAACCCAGTAATCACAAAGGAGAATGGAATTGCACTAAAGTGGGAGAGAGTAGATACTGGGAGGTTTTTGGTGAACCTAGTTTCCAGTCGACTTGAGGAGATAATGGTTTGTTTACATTCTATTGCTAACGATAACATGATCTCAGCTTTTGAGCTGATTTTAGCAGAAGCAAAAAATAACTTAATTCGTGTTATACGCAATGGTAATCGCAAGAAATGTAGTTGGTTATAAATCACTAAGAAATCTCCACATTGCCTTGAAATCCAAACCTCGTAACTTACTTCTGGTTAAGCAATTGCGACAGGCATATAAAAAAGCGCGGTTACTAAGGATGAAATCCCTAAAGGAAGAGTGGTGGGAAAACCTGAAAAAGGCTGCTTTATTAAAAAGTTCGCAAGCCTTTTGGTCTGTTATTAATGCACCCTTCTTAAGAGATGAACACTCTATCTCTACAGATACCCATGTTGAGCAGGAGGAATGGGTTACACATTTTGAAAGCGTGTTTGGATCTAATGAGAAGATAATTTCCCATCCTACCTCTGCTACCTTAACTGGAATGGGCAACAAGGTTAGTTTTACACTGGAAGAAACTAGGCATGCTTTAAACCAGTGTAAACATACAAAGGCACCGGGACCTGACGGTGTCCCAATTGATCTGTTTTTGGATAATCAGGATCTCTGGGCCCCTCTTTTAACAAATGTTTTTAACAAAATTGTCCAAACAGGTGCTCCCCCATCATGGAAAACGACAGTAATTGTCCCTATTTATAAAAAGGGGGATAGGTCAATTCCGAAAAATTATAGACCTATATCTTTAATAGATTCCACTGCAAAACTAATGGGACGTCTGCTTTTAAATAGGCTTGAGGAATGGGCCCTGGAAAAAAATATTATAATCCCATGTCAGTTTGGCTTCAGAAAAGGGAAAGGCACTGTTGATCAGTGCCTGAACCTAAGTCTAATAATAGCAAAATACACTGCAGCCAAAAATGGTCACTTGTATCTTGCCTTCATGGATCTGTCAGCAGTCTTTGACTGTGTGGCACAGTCGAGGCTCTGGCAGATCATGGAGGCAATGGGGATTGATTTACAGATGATTAACATTATCCGTGATCTGTACTCAGGTGCCTCAGCCTGTGTTCGTTATGGAAAGGGAGGTGAATGCACTACGCACTTTAAAATTGCCAGAGGGGTGAGACAGGGGTGTGTTTTGGCCCCCATTTTATTTGCATTATACACTAATAATGTTGAATCCGCTCTTCTGGGAACTACTCCGGATGTTCCCTATATTAATTCATTACAAGTGCCAATACTACTATATGCGGACGACGCGGTAATTTTAGCCCGTACTAGCAATGCGCTGCGCCGCCTAGTGATGGATTATACCCAATTCATGAACAAGTTGGACATGAAAATTAATTACGCAAAGTCCTTTGTCCCAGTGGCAGGTACGAAGCAGCGGAAACAACCACAAATTAATGTTGAAGGAGGCAAGCTGGGAGTTGTGGACTCTTTTAATTATTTAGGGATTATGTTTGACCGCCAAAACAATTGGCTAAGTATGGTTGTAAATAACGGGTTGCAGATGGAAAAGAACATTGGGGCACTATTCAAATTTGTAAAAAAAACTGGCTCAAAACCCATTGAAGCAATAAAGACAGTTTATGAGGCAAAAACGGTATCTGCTGCCACTTATGGAGCAGCCATTTGGGGCATTAGAGACTGCTCTCAACTACAATGTACAGAAGACAATTTAAAAAAAAAGTTAGTCTCATTACCAAAGTCATGCTCTAATTTTAACTGCCACATGGAACTTGGTGTCCCGTACATAACTGACAAAATTTGGATGGCACCAATTTTAATGTGGCACTCAGTATGGCGGAAGGAGACTCTCTCTCACAAGAGATATTATAAATGATGTTTTGAAACTAGATTGTGTGGGTAATGTCAGTTGGCTACGTTATGTTGAATCTACTCTAAAAGCGTCAGGGTTACACCATCTCTTTGTTGACCCTATATCGTGCCAATCTATTTCTAAAAAGATCTAAAAACTCACTTATTGTCTAGTTTGCAATCAAGAAGGAATTTTACTAATAGCAAGTTATCGACAGTTAGAGCATTCCTGACGGTCCCGAGCATTAATCAAAGGGATATGAATTTAACTTATTTATCGTTCGTCACTAAACACAGGTACATATTGGTGAGATTCCGGTTAAATTACATCCCTTTGATGTTGGGCCTTCCACGAAATACTTATGTAGCTTCCGATCTCCCATTCTGTGCATGTGATGATCGATCTATTCAGAATGATTTGCATTTCCTGGTTTTTTTTTGTTGTAAATATTACTGTGATGAGAGAAAAAGTTTTATTGTCCCCCTGTTGCGCAAAATGAATTTTAAACAGTGTCATGTAGCCCTCTACTTTTTGCAGTCATTATCCGACCCTTTTACATGTTTTTCAGTAGCGTCTTTTCTTTTATCTGTTTTAAAAAAGAGACGTTTAATCCGATGAATTTTATATTTAACATAAGAACTGAACTACCGAAATGATCCGATAACTGTGCGTATTTATGAATTGTATTTTTTCTATCTTTTTAATGAGACTATTGTATTTTAATATGTATTAGATGCTGGAAATTTGTAATTTTTGTATTTTAAGTCTATTGCAATATTGAAATGTTTTATGTGTAGTATACTTTTTATGCCTTCATTGAGATGGCGAAATAAAGTTATTCTGACTGATTACAGTATAATGCTGTTCGAAGTTTTTCTTAGAAATAGGATTGTGTTAAAATGCTTAATGTCATGTAGCATTGTTCTATTGCTCTGATTTGCTGAATATTCATTACTTGTAGTCATGCCATCATGAAAATGCACTTTTCTCTCATTTCTTATGTAAGATTTGTGTATAAGAATCCCATGGTTCTGGGGTGAGCTAGAGCCTTTTTCCTTTCTACTGGAGATGCTGATTGATTTCTCTATGATTCTGACAGTTAAATTTTGAGAAGATGTTCCTGTTCCTTTAGGGATGCTAGCCAATTTCCTGTGATTTTGCTGTTCATTTGGAACTTAAAAATAATTCTAATTTCTGACTATATACTTGCATATGAGCCTTCATGGCAGTTTAACATTTATTCCGTGGCGCTTGATTTTTAAGATTTTGTAATAAAACCATTTAACATTTAGCCTGATCTAGGACTCAGTTATTGAATGGTCCTAGTTACTTATTTGCTACTCTGTTAAACAAATGTTGGGCCTGTTGATGAGGAGCATGCCTTTTATCTGAAGATCAATCCCAGAGAAGTAGAACCATCTGAGGGAAATTTTGGGTGTTTTTCGAATTTTGGGCTGTCACAGGCCTACTACTATATACAGCATAAGGTGTCCTAGCGGATAACCATCAACTATAAAGTCCTGAAATTAGAAATATTTACAAAACTGGAAAACTCTATATAGCATCTCTTAAGAGTGCTTGACAAAGTTTCTTGCAATGTAAAGTGTCTACTCCCAGGGTTTTATCAGATAGCCAGCACCAGACCCCTTGCCTATTATAGTAATCTATGAAAATCCATGTAACACAGTACCAGTCTACAGGCTTTAACACAGTGGAATAGCAAGTTTCCCCTACAGTCTATTAGCTTTAACATATGCTTTTCACAATAAGTAAATCAAACTTCCAGCATTTGTCATAATTGTTCCTAATAAAAAATAGACCTATGGACTCTAGCATAACTTTTTCCAATGAACCAATCAGGCCTACAGCCGTTCTTACTGGTTTATCACTATAAATAATTCAGGCCTACCGTATTCTACATAAACTTTCTCACACTGAAACATTCTGCGTGCAGTCATAAAATTACAAATACCTACAAAATTACAGTTGGAAAACAATAGTCAACCTTCCAAAAAACAGCATAATAAGGATTCTCAAAATTCAAATCGAAAGTCTTGCCTACTTTGGTAATCTACCAGATTCTCTGTAACAAAATACCTTTCCACAGGCCTTAACACAGTAGAATAACAATGCATCCACAATGGCCTATTTATTTTAAAATATGATGTTCACTATAAGTGAGATCTACTGCCTTTGTCTTAACTGTTCATAATAAACAGATCAGGCCTATAACCTAGATCAGTGGCTTGTCACCATAACCAACAAAGTCCAGCTATACTGAACGTAAGCTGTTGCACAAGGACACCTCCACCCCACACACCCCTATCTTCCACTGCAGACACATCTCATCCCCATGGGACTGCCCAAATACTTCAACACACTGCTAGCGCTACAGCCAGCACACTGTTTTCAAGTGCTTTGTGTTAAAAAAAAAGTTACGTCTGTTGAACCAGTACCTTTCCAAATTAAAAGCAAGAAAACAAGGTTTTTGAACTCCGTAATATAGGAAATTAATGTGCTACCGTTACAGCCCTCTGTCCCAAAGCCCATCGAAATACCATGTTCCAATCACATTTATTTTTTTGTAGTTTTTGTGTGGCACAAACTCAACCTGTGGACATTGAAGCACTTTACATGCACAACAGGTTACATGGTCAGATTGGTGTTTTTAAGCATGGAGAGATAAAGGATTTGCCTAGAATCACAGGATTTTGAGCCAGTGCTGGGACACAATCCCAGTTCCTCAAATACAAGCTCAGCAGATTTTGCTGCTAGGCCACTTCTCCTCCCTACATTACCTTTGATTTATGCCAGTCTTGTAGATTGCCTTTACTGCACCCATCACATACACATTTTGAAACAACCTAAATGTTTTATTTTGGATTCTCACTTGGTATCTGCTGCCCACTCACCTTTATGAAGCGACCCGAATATAATCATCTCATCCCCATGTGGAGCTTGCCAAACGTTCCAATGGACCTGCTAGCGCTGCACTAGCATGTATCTATTTTCAAGCACTTTGGGGCCGATTCCGATCTCGGTCGGAAGCTCTCCGAGCGGGATCCGGCCAGAAAAAGTACGAGCTGTACGCTTGTTTTCCGACCAACTCGTACAGCTGTACGAGCGAGCGAGTACGATGCGATTGTACGCGTGTGTTCCGACCGAACCGTTTCCGGATCCCAACCGCTCCGACTGACTCGGAAACGAATCGCACCACGCAATGGAGACGTTGTACGACCGAGCGAGTACGATGTACGCGTCGGACAGCCGGATCGAGTCGGAGCGTCCGGCTCGAAAAAGCTCCCGGAGCCGGACGTTGGGGGTCTGTGCCGGACCCCCCAAAACCCGTAGCCTTACGAGTCGAACACAGGGGGAGACCTATGGGTCTCCCCACCACAGGTATGTACGGTGCGGGTTGCACCAACGCGTACCCACTGTAGGGGGCGCACTTGTTCGCGACGTACCCATTCAGTCAATGGGAGCCCATGTACGCGTCGTACGACCGGCTCCCATTGACTTCAATGGGAGTCCGACCGAATCGAGTCCGGCAGCATGCGGCCGCATCGTACTCGCTCGGTCGGACTGCAGGACTCCGGCTCGGTCGGAAAACACTCCGGATCCGGCTCGGTCGGAGAGCTTTCCGACCCAGATCGGAATCGACCCCTTAATATTAAAATCATCCAATGCGTCAAACGAACCCTTTTTCAAAATAAAAGTGAGAAGAAAAGGTTTGTGACATCCAGATGCCATAAATTAATCTGTTTGCATTACAGCCCTTACATTTATTCATACAGTTTTTATGTAGTGCAAACTTGACATAGTACCACTGCAGAGCTTTACTTGCACTAAATGATACATAGTCAGATCTGTGTTTTCTAAGTGCGGGGAGATAAACAATTTGCCTAGAATCACAGGATGTCAAGCCGGCGCTGGGACTCGAGCCTGGTTCCTCAATTACAAAGTGAGCAGATTTTTCTGTTAGGCCACTTCCCCTTTGATTTATGCCGCTCTTATAGTTTGCTTTTTGTGCCCATGGAAACAACATTTCACCGTTTTTATGTAGTGCAAACTGGACATAGGGCCATTGCGGCGCTTTACTTGCAGAAATGTTACATACATCTGTATTTTTAAGCGTGGGGACAAAATTTGCCTAGAATCACAGCATTCAAACCCAGTTCCTAAATTACAAAGCGAGCAGTTTTGGCGCTAGGACACTTCCCTTTTAATTTATGCCACTCTAGTATTTTGCTTTTCACGCCCATGGAAATATCATTATGCCCTAATCACATTTATACAGTTTTAAGTAGTGCAACCTCGACATACTTCCATTGCAGCGCTTTACTTGCACACAATTTTATATAGTCACATCTGTTTCTTAAGCATGGGGAAATAAACAACTTGGTTATATTCACAGGATGCAGTAGCGGCGCTGGGACTCAAACCCTGTTCCTCAATTAAGAGAGCAGATTTTGCCACTGGGCCACTTGACCTTGTAGCATCCTTCACAGCCCGGTAGCATGCAAATGACTACGCCACACACAGAGCCCCGTAGTGCGCGTCTTTATTCTTCAGAGTGCAACCATTAACTGACTTGCAATACGTCACCAACTTCATTTAACCACACCTAAACACACCCCAGCGCTTCTTCATTCCTACGGAGTCCCTCAGGGACCAGAAGGGTCCCACTATATAAATATGTACATGATACTACATCTCACCCTCGTTAAATTAAAAATATGAATATCAAATATATACAGTCATAGCTCCTCAATGAGTCGTCAATGCGCTCGAACACGCCTTCCAGATCTCGTCGTGTGAGGTTGCGGAGGCGAAGAGGAAGTACCTGCACCAGGTACAGGTGAAGTAGAGGCAGGTTTATGAGTTAGACTGTTCAGACTCTCAGGTGGACAGACCACAGTTTGGATATCTGGAGCCAACAAACATCTAGACAGGAGCTTGAAGTGCGACGAGTGTCTGGTAATGGACTTTCTGGGACGTTGAGCGGTCACCATATGTCCTTTGCTCATCACGACCCACAGCGGGTCAGCATCGAAAGGGGCATCCGATTTGCACTTCCACTTTTGCTTGACCAAGACTCAGTCTCCCCCGTTGAAGACCGTGTCTCGAGTACCTCGGCTTTCATCAGCATAGGTTTTCATCTTGGAATAGTTTCAAAAATCTGTTTAGCATATCTTGTCCGCATCGGTCAACCTCATCTGGGTCCATTGTGGCAGTGTCATACCCATGGCTCTCCTGAATATCAAGGTGGAAGGGCTTTCACCTGTTGTGGAGTGGAGAGTGGACCTGCACGCATGAAGGGCCAAACACAGAGCAGATCAGAGGTCACTTCCTTCCAGCCCAGCACGCTGAACCAATCTCTTTAGGGTACCCATGAATCATTCGACAACCCTGTTCCCCTGGTGCCAGAGAGGTGTGCTTTTGTGATTCTTGACATTCATGCTTGAGAGAAAATCTCTAAATTCTCAACTGTTGAAAGGTGGGCCATTGTCAGACTTAAGAATTGATGAAACACCCCATGCTGCAAAAACATCATTAAATTCCCCAATGACTTTTATCATGTGTAGTTGTTGACAAGCCCACACCACAGCTAGGCTTTCTTTTTCAGGTTGAGAATAAGCACATTCCGTTTGTGACAGACTCCTACTCGCATAAGCCACAATGTATCTCTGTGCATTTTCACAACCATTGTGCTGAGCCAGGATTGCACCCAACCCCACTGAGCTTGCATCGACCACCATCTCAGTATGCAATTTTGGATACAAATAAGCCATGTCAGTAGCGTTTTCAGTTGCATGTTTGATTTTCTTGAAACTGTGAACACATTCATGCGACCACCTGAATACAGCGTTCCGTTTTCTCTAGTCTCTCAATGGTGCACTGACCGTAGCAAAATCACAAATGTACCTAGAACAGTAACTGGCCATGCCAAGGAAGGACCACGGCATTGTCACATCCTGTAGGGGAACTAGTGGATGATAAAGCTTGAACTTTAGCCGGGTCAGGTGTCATTCCCCCTTCAGAGAAAATATGTCCAAAGAATTTGAGCTTGGTTTTGTGAAACTCACACCTTTCTGTATTCAACGTGAGACCTGTATGGGCAAGTAAATGGCAGACTTGTATCAGGGCTTTGTCATGTTCCTTTCTAGTGGTTCCAAACACCAGTATATCATCACTAATTAAAGGCATATGTGACAGGCTGTATGATGCGGTGAATGACATCCTGAAAGAGTTCAGCAGCTGACGATACCCCAAAGCTTAATCGTCTATATCTGAACAAACCAACATGGGTCGAAAAGGTCATAATGTACCTGCTATTTTCTTCCAGCTCGAGTTGGTGATACCGTATGTTCAGATCAAGGCGGGAAAAGACTTTGGCACCATTCAGCTGTGTAATCGTATCTGCAAGGTGTGGACCTGGATCTCGTTCTTGCTCGATTACCTTGTTGACCTGGACATATCAACGCAGATGTGCACGGCACCTCCACTGTCCTTTGGCACTACCACTATGGGTGAGACCCATGGCGTCAGATAAGTAGAGCGTTCAATGATGCCATGCTTTAACAGCATTTCAAGTTCTTTATCAACAGCTTCCTGCAAATCAAAAGCAATTGGATAATGTCGTTGAGCAACAGGACGAATGTCGTCAATAATGTGAAGCTGCACCTTTCATGGTTTTAAACTTTCCTAATCCATGAAATAAGGACGGGAACGGACTCACTATGTCTGCATGTGCATGTACGTTGTAGTTGATAAACTCATGTCAGCAGCAGTGTTGAAACTGAGTACGCATGCTCTCAACAAAGTGCCTTCAAGAATATGTATTGGCGCTTGTACCATCGTCTTCTTGTGCCGCATGATCCTTGACTCTGTAGTGGCGTGAAAGCAGCCCATGTGTATACCTTTGTCTTTGAAGGCATAATACGGGGCACCAGAGACAGTTCATGATATTTTTCTGGCGGCATGATGTTTATTGATGCACCATTGTCAATGATAAAAGGTACGGGACAACCGTTCATTTTGAGTGTGATCTTAGGACACTGTCAAAAGAAGTTTGGTTGTTCCACATGGCAACCTCTCATTGACTTTGGCTCTTCTCTGCATGAGGCCAAACCTACATGTGCATGTTGTTTGCTAGTAGACACCATCATCGCATAGCCTTTTTCTTCACCGTCTCTCAACATTGACGTCGAGGAGTCTGTGGACGATGACTTGGATGAAGATCTCCTTCGTTCAGTTTCCACTGAGAGTTTGCCAAGATCCAGCAACTCTCTCTGCCCCAGTTGCGTGCATGCACCAGTGTCTTCACGACCGCCATGATGTCGTATGGCCCCTTTTTCATGTTTGTTGGTAAGTGTTGGGTTTATATCTTGCATATGTTCATCGCCGCTCTCAACCTTGTGCATTGTACCTGGTCTTCACTTCCTTTAGTGTTTCTCTGTATGAATGATGGCTCTCTTTACTCTAGTTCTGGTTAGTACACTTGTGTTCTCCGTACCTGATTGTCGCTGCCTGAGCATTTCTTAGCGCCTGTGTGCTTCTACTTTGGCGTGCTTTCACACTTGGCTGTCACCACCTTCTGCGCTTCTTATTATGTACGCTTTAAAGTTCAATGCTGTGTGATGGTGCTGTACCTCTTCTTTTGGTCTTACCAACAGGTTCTAGGCTGACTGTGAGTGAATTTTCCATAGGGTCTTCACCTTCTTCCAAAATGTTACACTGGCTAAGTGGCGCTTTGACTCCACATAGACCAACCATCGATCTTCACTTCGACTGAGGCACACGTGGCACGCACGAGAAGTTGCTAGATCTTGGCAAACTCTCTGGGAGAGTACTCTTGGATCTTCGGGTTACAGATCCCATCCTCATCGCCAGTTGTAGCGTCCTCCCCAGTGTCACGACTTGCTCCCTGCGTTTTCGTGTCCACCACCAGGGGGCTGAACTGTGGGACTCTCCAGTGTCATAACAAGCTTCTAGACCCTCCCCTTCATGTACATACTGACTTCCAGCCATTTGGACACTATTTGGGAATTGACATCCATTCCCAATCCATGCCGGGTTTTGTGGAAGCCATCCTGCTCATGCCTGAAACTCCATTACCGAGAATCCCCTGCTCACTGCTTTGTCTCCACCCCTGCAGGCCAAGGATGGGTGGAGGAATTCAGTTCACCTGTGGCTGGCTGCTGCTAGCCTGCTCACACCTGATGCATGTGATTACTGTGAGCTCTTTTAAGCCCCAGCTCCTTTCAGCCCAGGGTTGGTCATTGTAGCTGTATACCGGTGAGGCCGATCCTTGTTTCCAGTGTTTCCTGAGCTTTTGATACCCTTGTTTCCAGTGTTTCCTGAGCTTTTGATATTCCTTGATTCCTGAGCTATAGTTAATCCTTGTTACTTGATTCCTGAGCTATAGCTATTCCTTGTGCCTGAATTAGCACTGCCTGCAGTGCTACCTTGTTTCCTGAGTTCCTGAGCTATAGCTATTCCTTGTGCCTGACTTAGCACTGCCTGCAGTGCTACCTTGTTTCCTGAGTTCCTGAGCTATAGTTATTCTTTGTTCCTGTTCCTGGGCTTCAGCTATCTCTTGTTCCTGATTTGCACTGCTTGCAGTGCTCTCTTGACTCCTTGTTTCCTGAGCTGTAGCTATTTCCTGTTTCCTTGAACCAGTACTGCCTGCAGTGCTACCTTGACTCCTGAGCCTTAGCATTCCTTGTTCCTGACCTGCAGCAGTTTCCCTTCTCCTGAACTAGCACTACCTGCAGTGCTACTTTGACTCCTGGCCTGATTACGAGTGGGTCGTGTATTCTGACCCGTGTGTAAACCCCAGTTTTTGCACAGGTTGGAATTACGATTTGGGAGTTATTTAACACATCTAATAATTACCAAAAGTGTTAAAAACCTCAACCTTCATTAAATGTTTGCAGGTCAAAGCTACCGAAATTTGACCGGGTGTAGGAAGGTGGCTCTGTTTATACTATACCAAAGTAAGGAATAGTGTGCATAGAGTACAGGGAGTCCCCAGAGGTATAGCAGAGGCTGTTAGGCTTATCCAGAGGGTGTGTTAAGCATTTATTGTATTCACTCACTCAAGGCTGATGGCACACACTCAGAGACTGAATGCAGACCAATTAGGTAAGTATAAAAATATATACTTTATATTTTATTTTGTAGAACCAAGCAGGACTTGGCACAGGTAATTAAGAACACTTTCAAATGCAAAGCTGTACACAGAAATGCAATTGCGGATCGTATTTGAATTGGTTACAGGTTTGTATTACTTTTAAAACGGTTTTAAGTTAGATTACTTTTGATTACTCTTGGATCACTTCTCAGTTACTTTTAGGACTTGAGGTGATATGCCGAGATATCACACACTGGATGTTGTCACTTACAGGTAAGTACGACAATTCTTAAATTCAAGCACAGTTATTTCTTTTCATACACATCTTGAAACTTCACCATGCAGCGGTCTGACATCTTGTGAGGGGTGTCCAGTTCGTGACCAAGATGGGGTCCTTCAATCTCTCCCATCAGGTAATGGGATTGGATCGTCCCTAGAGGGGATTCTTGGCTCTACACCTACACACACTCTAGGTACACTTAGAGTAGGGTTCGCATAGTAGGAGTAAGCTCGATTATTGCCTTGTTTTATATGCCTGCATATATGCACTGCTTTAGCACCATGGTAGAACTATATCTATAATTTATGCTTTTGGTGCTTGTAATCACTTTTATCTGCTTCTGTCTATTAATCATTGCAGCACATGTATTTTATATAAGAATAACGTTGGTTCAGTAAACTTATTGAAAAAGTCCCACTGTGTATTCTCGGTATACTTCTCTGAGAATAAGTGCGCACGAGTGACTGAGCAAAAGATTTTGTACTGTTTCCATGATCCCTGAGGGATCAGGGTTGTCATGTTCAGTGGTTGCCAGAACCGTTTGCTCCCTGGTAAGGTATGGGGGCTTATGGTGGCACTGTGAGCTAGCTGGCCTACAGGCCAACATATCGTGCGGGGGTGTCTGGAATCAGTCTAGGCACCAAGCCCCTAGTTTATGTTGTCCAACAAACGAGCCGATCCTACGGATTAGTAGGAACTACACCACATGGCGCTGCCAACGTTGGTTGGGTTCTTATTTAATGGTCAATCTTAGAGTTCAGTCGTGCTTTCTCAGAGACCCCTTTTCACATTTAAACCAGAATCATCCAAAGTGGGAAGAGAAACAAATCTGCCTCAGCTGAGTAGGTATACCCTATGTATTGGCTGTAGGTTATTCAAGCTTGGAGGATTAGAAGTTCCCACTATGTGCACACCATATCTCTATAAATATTGTAATGAAATACTTCTTCTCTGACAATGACCGAACAAGCTGAGGACATTGAAGAGCAGGTAGTTGCTCTAAATATTACAGAAAATTGCACACAGGCAGTTACTATGAAATTATTACAACATGGCCTCCGGCAACGGGTGTAAATGTTACCTTCATGGTGGAGGCACACGAAGCATTCAGAACATAGATATTCCACTCTTGGGTTAAATTCCCATCAGCAGATGCATGCACACAGTTGTTCCATACTTACATTGAAGATGAACCACTTGAAGAGTGTTTCTCATATGTGGACATAGAAATCCCATTAACTTAGCAAGAGCATATTAATTGGTTTAAAGGCGCCCTACCTCATACCATAGAAAATGTGAGACTCGGTCGGCTCAGCAGAGAACGAGCGACCTAGCCGCATCCAGACATTGCTACTTTACCAGCAGCAGGAATGCGTACACTTTATAGAGATTTAGTAAAATTTTACAGAAATCTTATACAATACATAATGAGAACATTGACAGTCCAACTGCGAGGGCTGCTCAAGCTGCACAACCACAAATGGCTACTACAGATATTAGCTCCAAACGCTGAACGCTCAGCTTGAAGCAGTTTTTCCCCATACAGGCCCACAGGAAAAACACAGAATACTAACAATTTGCTTGCCAATAGGGATGGCTCCCCTGATAGAAGATTGTGTCACTTGGGGTACAATCTTCACTGCTGTTTATACCAGAACTCATGCTACCCCTTTGTCAAGAAGCAGCGGGACCCTTCAGCGTACTGGATGAGAGAGAAGAGGAAGACGACCCACTCCCTCCTTACGTTTCTTCTCTCCTCTATTTTCAGCACCTCCCTCCACATATTACCTTTCAAGAGACGGAATCCGACCTTAAAGAAGAGGGATCTTTTATGGAAAGAGACTTACTGGATTGCTCCCTTTCTGACGTCACAAAGTTAAGAGCACAAATGACTGTCAGCTGTCCGAGCAGCGGGCCTTTGAAAACCAGAATCACAGAGAGACCAGATGTCATCATCATGAAGGAAGAAAAGAACTTGAGACAAGAGGACCGTAGAGAAATGGACATCGGGAGAAGACATCCTGCAGAGCAGTCCCGGTCAGAAGACTCACCTCCTCTGGCTGTAAAGGAGAAACAAAATCTCTACTTCGACTCCAGTCCATGAAGATAGAGGAGCTACAGGAAACCAGCGACAACAAGATCTGTCTCGCCATGTTCCTGGAGAAACGTGGCTCTCCCAGGTACGTGGGTGTCTTAGGGGCATGCTGGGGAGGAAAAGGACAGGCGCAGACAAAGTCTGAAACCGGGGAGAGGGGATATCTGTTTTGTTTACTGATTCTAGCGTGTTAGTGCACAGCGTCACTGGTGGAGGATTCATTAACTGGGTGATAACCTCCCACTCCTGTTTTGCGTAAAATAGTGATAGAAAGAAAAGAATAAAACACTTACCTGGGTATATATCACCTTTCCGAGGGACAGCCCCTGCTTGAGACCCGACGAGGAAGAGGAATCTCCGAAGAACCTAGGAGAAAAGAAGACTTCTTTACTTTCATAAGCTAATTCCCATCTGGAGCAATAAAGAAATATAGAGAAAACCAAGTAACAATGAGTTGACTCATCGTCCCACCCAACATGATAGCGGTAAAGTGCCGGGGCTAGCGCTAACCCCCACTCCTGTGCGTATGAATGTTTGACTGATTCTGGTACGAGGTCAGAGAAAGCAGGTAAAATTACTTCCTCCCCCATTGGGCATTCCATTACGAACTCAGGTGAAACTCTTTGTCATCCTTCAAGACGTCAAACCCTTCAATAGCAGTTATACCAGATGTACTGAAACAAATACAGAATGAGTACTGGGCGGAGCCTGCCCTAGATCTGGGGATGAAATAATGGGAAATTTTGACCAAGTATCTGCCATTATGTTAAGTAACATAAAAGGGGAGGCAGCAGCAGTGGCTATATGCCAACATCTGAGGGAATTCACTCCTGCACAGCAGGAGCGAGAATTTCCTAAGATTATCGAAGATACATATACTTTGCTTGGTAGAGATAATCTAGGAGCCAGACCTGGGAAACCAATAGTTAGGAGCAATTCTGAAAAGGATACCTCTAAGCAAGCACCCGATTCTTCAGAGAAGAAATGGGATAACAAACAAAAAAATAAACAAAACAAAACACAGTCACAGGGTGGGTCACATCAACAGGAGCACACCGAGAGAAAATACAATTTGAGAAACCGTGACAATATTAGGAAGCCTGACAGGTATCAGGATACTGATATACGTTCCTCTTGTTCCTTTCCGGAGTCATCCGAAAAACATTTGGAAAGAGACAGGCTGTCAGAACACAGATCGGAAGAGCGAGTCACGCCGAAAAGGGAGACACATCGCACTTCGGACTACCTCATTAAACAGGAAGAGAAACAAAAGACTAGTAAACCGAATTTAAAAAGAAGAAGGTACCGGGGATTAAAATTAGAAATGCCCATGCTACTGAGAACTCTGCTTCTGAACGGAGAACGGGCAGTGATGATGCTGGACAGCGCGGCAGAGGTCACGATAGCTCGCCAGAACCTGATGGATTATCTGGCGGCAGTAGCGATGAGCGAGCATATCACGGTGGAAACAGCTGATACAAGGGTAAGTGTCCCACATCGTTTATACGAACTAATGCTCCAAATGTTGGGGGACATACCCAGGCAAGTGAAGGTTCTCTTTTGGGAGACACTGACATATGGTTATGACATTCTTTTGGCTGAAAAAGATCGGCCACCTGAGTTCTTAATGGAATGCCCAATGGGGGAAGACGTAATTTTACCTGCTTTCTCTGACCACCTAACAGAATCAGTTAAAAATTCATACGTGCACAAGTGGGGGTTAGCGCTAGCCCCGGCACTTTACCGCAATCATGTTGGGTGGGACGATGAGTCACCTCATCACGAAATCCCATTTAAATCCATTCCTCAACCACAGGGACAATACCCAATAAAACATGAAGCAAAGAGACAAGACATGGAGATCTTAGATCAACTTGAATACCATGGTGTGATAGAGAATTGCACCTCATCCATGAATAATCCCTTAGTTCTTGTAATGAAACCCAATAATTCATATTGTCTAGTCTTAGATTACAGACATTTAAACACTTCCACACGTACATTTGCAGTGCAAAATGGACATAGTGCCACACTGATGAATAACATTGTGCGGAAAAAATACAAAACAACATTGGACATCTCAAATGGATTTTTCTGCCAAAATATAGCTCCTGGAAGCAGATATTTGACAGCATTCTCAGCCTAGGTTCTCAACGCCAATTTTGTCAATTACCACAGGGGTATAAGAATAGCCCCAGGCTGATTTCAGCCAAAGCGACAGAGTTACTTCAAAATTTTGATGAGGAGACATTGTCCTATGTAGATGATATTTATCTGATGGACAATGAATTAATGGAACACTTGGCTAGAGTGAACAGCATAATTCTTGGGTTTGCTCAACTGGGCTTCAAATTTAATTTCAGAAAATCAAAAATTGCCCACTTCAATGTCCTGTTGCTGGGATATGAGTTAACAAGTAAAGGCAAAAGCCTGGCAGCACATTTTTTAGAAAAATGTGCACTGCTCCAACCGACGACGACTCTAAAAAGACTACAACCCATTTTAGGATTTTTAAATTTTGGCAGGACATACAATTTGGATTATGCAGAAATGGTAAAACCTTTCTACGACTTAATTAGACCTAATTTTTCAGTACATTATTGGACACAGGAATATACAGATATTTAACATTCCATACAAGCTGATATGATAGCTTCAAAACATTTGCACACACGTGTTAACACAACCAACCTATTGATCCGCGTAGTCGCTGGATCAACCGGGTACACCTACATCACTTCAATGAAGGCGATACAGTACCTATTGCATACAAATCACATTTGTACACAAACGCTGAAATGCGTTTTGCATCCAATGAAAAAATACTCACAGCGGTTCAGACTGCTGTAGTGAAAGAGAGAGCACTAGCTCAGGGGAAAATCATAATTGTCGTTACCCCGGTACCGACCCTAGAGGCCGTTACAAAAGCAAGCATTGCAAATGCTACAGCATTACATCCACAATGGATTCAATGGGTTAACTCTTTCACAGCAACAGATATAGATTACAGATTTGACTCTACATTACAAACACAAGCATTTTGAAGTACGAACAAGAATATCCTTGGCTGAATTAAATTATGCCTCTAGATCGATATGAATGCATCATTTATACCGATGGTTCTGCCCAGCCTGCCGTAGGAATGAAACAGCAATATTCCGCGGCATGCGCAATTGGTAAAGGGCACATGCAAGACAGAAAGTTCCGTCCTGGGAAAACACACATTCAGTCCCTAGGGGACTGTACAGCGCAGCTGGCAGAACAAAAAGCCCTGATACTGGCACTACAAAATACGGATCGTGAATTCCTCACGCTAAGTGTGTGTGATTCATTTTACTGTGTCCAGTCCTTTAACAAATATTTACACTATTTGGCCCAGAATGGATTTAGAGATTCTAAACGTTGCACTGTAAAGCACAAGATGCTTTGGGAACAGGTGGTAAAGCTGAAAGAAGGCCTGCCACGGGCTCATGTCATTCATACATTGAGTCATCAACGTATTGCTGTTAACGTTCAAGGGAATTCGAGGACAGATGAAGCTGCCAAGGCAACAGTTCGTACTGCTAGCGTTGCTGCAATAACTCGCTCAAGTATGAGGATAGACAGAACAACTATGGTGGCAGTTAATGCCACCCGCAATGGAACAGCCCTGCCCAAAGGCTTTCCCCTTAAGTACTCCTACAAGTTGGATGTACAAAACATTCAATGCACTCAGATTCCAGGAGTGTGTCAGGTTTGGTGTATCCTCGGGGTTGGAGTGATGCTAGTATGGATACACCTCTCAATAGCTCCAAGTCTGAATGCTATTACAGCACAGACTATTGAAGTGATTAAGTGGGGAAAGGAAAGGTAGGGACCAGCAGGGAGGGAGATCTGTAAATAAAAAAATACATTTACTGTGACGATACAAATATATTCTTCTCTCCCTGTAAACAAAAATGATAATAAGGCAAGTTCCGTATTCATAGGCTTTCTTCTCACTGTTTTGCAAGTCTGGCTAGAAGCAGTGAGGCAGTATATACCGCCAGGAGGGAAAAAAAGAAGATCATAGGTTACCAGGCTTTACCAACTGCGTACCGCTACTTTCCCAATGCTTCATCTACATACCCCTTTATCTGTAATGCGTTGACTCACAGGGGAAGTGTGACATGTCCATCCAGGGTTCTTACACGTTCCCCCTGTTATTCGCATAAACAGATTGTAAGAAAGAAAATAAGATCAACATGCTATTCCCATCATAGCATCCTGAATGCAAAAGAGTTCCACATTTTCAATATAAGTCTCACCACCAAGTGAGAGTCCAAAAGACAAATAGGCCTGTTCCCACCTTAGTTACTCAGAAGTATTGCGTATACTCTTAGACACAGTAACTAATGGCTAGCTCTCCACTGTGAGAGTGGACCTCTCTTGATAGGTTCGTTATCAATGGAAGATAAATGGAACAATGTCAGATATGGATTGGATCCCATCGATATAACCTTCCCATCTGCATGAGCTTCTATTGAAACTCGCCAACGGAGGAGAATATCTGGTGATCCAAACAAGGGAGTACCCAACCAGCACTCGTTCTCCCCTCTGCATGAGCCTCGACCGAGACTCACAAACAGAGGAGAACACTTAGTGCACAGGAAACAAGAAAATATGGAACCGCTCCAAGTGGTATCGCAAGGGCTCACGTTATATATGGTACAAGAAGAACAAAACTCGTGTTGTGCGGAAAGCACCCTTACCGGACCGGCTCTCCGATCCTCCGTATGACTGCAAACAAAATAATCGGCAGCGTTGGTTGCCCCGGAAATGATTATGAGGGCATCGGGTAAATGCACTGACGCATGCGCATCGCCTGGCGCATGGCATCATGGGAAATGGAGTCCAAAACTCTCCCGATGTCAGGGTTCAAGACCGCTTGCGGGGGTTACCCTGGTGCGATCTGACAGAGTAGGGGATAGAGTAATACCAAACATTGATCGTAGATTAGGGCTGATACTAGCTGCACATGAGGGTCTGGGTTCCGCTCACGCAGGGATTACTGCTACAGTTTCATTACTGAAGTACTGCTATTGGTGGCCAAGTCTATCAAAACAGACCAAGGACTTTGTCCTTAAATGCGACATCTGCCAGCAGATTAAAGGCTCCACCGTAGCACGTCCACTACAGACACCTCTTTTGTTCTCGGACAAGCCATTGGAAGGCGCGCCTAAGGCAAGCCCGTCTGCGCCCGTCCGTGCCCGGACGTCACCAGGAGCAGGAACCCCTGCCGGTTTCGCCCAAACTCAGACCAAGAAGGTGAGAACTCATCACACCTATTCTAGCAGAGAGTTGGTTGAGATTAAGAACAGCCATACAAACAGAGAAACAGTTAATAAGCCATGCCCCACTCTCACTGAAGTAATGGGACCGTTTTCATGCAACAACTGCAAATACCAAAGCATACTAGCCCAACCTCAGAGTACCAACACAGTAACTAAGCAGGACATCAGATCTGAGCACCATTGCACAGATAGTATGTATCCTTCCAGTTCAAATAATAGTGAAGGTTGGAACTGCTTTCTAGCAAACGTAAGGTCTCTACCAAAGCATGCAGTTAACATATGGGACCTGCTGTCCTCCACTAACCCTCATATAGGGTTCCTAACAGAAACCTGAACCAAACCTCATTCCAACCCAGCCATTGCAGTAGCACTCCCTGACGCCTACCACATACAAAAACTAGACAGACCACACAGGACAGGAGGAGGAATAGCCATAATTTACAAAGACCCCATCACATTCTCCATTCTAGACCAAGTAAGCAACGACCAGCTGGAAATTCTGATCTTCAAAATGAACTTACACCATAATCTTAGCTGGAAAGGAGCTGTAGCATATCGCCCACCGGGACCACTAACCAACACTACTGCACAGCTAATGGAACTCATTGCGCCACACGTCTTATCTGCCAGGAATTTCCTACTTCTTGGAGACTTTAACATCCACAGCAAAATCCTAGACAACCTAGAGGCTTCGTCTCTTTTGACAGAACTGTCTGCACTCAACCTAACCATAATAAATAAAGCCCCCACCCACCAAGCTGGTCACACTTTGGATATAATACTAACTAATTCCCCCGATATATCCTACGTAGCGACGCTCCCCCTGACATGGTCGGACCACTCTATGGTCGAGTTCCCTATCAACTGCCCCAAAGCACAGCCTGCTCCCAAATGCTATACAAATAGAAATTACAGACACTGGCTCAAAATAACGCCAGCACACTTTGCAGCCGCCTTTTGCCCACCTCAACACTCAGAATTGGAAAATGTAGAAAAACACCTAGCCTCCTTCAATGCCAGCATACTTTCAACCATAGACAACTTAGCCCCACTGAAACAGTCCCACGAACACAAAACGACGCCAGGCACTGTGGTACTCTCCCGCCCTGCGGTTAGAAAAAGGTATATGTAAAAAACTCGAACGCCTGTGGCGGCGCTCACAGGACCTGACAGATAAAGAAAAATTTAAGCATGCTTTATCGCACTACCACCGTAATTTAAAAAACGCTAGGAAAACTCACATTGCATCCACACTTGAACAAGCAGGGAGCTCTCAGAAAATTCTCTATCAGATCGTAAAAACATTCACTAACCCTAAGGCCTGCGACATTGTATCGGCCCCATCCCAAACACTGTGCGACAACATAGCTAGCCATCTAACTCAGAAAATTGACACAATCTATAATAAAATCACCTCTACGAAAGATTCTCAAACTTATCCGGAAATTGCTCTCCCACCTATCCTGCCCATCTCTCGTATGCTAGAGAACTTCCCATTACTCACTACAGAAGGGACAGAAGCCCTACTAAGGTGCGCAAAATCAGGATCCCCACTTGACCTCATACCTGCGAAAATAGCCGCTACTCTGTCCAAACAACTAGCCGACCCCATCTGCTCTATTTTAAACAGTTCCCTGCAGGAAGGGGTCCTCCCCCTGGATTGGAAAGCTGCGCAGATCCTTCCGATTAGAAAGAATCCTAAAATTTCCACGGAAGACGTAACTAACTATCGCCCCATTTCTCTTCTTACCCTTCACACCAAAATTTTGGAAAAACACATTAACAAACACCTCTCAGACTTCACGGAATCCACTAACTGCCTAGACCCCTCACAATCAGGTTTCCGTCCCAGTTACAGCACTGAATCCGCACTGGTGGCAGTCACGGACAACATCAGGATGCTGCTGGATAAGGGTCAAGCGGTGCTTTTGGTGCTGCTGGACCTTTCCGCAGCATTCAACACCATCTCCCACCAAACCCTACTAAGAAGACTGGGAGACATAGGCATCACAGGAAATGCACTAAAATGGTTGTCCAATTTTCTGTCCGACAGAACACAGACCGTCAACCTAGGCCCATTCCATTCACAGACAACCAAGGTGACCAAGGGAGTACCGCAGGACTCATGCCTGAGCCCCACCTTGTTTAAGATTTACGTTACTCCCTTGGCGAGACTGTTGAGGAAACTGGGATTCATCCCCATATCCTACGCGGATGACACCCAACTACTCCTCTCATTTGACAAAGCCAACTCCAATATTCAGAACACCTTCGCTGAAGGAATGAAGGCCATAGTGGAGTGGATGAAAGTCAATTTTCTCCAACTCAATACAGCTAAGTCGGAGATAATGCTATTTGGCGAAGCCACCGTGAAATGGTCTCCGAGCTGGTGGCCAGAGGAATTAGGTCCTACCCCATGTCCCAAACAAGTGGTAAAAAACCTTGGGGTTCGATTGGACCACAATCTCACGCTGGGAGACCATGTGTCTTCCACAGTAGGAGCCTGCTTTCATAGCCTCAGCATGCTCAGAAGAGTCTTCCCCTTCCTGCCATCATCAACCCGGAAAACCTTGATCCAGGCGCAAATCCTAAATCGCCTGGATTACTGTAATGCGCTACTGATTTCAGCTAATGAAAGTGCCATAAACAGACTCCAAGTGGTCCAGAACACCGCGGGCCGACTGGTGACCAATGCCCCCCCAAGAACCGCTTCCCTCCCTTTGCTTCAAAAACTACACTGGCTACCAATAGGGAAAAGGATCAAGTTTAAGATCTGCTGTATGGCATACAAAGCCGTAAACAGACTAGGCCCCAGCTACCTAAATGATAAATTTGTTAATTATGTTCCCCCCAGACCCCTCCGCTCCGGAGCCAAAGCCCTGCTCCAAGTCCCACGCTTCAAAAAAACCTGCCACGGTGGTAAGGCCTTCTACCATCTGGCCCCACACTACTGGAACGAACTCCCCTTGAACCTGCGTCAATGCACGGACTACCTAGCATTCAGAAAACTGCTGAAAACATCATTGTTCTAATCATCCTTCATCAGCTCCTTAGGTGGTCCTAGCGCAGAGATACCCTTATGGGGTGATTCGGGCGCTCTATAAGCAATTAAAGATAAATAAATAAATAAATTGGATTGTGCTTATTTGGACCACTGCGGACCTTTACAATCAGATGGGGCTTACAAGTATATCTTGGTGGCAGTGGAATCATGCTCCAGATTCCTGTGGGTTTGACCACAGCGCTCGGCTGACGCTCGAACTGTTATAAAGGATTTGCAAGTCTTTATCGGAACATACGCAATTGGCACACTACATTCCGACCAGGGTCCGGCATTTAGATCTCGGGCTTACAAAGAAGCCATGGGAAGTTTGGGTGTGGCCTTGCGGTACTCCTCCCTGTACCATCCTGAGGGAAATTCGGTCTTTGAGAGGAAAAACTGTGACTTAAAGCAATCCTTAACAGCAAGGGTATTAGGCTCGGGCAGTTGGGTCAATCACCTATATGGGGACCAGAGGGCACTTAACAACATGCCAAGAAAATCCCTAGGGGGTCGTACACCTTATGAACTTCTGTTTGGTGTGAGAATGTGGGTACCAGACCTCGATAGTGTCAGCACAGTGGCGGCTGAAACACCATTTGACATCAATGAACGTTTGGCTGTTTTACAGGAACTCAATGAATTTCGGGCTTTACAAAGCAAAGTCCAAGTAAAATGCACCACCACTTTGGAAGTGAAGGTTGTGCTGCCAAGACCTGCCTGGGTCCCGAAGATTGGGGACCTGGTCAGGGATAAAATAGTGAACAAAAAAGAATTTGGGCCATCCTGCCCTGGCTGTTGAAGGTACCAGAACTATACTTCTTCCGCCCCTTGCCAGTCGCAGAGACAAAAGGTTTGTCTCTATTGATCTGATCAACCCACACTATGTGGCTGATTTTCAACAGTAGGCCACGTGGGCTCCTGGTTAGCCGCTGCATTCTTCTCGCTACTGTTCAGGAAGTTCAGATGGAAGCTTTAATAACAACAGAAGATTCCACTCTCTAAAGAGAAGGTGTTAACAACAATGAAATGATACTTCTCCCTGTTAAAACAACTACAACTGTACAATCAACAAGTACAGAAATCTCAATTTGAAAAATTACAACATCTATGTGAACATGCCACAGATTGAGTCATCTCCCAGTTCTACAAAACCTGCTGAGCTGCCAAGAATAGACTGAACAGCATCTGGCTACTTCGTGCATTATGACGACTTCTCATCGGATTCAAGTGAACCTGAACTGTCAACACCGCCTCTCCCTTTCAAGCTCCGAGTGTATGCTCTCTATCTTTGGCTGAAAAAGACATACTTTGTTGTTCCCTGGATACATCTCTGGATTACAATTGGCTTACTTTACCTGGTTCTCTGGATTGGTTTAGTGACTGTCTTTTTCCTACTTCTGAATGGACATTATCTCCCAGAACGCTCTGCAGTACATCTTGTGAACTTGGTTCTTAAACCACATGTATCAACACACCGTGAATGAAGGAACTGTCCCTCGTGAACATTACAGCGGTTCCAGTTCCTGACGTAATTGTGTGGGACTGGGTATCATATGATGTGTATTGGCTACTGAACTTTTGCAAATTCCTTATTTGTTTAAAAATTCCTTAAATGATATAATCACCCCTAGTACCTTCTCTGATGATTGGGACATTGAAACTGTGCACAATATGCTTGCAGATCTAGAGCAATCAGCTGCATTTTCTAATGATGAATTGTATTACGGTACATCTAATTATGGAGACATGTTCAGTTATCAACATTATGGTCACCATTTTTTACACAAAGCTAGTGTCCCGTGCGCTGTTTATAATTACACACAATGGGAACACTGCCCAACAGCACCAAAAGGTAGTTCGAAGACATTTGCACACAAGTTTGCTTATTTTTCAAGTTTTAATACATCAGACCCAGCCTCGTACTATTATAGGCTTGCACCTACACCTGCAAAGAAAAATATGCTAACAAACACCAAGCTGATATACTCTGCTTCCTTTATTTCTCAACTGTCTATACAGGGTTTCAACTTTTAGAAGGACACCATAGACACAAAATCTGTCTGGGGGACAAAAGATTGGTATTTTCAGGGAACAGAGGCCTTATTTAGAGCATGCCTCATACCACATCAAATGATTTTCCTGAACAAAACAGTACAACAAACTTCTTGTTTGGGTATAGCGAAACTGAAGGATTTGAACGCGCCGCGTATTCCTGCATTCTCACGCTTTGAGAATTGACAGCACTTAACAAACTTCAATGAGGATACACTAGATACATGATACATAATGGTTCATTCATTTAATCAGACCCCAATTGGAAGGGATGGTTGGTTTGGCCGACAGAAACAAATAGGTGTCAATCTAGATTCCTGGGTAACACCGAAGGGTTTAAGATTAATAGGCCTGATCAGCGATATGTACAAACAGAACATTCAGGGGTGGTGACATCATATAATGTGGGGAAATTGTGCCTAGATTGGCTAAAAACCTCTACACTTTCCCAGGTGAAGCAACACTTGTCCCTTCTTTCTGATGACATGGATCTCAGGGATTTTTTATTAGGTCCCCAGAACCCAAATCAAAAGCACTTTTTGAACGGAATGTAAAATGAGCTGTGGGAGATTTCTCAACAGGAAGCTGCTGAGAGATTGCGCAAGATCGACAGGGTTAATTTAGAAAAGGCTTTGCCTGTGGTTGACATCGGTATGACCACTTTATCATCCAGAGTGTATTCACTGGGCAACATAGTGTCTTCTGCAATTAACATAATACAGCAAGACATGTCTATTTTACAACATGGACTGTCATAATTACTCTCCATCCTAATACTTAGCTGGACGTAATGAACATTACGTTCTGGCCACGTGCCAAGGCGTTACATCAAAAGTACTTATCTGTTTTCTAAATATGATTTAACTGATAGACAGATAGTATTGGCACACAGAGATGCAAAATATACCATGTTGCACATTGAAAAGTTAGACCAATTACCTTTCACCGTGGCTGAGACACCATCTACAGACTGGATAATCCATGGTTACATCACCCTACCGGTCACAACTTTTCAATTCCAATATTGTCTCCCATACCAAGAGCTAGGCAGATATGAAGTGCTAGGGGAAGGTTTTGTGCATGAGTATTGGGAATTGCTGTTCAGGTTTAGATGCAGGAATGGGGACACAGAGGTTTTTCTTAGTGGCTCCAACTGTAAAGATGCTTTAAGCGGATCCTTAGTTTGCAGGAACATTTCTTTCCATGGAGCATGCAATGCTTCGGTAGTGAACTTGTCTAGTTATCTGACGGATTCTCCAGCTGCCGTGATTCATCCGGTGTTCACGCTGCTCTCGAATGGGAGCTATTTGATGCTGAATGATCAAGGTTGCTGCGGGATGGAACCGGGCATCGCTTATCTAGTGACGGTTAATTCCATAGTTACTTGTTGTACACAAGTACTGTTTCCACCTGCCCGCACAGTTTGGGAGGCAGCGCTATGGCCTTCGATAAATGTTTACAAGATACGGTTTGATTCTCTGAGCAAACTGAAAGCCATGCTTTTTCAAAAGGAGGCTCAGTGACAAAGAATTTGCCCAGGATCACACCATTTGGTTAAGCTGGGAAGCCAGGATTGATAGCAGATTTCCAATTTCATGCTGAGAGATTTAGCCATTCAATGGGTTTCCCTTTCTGACATCCAAGGCTAAAGTGTTGTCATTAATTTTTGGGAAAGGAGATTAGCACGTGAAACAAAATCCACCTTTTAATTTTGGCAGTTTTACATAGAGCTAATCTTGGCCATGAACATATAAGCCTTTCACAACAGATACAGACCACTTTGGAGACTTGTCATCAGGCTCATGATCAGTGTTGGAAGAACATGGCGGCCGACTGAGAGTGCAGGTCAGGAGCTCTCAGCCCTCTAGGCAAAGGAGCTCTAGATGAAATGTGTGCTCACAATAGCCCTGTGGCCTCCCGTCTTTTTATAAAACATACCGGCAAGATTCCCTTTCATTGTCGCATTCATCCATGGTGGAACTAATGGTCCGTAGTGGGGTCTGAGCGGAGCCAATCGGAAGCGGCCAGCGTTGCGGCACGAGTGCTGGTCTTTGGGTGGAGGCAGCGTCGAGGCTCAGTAGGGATCGTAAGCCTCAGCACGCATTTGCTTCTAGGGAGTTCCAGGAAGCATTGGGGCCCTCAGGGTATTGTCGTTCCTGCTGCAAACATTTAAAGGGACGCCGGCTGTGCTCAACAGAACAGGGAAAACCAACAGGCTGCATATGATTTGTACAAGCGGTCGTGGGTGTGGAATAAGAAATCCATAAGAATCTGCTAACTCTCCTGCAACCAGGAGGAAGCCAGCAAGTAAAAAGCAAGTTTCCTCCTGGGGTGGGGGGTTTGGAGCAGGTTCCTATGATCAACTAAACGTCAGATACTCCTTAAGAAACAAACAAGTTGTGACAGAAAATACTTTGTCCACCTTGTCACAAGTGAAACCAATTCCGGTTTCTGCCTCCTGCAAACAGAGTGAGAGTCAGGGGGAGATAAAAGCGGCAGATATAAATCTTTACTCTAAGTTCCCAGTACCGCTCCCTTCAACTGCCCCGAACATTTTTTTCTAGTGGACATCAAATTAAGTAGAAACATCCAAAAAATTGAACATATACCGGAACACGTCTGACCACTCAGCAGTTAGCCTAGAGCTCATGCTAGATAAAACAACTGGCCCCCTGAGATGGACTGTAAATCGAATACTCCTTTTTGATCACCAGATAATAGATTACTTGAAGCAAGAGACAAGAGAATACTTCCAGCTAAATAGAGGTTCAGCCCCCCTGCAGATTGTTTGGGATACCTATAAGCCTACGTCAGGGGGAGACTAATCAGTTTAGCTACATTTCAGTGTAAGGAAACTAAAAATAAGATAAGAAATCTGGAATCCACAATACAGAGGCTACTGGGTGCTGCAGACCACATTTATAATTCTCAAGATCTGGCAGTGATAGAGGAATGGATAAAGAGTGTAAGGGCTGATCTTGCAAATGACTTAGAGGCAATAATCAGAAAAAAGTGGGAAGCAAGTAAATTGTCCCACTATGAAAATGGAGAGGGGTGCGGCAAGTTACTGGCCTGGAAAACAAAGATAGAGCAGACTAGAAACACTGTTAAAGCCATTCAAAATGAAGCCTTCAGTAAAATTTGTTCAGAAGATCTGAAGATAGAGCAGGGCTTCACCCACTTCTTTAAAAAATTGTATGCAGAAGACCTAGTTGTGACGGAAGAGAAGATCAAGAACTACCTCTGTAGAAGAGATACCCCAATTCTACAAGCAGATTTAAAGGAAGAATTACATTCACAGATAAGTATGGAAGAGGTGACTAATGCAATCAGAAAATTAAAAAGAGGGAAAGTAGCTGGCCCAGACAGTCTACCAAATGAGTTCTATTTCACTTTGAAAGATGAGTTGGCCCCTATTCTACATAGGCCATGTACAAATGGTCCTCAAAATGGGTGAGAATTGTGTGGAAGAAACTACATAGTAAAAAGAAAACATGGGGGCATCGCAAGTCCAGACTTCTATCAATACTGTTGGGCTTTCCAATTAAAGAACATAAGATCTCTACTTTTAGATAGCTCCTCCCTTACCCCACTTCTCAAACCTTGACAAAACGTTTGCTCATGGAGGGGGACTATTTTCTCTTTAAATTCGGACACCCAAAGTACTTTAAAAAGGTTAGGCTGAAGCTACTGGAAGCAGCTTGCAAACTTTGGTAACAAGTTAGATGGACATTAGGGGTACCTTACTACAGTAGTTTTGTGCCGATATTGAACTCCCATGAGGACTTCCGGAATATCTTCAAGAAAAGCTGTCAATTCCTCTGATGGAAAGGGGAGTAAGTAAATGGGGTCAAATTATAGAGGAAAAACTCACTGGTCTCCTGGGAGTCCTTTTCGGAAATAACCAAGGACAACCTGTCCAAATTTAAGAATTACCAACTGGCAAGTTGGGCATGGGGTTCAAGGAAAGACGGGAAAGGAAATAGCATCTGCGAGGAAAAGTTACAAGGAATATCGCCCCAAAGTAAAGAGGTATCTAAGTGGTATTGGATGCGAGTACACACTGGAAAAGAAGTTTTTACCCTGCCAACAGAGATCTGGGGTCGGGACCTGCCGACGCTTGATGTGCAAACCTCATGGCAAGTATCAATGCCTGCTCTTAGGTTGTCAACTATATCTGCACCACTCAGGAAACATCATCTGTTTACAGTGCACAGGGCATATTGGACTCCAAAAAAGCTGTTGATTCTGGTAGGATGAGACGTAAAGAGGTGCCTTAAGTGTGGCAAGGAAAAAGCAGATGATGTCCATATGTTTTGGCAGTGCCCTCTGATCCAGATCTATTGGCAAGAAGTGGGTAAGGTGCTTACAGAGGTTATGGGTCAAGAAGTAAATGTAAGCCTGACACTGGTGATTTTTGAGATCACAGATGGTGGACAGCCACTGATAAAATTGATAAAGAAACAAAAATCCTTACTTTTTGTATTAATATTGTTGGCATGACGGGAAATATGTTTGAAGTGGGTGCTTCACTGCCCTCCAATTTTGTGGGAATTTTAAGCATCAGTCCAAAGGATAAATAGTTTAGACTGTAGCGGCATCCCAACCAAGAGGATAAAGTTTTGGGATATAGGGGAACACTGGCATAAATAGCAACAGAATAACAAGTGAGGTTAATTATTTAACTTGTGAAAAGAAAATGTCCAATGATTATGCATTCAAGCAATAAACCTTTAATGGGAGTTCAAATGAGGGTCACACAAAGATCTCCCACGGTTCAATGTTGCTTATGAGGCTCACGAGCTCTTTCAAACGAGTGATATGGCCCTCATTTACCTTTTCCCTTTCTGGTGAGAAGTGGGAGGTTTCCATTATCATCTCCGGATATCGAGCTCCTTTTGACTTCTTACTGCACAAATGAGGACAAACCAAAAACAAACAGATACAAACCACTTTACACCTTTTTTGTGACATAGGCAGATTTGCCAGATTTATGGGATGTGTAACCGAGGCTGGGATACAAAGCTGATTTCCCATCTTACATGTTCAGCATCTGGAGCCAGTAAGCCATGTGGCCTTCAATGAAAGCTCGGTTTGTTTTGGGCTGAAGGTTTCAGGAGGTCCTCGAGTCGAGCAAGAGCCAAGCATCTGGCTTGAGCCTGACTCAGGCTTTTAGTGGCTCAGCCACCTTTACTATACATGACAAATGTTTTCGTGACTCAGCTAATGCACAGACTGGACCAAAGCCAACTCCAAAACCTCAGATTTGTTCTGAGTTGGCTGTCACTGTTAATTTGTTGGCTCACCTACCTCTACGATATGCCCACAACATTCTTTTCAGCTTAGACCACAATTTTCATTGCCACCTTTAGCTAAGTGTATTGTACTTTTAATGATCCCTTTGCCCTCTTAACTGCACCATTACCTTCAGGGTGATGAAGTGAAGTGAATTTGTGTTTGTTGGACTTGGCCCTTTCTGCAGAGTCATCCCCAAACCTTTTGCCTTCACTCCTCCTATTTTTGCTGAATTCGTTTTTATTGGCCGTAAGACTCTGCACACTTTACCACTGCTAACCAGTGCTAAAGTGCTTGTGCTTTCTCCCTACAACATGGTAGAGCTGGTATATACCCAACTGGCATATTTAGTTTACTTGTAAGTCCCTAGTAAAGTGGCACTACCTGTGCCCAGAGCCTGTAAATTAAATGCTACTAGTGGGCATGCAGCACTGATTGTGTCACCCACTTAAGTAGCCGTTTAAACCTCAGGTCTGCCATTTCTGCCTGCATGTTACGTTATGTTATGGTATGTCATGATATATATATATATTTGTACAGCGCTCGAATCCCCGTATGTGTCTTGGCGCTTGCTGATAAACCAGAAAGAGACTCAGCAAAGGACACTAATAAGTGGAAAACAACCAAGTCTTCTGAGACTTCCTGAAGGGCAAAAGACTAGGCATTGTTTTGATGAAAAGTAGGAGTTCGTTCCAAGCTTTCGTAGCATTCCGTACAAAACCTCTGCCACCCAAAATAGCGTGCTTAAAGCTAGTCCTATGAACATTTTGGCAGTAGCTGAATGTAGAGATCTGGCTGGAACATACCAGGTAAAGATTTTTTTTAGGAATCAGGACCTTGATCATGCAACGCTTTATAAGCAATAAATACAAAGAGATTTAAAAGAGTATCCTTTGCCTTACAGGCAACCAATGAAGTTCCCCAAAAGAACTTGACACAGAATGGTACTAAGGAATTTTCAAAAGCAACCTAGCAGCCACGTTCTGCAAAGTATGGAGTTTATTGAGAACATCCAGATAAAGCCCATTGTTGTAAACAATCTTAGCTAACACCTGAGTGATAACTTCCGTTTTCTGAAAAATGGCAGGAATAAACGGTAGGATCCTCTTAATCAGTCTCTAAGTATAGTATGCGGCAGAAGTGACTGCATTAACCTGGTCATAATAGGACAATTTATCATTAATTAGAACTCCAAGGTTCTTGGCTGCTCTCACCGGTGTGGAAAGAGGACCTAGCCCCGATGGCCACCATGCAGTGGACCAAAAAGATGACTGAGGACCGAAAATCAAAACTTCCATCTTTCCTGATTTTAATTTCAACCAATTTCTGGACATCCAGGAACTGACTGCCTTCATATGGTTGCAGAAATTTGCCCCAGACCCACTCTGTGCAGTTTAAGCTCTCATTTTGACCAAAACAAACTTTCCTTTTGACTACATTTAAGTCACTCCTTGGGTAGGCCTGAGCAGCTCAAAGGGCAGGGTGCAGTGTATTCAAAAAGTTGGACACATACTTTTTAATTGTACATGTCCTGGTTGTGAAAACCCCTTAAATTTGCTTTTTACTACTGCAAGGCCTACCTCACCCATGGGATAACATTGGAGTTACCTTATTACATTTAATAAGGTTTAATTTCCAAATGGGAGCAGGTAAGCAGTTCTTAATTGTTGTCTTTGGAATGATAATGAAAAACCTCTCACATGGTGAAGTCGGATTTTAAATTGCAATTTTGAAACTGCCACTTTTAGAAAGTTGGCATTTTCCTGCCTTAGCCATTTAGTGCCTGTCTGTGTCACATGACTGGGTGTAGCTGACAGTTGAGCTTTGTGTATTTCTCCCAGAAAGCCACACACAATAGAGAGCTTAGGTGTGCCTAGAAGGGCCATCACTGGCAGGATGGGAGGGCGGAGCTGGGCACTGCCCTACTTACACTTGAATAGGCGGTGTCCTGCCTCCACACAAAGGGCTGCCTACCCCCTGTAGTTAGTCTGGAGCCAGGGCAGGGGAGGCAGGATGCCTGTGGACTTCAAAAGAAACCCTAGAAGCTTCTCCCACTTCAAAGGAAGGCCCAGGTATAAATATTGGACCCTAAACACCAACTCTTCAATGTACTTCTGACCTGTTTATACTCTAGCAGGAAGAAGGACTGCTGTGCTGCTGAAAGCACTGCCACTCTGCTGGACCACAGCTCTGAAAGACTGCTTCCCTGCTGTGCTGACCTGTTGCCATCGTGCCTGGATGCAAAGGAGTGGACCTGCATCTGTTGATCCCAGGACCCCAAAGTGACTCCAAGGGCTAGTTGGCTGGCCTTCTGACTAGAGCCTCAGGGACAGAAGGCTCCAACAACCTTGACCCCAGGACCTGGATCTGCCATCTGTAAGTCATATCCTGCCAAGCGGTGCCACCCCAGTCCCGTTTTCCGGTGTTGCAGGAATCCTAAACCGGTGGTAGGCACCGGTTATAAGTGAAGTTTTAGATGAAAAGGTGACTCCTCTGTTAGTGGAAAATGTAGTGGAGATCGTAAAGCTAAGAGGGGGAGAAGCTGGAGCTAAAGACAACAGGAAAGGTGGAATGGCTTTTCCTGTCTGTGCTCCGCACGGTTGACAAGCAGACATTAATCCTGGATGCTGAGATAAGAAATCTGCACGGTGAGGTCGCAGCCTTGCAGTAAAGACAGCTTACTTTGAGAGAGACTGTGGAACGTGCAGTGGCTAGAGATGATCAGATGGAGGCAAGGTGCACCGCAACAGCAATGCGAGAAGCTCAGCAGAAGAGCCTAGGGCACCTTTAACTGTGCGTGTGAGGGTGTTGGTGTGTAAAGAGGATTGGACCCCAGTGACTGGAATGGGTCAGTCTCTGACAGTGATTAGTGGGACTGGGACGATGAGGTAGAGATACTTGTGGTGGAATCAGTAGAGGATGTAGATGAAGGGGGGAGGCTCTAGAGGCACACACCCTTGTGCAGAGCAAGTCAAAAGGAATAGGTGCGAGACAAGTGTAGAATACTCACCTGGAGAAGGATTATCCACAAAGCAAATTGTTGAAAATAGCACGCATGTTTAGGGAGAAGCATGAAGAGCCCCTGTTCAAATGGCTAGTTCAGTTATGGGATACAGGGGTAGATGGAACATTCTTATCACCTGATTAACTTTAAAAAAGTGATCAGTTATGACTCTTGCTTTGTTATGTTGGGACAGCGATTGCAAGGTGCCCATGGGCAGCAGGCGTTTTCCTTGATAGGTTGGTTGGTAGAGGAATTGAAGCAGTTGTACCCAACTGCCATAGATGTTGATGAAAATTGGGGACCTTGGCAGACCATCACAAAGGCAAATTAGCAAATGAGGGAACTACAGTGTAGACGGAAGGAGAAGAATGCTCCCAGTGGGGAGCAACCTTCTGCTCCTCCTGCAGAGGAGATACAGGAGAAGAGAACCGGGTCAAACAATAAAGGAAAGAAAGTGCCAATTTCAACTTTGGACCCTGACTTGCCCAGCGATAGCTGAGAAGTCCCGGAGCCATTTTGAAGGTCAGGCCAAGCCCAGTGGGTCAGGGCAGTGGTAAAGAGGAGCCCCAGGGACAGGAGGCCATCTGTCCCTCTCACCATTTATCACAAAAAAAGGGGTAAACGTGATGGCACTGCCCGATACAGGCGCAGAGGTAACCCTGAGAAGCAGAAACCCCCTAAGGTTGCCTGGGAGGAGTGTCATTATCAATAGTTATGGGGGTGCTGAGACAGAGGCTAAACCTGCCAGGATCAAACTAGCAATTGGTAGAGGACTGATATATACAGCTCAGGCATTGATGTATATATTATTGGTATGGATTTGCTATTGGGCAAAACCATTGAGACAGAGTGGGGGAAGTTCACATTCAGCGTGAGAAACATTCACATAAAGATACCCGAGAAGATTTTGATTGGGTATGTGATATGGAGCCTCTTGCAGGAGCCCCCTCAAGCTGAACCAGTGTGTATTTAAACAATACCATATAGTGAAAGGGCACAAAGAGATTTCAGAGACTATTCAGACGTTGACAGAATACTTACAGGAGAGAGGGTGGACTATCAACCCCAAGAAGGTGCAGGGTCCCGCTCAAGAGGTCAAATTTTTGGGAACTATCTGGTGCGGACCAGTGAAAAGAATACCACGGAAAGTGATTGATATGGTACAGCAGTTGGCTGTCCCTACAACAAGGGCAGAAGCGCAGCAGTTCTTGGGGTTGATGGGAGTCTGGAGACAGCACATACCTAATTTAGAATTAATACTGAAACTAGTGTACCAAGTGAATGGGAGGAAGCATGCTTTCCATTAAGGGCTTGCGCCGCAAAGAGCCATCAAAGGAGCAAAAGAGGCATTACAGAATTACTTTACACTAGGCCCCAGCACAGAGGGGGATCCTTTTGAATTAGAGGTGGCAATGCAGGATGATGTGGCAGTGTGGAGTCTGTGGTGAAGGCAGGGAAGGAAGAAGGTTCCACAGGGGTTCTGGTCCAGGAAACTGACACCACCAATGAGTAATTTTACCCCTCTAGAGAAAGAGTGGGCGAAAGCATATTGAGCACTAGTTGAGACCAAGCGCATTACTGGGGACCAACCAGTCACCCTAAGAACACAAGGTTCACTGTTGGGCTGAGTGAAAGAAGGAGGAACAGGTGCTAGAGTAGGTAGGGTACAGGAATCTACCATTGTGAGGAGGAAATGGTATCTGCAGTAGAGAGCAAAGCCCGAGCCCCCTGGCATGCCTAAGCTACAAGAAGATGTTGTGGGCTATGGAATTGCAGGCAATAGCCTCTCCCCCAGAAGCCACTGACATAGAGCCTTCTCCATTTAAATCTGCCCCACCTTTTGAGCAACTCAACGAGGAACAGCAGGAAATGCATGGTTTTACTACTGGGATAGCTCGATACCAGCAAGGCAAAATACAATGGCAAGCAGTTGCATTCCAACCTGCTACAGGACAATGCTGCCAAGAGGAGGAGAAAATGGTTCGAGCCAGTTTGCTAAATTGCAAGGTGTGGCAGCAGTGATTGAGCAAGCCCCTGGTGGAGAAGGAACTTTTGTGTACACTGACAGTTTGGCCACTTGTAAAGGACTGGTGAGCTGGCCACCGACCTGGCAAAATTGTGGACTGGCCCCTTGGATGGCACACAACAGTGCAGTCTGGCCAACAGAGATGCTACTCAAGACATCCAGAGCCTCTTCAGATATCACTGATGGGTGATTAGTGCCAGGAGCAGAGGTGCCTGGGTGTTTGGATAAAATATCAGGTAAAACATATCGTGCTACAGAAATATTGTGTCACGAATATCAGGACTTCACACATATCTTTGTAAGCAATATAGTAGTTAGAAATATCATTTTTAGTGTTGTTTATAATATTGATGTTAAAAATATCAATGTAGTAAATATCGTTGGATAAAATATCGTTTTTTATGATAAAATAGTATGTAATGTCTTACATTTTTTATAAATCTTCGTTTAGATTTTTTTTTAAATTGTATATGTTTTTTTATTTATTGAATTGTTGAAATTTATGTTTAATTGTTTAATGTATTATAGAAAATATATTTTTAGTAGTGGGATGTTGGGTGAATAGGGGATAAGGGTGGGGAGATTTAAAACAAATTATATTTCAATTTTTATTTGTAAGTTAATAATATTTTTAATTTGAAGATTATTTTTTGTAAAAACTAATTCAATTACAGTTTTTTATATTTGTATCTGTTTATTTAATGAAAAATAAGATATATGTTAATGTTTTTATAAAAAATAAAAATTAAAAAATTTTAAAAATTATTATTTTTATACATTGTTATATTTGGATTTATTTGGATAGTTTAGTTAAAATATGCTAATTGTTTAATGAAATTGTTATAATTGTATAAATTATTTAAAATTAGGGAAACATTTAGAATTTTTTAAAAATATTTTAAAAACATTCAATGTATAAATTTAAGAAATTCTTATACAATTT
This sequence comes from Calotriton arnoldi, assembly GCA_963921515.1. Taxonomy (NCBI): domain Eukaryota; kingdom Metazoa; phylum Chordata; class Amphibia; order Caudata; family Salamandridae; genus Calotriton; species Calotriton arnoldi. Next base: position 839,778 of record CAWUFW010006923.1, on the reverse strand, counting down.
ATTTAGTAAATTTGCTAATTTATAATAATTGTAATTGTATTTTTTTAAGTTTATGTATAGTAGATAATATTATTTACACATTTGAAAAATGTATTATTAAATAAAATAAAACAAGATTTACATTTAAATTTGTATGTAAATATGAGTAGTTGAAAATAGTGGTTTATGATATTAATATTTTTAAATTTAAACATTTACTAAAGTTCCATAATTTGTACTATTAATAGTGCATTGTGCATTTTTTAAATATAATTTTCGAAGTAAAAAGTTGTAATTAGTTTTGGACAAATAAATTGTAGTTTTTAGTTTTTGATAGCTTCCTTAAGTTGGATTAGATTCAAGTGGAAATAGTAAATGTCACCCCTTAGAGTCCAACACCTTCTATTAGTTGGTTAAGATTGGAGTGGGAATAGTAAATGTCACCCATTTACTGTCCAACACCTTCCCCAATATGGTTAGATTGGAGTGAAAATAGTAAATGTCACCCTTTTAGGGTTGATCACCTTCCCAAAGTTGGTTTAGATTGGAATGGGAATAGTAAATGTCACCCCTTTACTGCCCAACACCTTCCCCAATATGGTAAGGCTGGAGTGGTAATAGTAAAAGTCACCCCTTTATTGCCCCACCCCTTACCCAAGTTGGTTAAGATTGGAGTGAGAATAGTAAGTGTCACCCCATAGAGTCCAACACCTTCTATGAGTTGGTTAAGATTAGAGTGGGAATAGTAAATGTCACCCTTTTAGTGTCCAACACCCTCCTGAATATGGTACGGCTGGAGTGGAAATAGTAAATGTCACCCCTTTAGTGTCCCACATCTTCCTCAAGTTGGTTTAGATTGGAGTGGGGATAGTAAATGTCACCCTTTTTGTGTTTAACACCTTCTATGAGTTGCTTTAGATTGGAACGGGAATAGTAAGTGTCATCCCTTTAGAGTCCAGCACCTCCTATGAGTTGGTTAAGATTGGAATGGGTATAGTAAATGTCACCCATTAGTGTCCAACACTTTCCCCAAGTTGGTTTAGATTGGAGTGGAAATAGTAAATCTCAACCTTTTTGTGTTTAACACCTTCTATGAGTTGGTTTAGATTGGAGTGAGAACAGTAAGTGCCAACTCTTTAGTGTCCAACACCTTCCCCAAGTTGTTTTACGTTGGAGTAGCAATAATAAATGTCAACCTTTTAGTGTGCAATACCTTCCCCAAGTTGGGTTAGGTTGGAGTAGGAATAGTAAATGTCAACTTTTGTCACACATATTTTTCAAAATGTACTGTTTCATAATTTTTATACATTGTATAGTTTAACATTTTGTTAAATATATTTTTGCTTAAAAAATAATAGTAATTATAAAGTCAAGTAAATGAAATAATTATTTTTATTTGAAAAAATACAAATAAATCAGATTTTACACGTGTATACTTTCACATGTAACTTTTTATTGAATATAATTTTTACACATTTCAAAACTTTTTAATACATTTTGTTAACATCATTCAACATATTTTTAACTAGCATATATTAAATAAGTGTATATATTTAATACAAACATAATTTAAACTTTACAAATTTTGTACAATTTTCACAATATTGTTTGATATGTTTAACATTTTTAAAAACGTTTGCTTTTTTACATGTATTAACAAATGTCTAACATTTCCCATTGATTTCTCTGGGGAGACAGTCTTTTTTTTGGTTTCATTTGGTGGCCATTTTTTCTACTGCTACCTTGTATTTTGCAGTCTATTTGTGTTGTTTTGGGTCTTTTTTCCAGGAACTGAGTCGCGGTTAGGTGCTGCTATTCGTCAGAGCAGGTAAGTGTTTTTTTAAGGTTTGGAAGTTAAAAGACTATTTAGATGTGTTTCAAGAAGTGTGTTGCACTCTCTTGGGGAAATGGTCGGAACAACGTGGGCTCAACCACTCGTGTCCGAACAACGCAAGTGCAACCACGCTTGTCTTAACCACGCATATGCGTGGTTAAGGCAGTGCATGGTCTAGCTGCTGGAATGGGTGGCTCAGGAAGAGGAAGGATCGGGAGAGGACGCGGTGAGGTAAGTGGGGCTTGGGCCGGGTTTTGGGGGATGGGGGTAGTTTTCAGGGCTGGAGGTCGGGTTGTTTTCAGGGCTGGGGTAAAGTTGAGGAAGTTTTTAGGGCTCGGGAGGCAGGGGTTGGTTTTCAAGAGTGAGGGGGTAGTTTTAGGCCTCAGGGCAGGGTCTTGGACGGTTTTAGGACTCAGGGTGGGGACAGGGATGGAGGTATTTTTTTGGGCTTTGACAGCCGTTTTAGGGCTTAGGGCGGAGGGGTGGGGTCGTGGCAGAATTTGGGTCTGAGGGTGTTTTAGGGCTCAGGGCGAGTGTCAGGGGTCGGGGGGGTTACACTTACCTGATAATTCTTAACCACACATATGTCTTTGCCATACATGCCTTAACAACGCATATTTCTTTGTTAAGGCATGCTTGGTAAAGGCCTATGCGTGGTTAAGACGTGCGTTTGTTAAGACCGCGTGGAACCAGCATGCGTGGTAATCGCATGTGTGGTTCCATCACACAACCATTCTTTTGATGTATGGCATTCTTTTTTACAATGTATTACCAATGTATGATTATGTTCTGTTAAAATATGTAAAGTTACTTATATTTTGATGATTAAGTGTAATGTATGTGTATATTTGGGAATGTGATGTATTGTATGGGTGGGTGTTTCATGTTTTGTTTACAGGTTTGTATCTACGAATTAATTCGATGGGAAGTTGGAGTTAACAAATTTTTTTAATAGGAAATCAATTTTGGTTTGTTATAAACCATTTATGCGTACTTGGGGGGTCATTACAATAGCGGGCAGATCGCCACCGCCCGTATGGCGGTGGCGATCCGCCCGCCATATTCCACCGCCCGCATGCCAATTCCCCTGCCATATTACGATGGCGGGTGGGAGCCCGGCGGACGGAAAGACCGTCCGCCGGTTTTCCGGCGGTCTGACAAGGGACCGGGCGGAAAAGGGCACTAATATGGTGGTGGTGTCTGCAAGACACCACCATCCATATTAGGATGGTGGCGGAGAGCAGCCTTTCCATGGCGGCAACGCCGCCATGGAAAGACATACGGTCTTTGCTGTTGGGGGCCCATTGCGGGCCCCCTAAGATGTTGGGGGGGTGGGAGGTGCACATGGGGGTACCTATGGTACCCCCTGCATTTGCGTACACAAGGTGGCAGGCACCACGCAGTGCCTGTCACGTTGTGCATGCAAATGCACGACATGCATATATTGCATTGTGGCGGGTGCTGCTTACAGCACCGCCCGCCGCAATTCAATATATGCGGGATGCCTACAGCGGGACCGCTGCTCCTCTGGCGGACGGTCCCATTCACCGTTACGGTGGCGGGCGGACTTTGTCCGCCCATCGCAATGTGCCCCTTAGATTTTCTTTTTTGGTGGGGGGGTTCCTGGAGCAGTTCTTTAAAAAAAATACTTTATAGGGTTTTTTATTGAACCTACGCACTTTGGAATATTTCAAAGGGTTTCTAATGGATTGTTTATATTTTTGCATTTTTGGGGGGACTTTTTGGAATTTTTTTTTTTATTGGATTATTATTATTTATTTAAGTGGAGGTGGAGAAAGATTTACAGCTACAAAATGGCAAGTTTTATATAGATTTTTTGTTGTGGCTGGGAAATGTTATATATTGTTTATGTTGTGTTTATTTTATTATTAGGTGGAGTTGTTTGAATTACGTGTTGTATTTATTTAATGTGACGGTTTGAATTTGTTTTTAAGTTGATTAAATGATTAGTATTTTTTGTGATTATTAATATGTATATTTTTAGTATATCAGTGTTTATTTTTTGGTTGTTTATAATTATTTCACTGATCTAATAAAATATTCATATAATTATATTTGAAAAAATTGGTTTATTTGTTTAGTGTATGTTGTAGTTTGTGAGGTTTTCAGTAGGTTTTTATGTGTTTTTTAAAGGATGGATTTGGCTATTACTTCTAACTTTTAAGATTTGGACTTTACATTGTAGCATTTTGTACATTTTTTTAGTTTGTTTGTTAAGTTTAGGGCCAATTTAAGTAACAGAATGTTCTATCATAGTTCTAGGTAGCTTTGCTCCTTTTGTATTGCTTCAATAAATTTGTATAGTGTAGGTTGAATTCTGCCTAGTGTGGATTGGAAGGCATTGTGCCATCCTTTCACTGCGCTGTTTGTTGTTTAGCTTCCTGTGCCAGGGTGCTGTCTTAGACATTCCACCATGGTATTTGGAATTTAGGGCCTGATTAGGATGGCGGTCAGACTTACGTCCGACCACCATGCCTTCGGAAACGGGACCGCCCAATTAGCACACGCCGCAGTACAAAAGATACACTCTGTACATATCCCTGCACTATGTGGCAGGCCCCATGAGGGGCCTGCCACATGGTGCAGGGATATGTACGGGAGCACCATAGATGCCCCCCAGGGCCCATGTTGGAGGGCCAGGGGGTTAGGGGGTCCCCTACAGGCCCCCAATGTCCCTTTCCGCCTGCCATTTCATGGCGGGTAAACCGCCATGAATTGGCCGGCGGGAAGGGACTTCGTAATCCGTACTGCAGGTACCACCACTATTGTAGGGATAGCGGACCCTCCGACGGTTCGATGGGCTCCTTGAGCCCATTGGATCCGTGGCGGTCAGTCTCTCCGACCGCCAACCATCCGCCCGCCATCATAATGCGGTGGGCGGGCGGTAATGCAGGGTCTGATGACGGAGGGACCGACGGCTGACAGTGGCAGTCCCACCGCCATCATAATGAGGCCCTTAGTGTGGCGTCTGTGTCCTGACCAATGCAGTCTGCCCACCAATGTGTCTTCAAAATAATCCATTACGGGACAAAGGGGTCTATTACGATGGCGGTTGGATGTCCACCGCCGGGCCGGCGGTGGCGCCCGCCGTATCGGCAGTGGACATCCGCCCGCCATCGCAACCTGGAAAACCGCCGGTCATATTAGGAGGGCGGTGGTGACCGCGGCGGTAGGAAATTCCGACCGCCGCTTTACCGCCGGTTGCCATCCGCACTCCTGCCTGGCGGACGGAGCAGACCGGGATAATGGTGGCGGTGCAGAGCAGGCTCCGCCGGCAGGATTATGATGCCGGCGGTAGCCAGCCTTTCCTCAGTGGTCAGACCGCCATTGAAAGGCATTCAGTGATTGTCTTCCGGGGGCCCGTTGCGGGCCCCCAATGTGTTGGGGGGGTGTGGGTGCACTGGGGGGGTACCCATGGTCCCCCCTACATTTCCCTGTACCAGGTGGCAGGCACTGTGCAGTGCCTGCCACGCAGTGCAGGAAAATGCAGGACATGCTCATTTCGGCATCGCGGCGGTGCTGCGGGCAGCAGTAACCGCCGCAATGTTAATGCCCGCGATCTGACCGCCGCGGTCGGATTTCGACAGCGGGTCATCGTAATGCGACCAGCGGTGATGTCGCAGTACATGCGGGCAGTTTTTTCCCGCTACCATGGCGGTCGGGGAGGTTTCCCGACCGCCATCGTAATAGGCCCCAAAGTTTGTCTTCATTTTGTTGATAAATAGGGGTTTCTATTAGTAAGTTATAGTGGTTGGCTACCTCTGTGACAGGGACGTAAGCTAGTGCTATCATTTTTTTTTATTTCGATGGCAAATTGGCTGTTGGTGGAATATTCTACACTTAGGGGCCGACTCCGATTCGGGCCGGAAATCTCACCGACCGAGCCGGACCCGGAGAGATTTCCGACCGAATCGGACCCTAGTAGCCCGACCGAACGAGTACGATGCCCACGTATGCTATCGGACTCGATTCGGTCGTACTCCCATTGAAGTCAATGGGAGCCGGTCGTACAACGCGTACGCGGGCTCCCATTGACTCAATGTGTGCGAGGCGAACAAGGGCGCCCCCTACAGCGGGTACGCGGCGGAGCGACTCGCGCCGTACATGCACAGGTAGGGGGGACCCATGGGTCCCCCCTGTGTGTGACTCGCACGGCTACGCGTACAGGGGGGTCCGACACGGACCCCCAAAGTGCGGCTCCGACTGCTCTTTGGAGCCGGACTGCGCGAGTCGGTCGGACTGCTCGAGGCGCGCATCGTACTTACCCGGCCTGGGAACGTCTCCATTGCGCGGTGCGAGTCGTGTCCGTGCGAGTCGGTCGGAGCGAACGAGTCGGTCGGCGACTTCGCGAGCGCACGCATCGTACTCGCTCGCCCGGACGCACGTACGAATCGGTCGGGAAATAGGGCTCTGAATCGGATCCGGTTAAGCCGAATCTGATTCGGAGCCCTACCGGCCGAGATCGGAATCGGCCCCTTAGTGTATATTTTTGCAGGTGTCGCCATATACTCTGATAAACCCCTTCGCTGCTAGGCCTCCCCCCCCCCCCGCTCCCTTCCCCGTGCTAAGCCTTTTTTTTGGGCTATTTGGGGTAGGTCACGCTTAGGCCCCTGTAACATTTTGTCCACAAAAGGTATCCATGCCAAATGGAACCAATAATGGATCCTGGAAAGCTATACATGTCTGAAAAGTAGACAAAATTCTGCAATCAGCAATAGGTCATTTGTGTAGATCCTTAAAGGTGTTCCTATAGAAATTGAGTTGAAATAAACAGCCATTTGTGCCTCCATTTTCACCTGTAACTTCTTCTAAGTATGGCAGATTTTTAAAAGCAATATACTGTTACGTCTGCTGGACCCATTTGGTTGCGAAGATAAATAGGACTTGTAAGTTCACCAAGAACCCGAGGTACTCAGAGTCAATAACTGAGATAAGCCTTGCAATGATTTTTCATTGTGTAACCGGTATACAGCAGTCCATTTGGTAAAATATAATGAGTGAAAAATAGGTATCAAGGAAATCTATGAATTTCAGAAATGGAAACAACATATGGAGTTTATAAGCAGTGGTTATCTGCACATCTCTGAATTTGCGGGTACCTATACTAGCATGTGAATAAGAGGGCATTTTTCAAAATGACTTCTTTTTTACACACTTTTTTACATTTCCAAGGCAGAAATGCATTTAAGGTCAATTGGTAGTAACACTTGTTCTTCTATTATGTGTTCCCTTTAGTCTCCTGATAAGTATGGTACCTCACTTGTGTGGGTAGGCACAGAACCCGTGACAGGAAACAGCACAAAAAGCAACTTAGACACATCACCTTTTTCCAGTGAAAACTGACCCTTTTTTTGCAATGTGCCTAGCTGTGGATTGTGAACCCTAGCTCAGCCAGCACCTAGGGAAACCTAGCAAACCTATACATTTTTGAAAAATAGACAACCAGGGGACTCCAGGATGGGGTGACTTGTGTGGCTCTCACCAGGTTCTGTTACCCAGAATCCCTTGCAGACCTCAAACTTTATAAAAGAAAACACATTTTCCTCACATTTCCGTGATTGAAAGTTCTGGAATCTGTGGGGAGCCACAAACTTCCACCCACCCAGCATTTCCACAAGTCTCCCGATAAAAATGGTACCTCATTTGTGTGGGTAGTCCTAATGCCTGCAACAGGAAACGGCCCAAAACGCAACATGGACACATCACATTTTTCCAGTGAAAACTGACCCTTTTTTTGCAATGTGCCTAGCTGTGTATTTTGGGCCCTTGCTCTGCCGGCACCTAGGGAAACCTAACAAACCTGTACATTTTTAAAAACTAGACACCCAGGGGACTCCAGGATGGGGTGACTTGTGTGGCTCTCACCAGGTTCTGTTACCCAGAATCCCTTGCAGACCTCAAACTTTGAAAAAAATAACACATTTTCCTCACATTTCTGTGATGGAAAACTCTGGAATCTGCAGGGAGTCACAAGCTTCCACCCACCCAGCATTCCTCCAAGTCTCCGAAAAAAATGGTACCTCACTTGTGTGGATAGGCCAAATGCCCGCGACAGAAAACAGCTCAAAACGTATTGTGGAGACATCACAAAACGTCCTGGTTTTGCAAGGGGGTAACATGTGTTTTTGGTCCCGGGCTCAGCGGCCATTTCGGGAAACCTACAAAACCCAGACATTTCTGAAAACTAGACACCGGGGGAACTCCAGGGAGGTGTGGCTTGGATGGATCCCCCAAAGTTTTCTTACCCAGAATCCCCTGCAAACCTCAAATTCAGCTAAAGAAATCACATTGTCCTCACATTTCTGTGTGGGAAAGTTGTGGGATCACCGGGCCGTCACACATTTCCTACCACCCAGCATTCCCCCAGGCCTCTCAATAAAAATGGTACCTCACTTGTGTGGGTGGGCCAAGTGCCTGCAACAGGGAAGGGCCCAAAATGTATTGTGTAGACAGCAAAATGATCTATTATGCCGCAGCCGCCGAGCCAGGGACCAAAACGCAGGAGTTCCTTTTGCAAAAACAGGTTGTTTTGTGATAGATGGGGGCACCTGGGTTTCTTTTCCAGGACTTGGCAGCCATCTAGGGAAACCTACCAAACCCAGACAGTTCTGAAAACTAGACACCTGAGGGAGTCCAGGGAAGTGTGGCTTGCGTGGATCCACCAAAGTTTTCTTACCCCGAATACCCTGCAAACCTCAAATTCAGCTAAAAAAATCACGTTATCCTCATATTTCTGCATGAGAAATTTGTGGGATTACCGTGCCAGCACAAATTTCCTACCACTCAGCGTTCCCCCAGGTCTCCTGATAAAAATGTTACCTCACTTGTGTGGGTGGGCCAAGTGCCTGCAACGGGGAAGAACCAAAAACACGTAGAGATTGAAGGGGCACCAAAACGTGTCCATAAGGGCAGTTTTTTAAATACGTTTTTAGGCTGACTTTGCTTTGGGCACCCACACAGATGAGGCATCATATTTATCAGGAGATCAAGGGGAATGCTGAGTGGTAGAAAATTTGTGCCTGCAAGGTGATCCTTCAACTTCCCCACACAGATATGTGAGGAAAATGTAACCTTTTAGCTAATTTTGAGGTTTGCAGAGGATTCTGGGTAAAAAAACGCTGGCGGATCCATGCAAACCACCCCGCCAGCCAAGCGACAGTCCGCACACACCGCCATTCAGCACCATCCAATGCACACAGCCAGTCAAGCACCATCCATGCACACCGCCAGCCATGTGCCAGTCCACACACACAGCCAGCCAAGCGCCAGTCCACGCACACTGCCAGACAAGCGCAAGTCCACACACACCACGCACAAAATGCCAGCACACACACAGGCAGCCAAACGCCAGTACATGCAGACCATCAGCCGAACTCCAGTTCACACGCACACAGAAACTTTCCCTAGTATCTAGTTTTCTGCCGCACTTGGGGGCTGATGAGCCTAAAAATATCGCTGGGGGCAGAAACAGCTAAAATGTGTGTCTAAAAAAAGGGGAGCGACCCTTGACTATGGGGCCTCTCCCTAACATGCTCATAAACGTTTCCCTGGTGCCTAGTGGGCTTTCTGCTCCCACCCGGGGGGCATATCAGGTGTAATAACCACTATCTGCCTCCCAGGGGGGACAGAAAGACTGCCCATTTTTTAGGGGGTTGGGGGCATCAGCATGCTCCTTCTGGGCAGCCCCCAACCCTACACTAAGAAAAAAGAATAATCCCTGGTGCCTAGCAGGCTTTCTGCCCCCCAGGTGGGCAGATCAGGGGCTATTGCCTCACCTGCCCGCTAGGAGAGGCAGAATAACTTGGGTCCCCATTTATGTGGGGTGGGGGAATGGCTATGCCCATTGTGGGCAGCCTCCACCCCTGTTTTATAAAAAAACAAATCCCTGCAGTCTAGTGGCAATTCTGCCCCCGGGAGGCAGATAGGGGATGATAACCCCCAGGGGACAGAAAGACTTCCCCATTTGTGTTTGGGAGTGGGGGCATTGACATGCCCGTTTTGGACAGCCCTCCCCCCTATATATTTAAAAAAAAATCCCTGGTGCCTTGTGCTTTCTGCACCCTTGGAGGGAGCAGAACAGGGGCTAGTGCCCCCATTTGCCACCGGGGGCAGCAAGACCTTTGTTGCAATTCCTTTTGGGTGGGGTCTTGGTTGTGCCCATTGTGGGGAGCCCACAACTCTCTTTTATAAAAAATCCCTGGTGTCCAGTGGGCTTTCTGCCTCCCCAGGGGGCAGATCGGTGGTAATAACCCTCCTCTGCCTCCCAGGGAGGGCAGAAAGACTGTCCCTTTTGTGTTTGGGGGTGGGGGCATTGGCATGCCCATTTTGGGCAGCCCCCACCCCTACGTATTAAAAAAAAAAAGAATCCCTGGTGGCTTGTGGGCTTTCTGCCCCCCTGGGTGGGGGGGGCAGATAGGCGGGCTATTGCCCCCATCTGCCCACTGGGGGGGCAGAAAGTCTGTGCCTATTTCTGGGAGGGGTGGGTGCATTACAATGCCCATTCTGGGCAGCCCCCACCCCTAAATTTACATAAAAATGTCATCCCTGGTTCCTAGTGGGCTTTCCACCCCTGCTAGGGGGGTGGCAGATCGGGGACTATCGTCCCTATCTGCCCCCCAGGGGGGCATAAAGACTGTGCCTACTTCTGGGTGGGGTGGGGGCATTACAATGTCCATTCGGGGCAGCCCCTCCCATAAATGTACATTAAACAAATCCATGGTTCTTAGTGGGCTTTCAGTCCCCCCCGGGCAATTGCCCCCATCTGCCCCCAAGGTGGGGCAGAAAGACTGAATATGTAATGTAATGTAATGTAAGGAATATTTGTAGAGCGCACTGCAACCCGCCGGGTATCCTGGCGCTGAGAGACGGAAAAAGGCCTGTGGCAAAGGGCAGAATGGCATTATACTCTGGGAAAGAGCCAAGTCTTTATTTTCTTTCTGAACGGCAGAAGGTCTTTCATCTGTCGCAACTCCGTGGGTAGGCTGTTCCAGAGCCTTGCAGCAGCAACACTGAAAGCTTGCCCCCCCAGTTTAGCTCTTCTGACCCTAGGTACTTTCACCCAATTAGCTGAGGAGGACCTAAGACAACTAGTGGGAGCATACCAGCTGAATTTACTCTGCAACGGTATTGGCCCTAGACCGTGCAGTGCCTTGAACACGACACAGAGGGATTTGAAGTGAACCCTCTGCAGAATTGGGAGCCAATGAAGGTCCACAAGAGACTGAGAGGGGGAGGACTGACGAGGTCTCATCAAGGCCAGCTTGGCCGCTGCATTCTGGATTCTCTGCAGTCTCCCGGTTAAATATTTTGGGGACTCCAGCAGCAGGGCATTGCAGTAATCTAACCTGCTCATGATGACACTCCTTACTACCAATGCTCGAGTATGTACGGGGAGCATGGGGAGAATTTTCTTGAGGGCCCTAATAAGGGAAAAACAGCTCCCAACGGTCTTATTGACTTGATTTTCCAAAGTCAACTTCTCATTTAAACAGATTCCCAAAGTGCGAACCGACTTAGAAGGTGCCAGCGGGGGAATATGCCCAAAATAGTTGGGGGAAGCAAAGGCCCTTGCCCAGGGGGACGCTCTCTCCTCCCTGGGTCTAGAGGGTGGATCCCTGTTTGGAGATCGCCCTCCTTTGGCAATCCCCAAGGAGGGATCCACTAGGAAAGGGTACCATTGGAAAGGGGAGGTTCTCCCTTTTTCAACGATACCTCTCCCGCGTGTTTCGGTGCTCGGGGGGATGAGATAGCCCTACAACCACTGAAGCAGTGAAAGTGAAATGAGCTGATTGGCTCATTTCAGTTTCACTTTCAATGTAATGACGTCAGCACGCCATGCATGCCGATCGTCATTACATTGAAATATAAAATGCCTTGGGCAGCTGGGGAGGCTCTTCCCCAGCTGCCGGGTCTAAAACATAAAAAAGGAGGCGTTTATTTTGTGTGGAAAGAGGAAAACACTTAGAATGAATTAAAATGGTAAAGTTATTGTTAGTTTGTAGTGGTTTAAGGAGGTTGGCTTTTTTTTTAGCTGTTTGGATAATTTCCTAATCTATTAATTTTGTATACATACTATTTTATATACTCTTGTTGCTCTGTTATTGTTGATATTTTCTGGCAGTTTGTTAACTTTTATGTTTTTGTTTCTTTTAGGTAGTCGATCAAAAACTATAAAAGTTACAGTGTGTTACTATTTATTTTTTTATTAACATTTTTTAATTAAGTAACAGTTAATTTATAGTTTAAGTATAAGTATTACTTACTTGGATATTTTGTTTAGTTATTCATATTTTCTTTTATAGTTGTTTGTTGTGAGAATCCGGCAGAGGTTCCTCCTCTTGCAGCATTTGTCGCTTTTGAAGTATTTATTTGCTTTAATTAGTGTGCCCTTTATATTGTTTGGTTAATTGTTTGTGTTATTTTATTGTGAAAAGTTGATTATAGTGTTATTTTATTGGATGGTTTAGTTTAGTTTGAATTTTATTATCAGTTGAGTCCTTGTTTGGTAAACGCTAATTTAGGCTTCATTTATGTAGCATAATTTAGAGTTGTTTTAAATAAATATAAATTAATTCTTTTTTATACCTTACAATATATTTTTGTTTGTGTATTAATGCTTATAGTTTATAATAATGTTTTTGGTGTATTTATTGTATGTTAATCAGGTGTACAATTTTGTTTGAGTGAATGTTTCATCTTATGTTGGTGTATTTAATTATGGATGTTAATAATGAGTGTAGGGTTTATTGGAAGTAAATGGTTTATGTTAAAATCAGTACTTTGGTGTTTATTTTGTGTTTTTATTAGTGATTTTAACGATAAATTGGTCGTCGATATTGTGGTAATCGATATTTGTGACATGTTATATGTTTATTTATAGGTGACGATATTTGTGTTTCCGATATTTTTGTCATCGATATTTGAAAAAATCTGTGCTTTAAACAATATTTGTGTGCTCAATATTATGTATATGGAGGCAATTTTTTTGTTCTCAAAATTAAATTTCCGATATTTGTGTTTCTCGATATTTCTTAGATCAATATTATATCAATGATCTGGTGCCTTGGCCAAAGGAGACCCCAACCTTTTTAAGGGCTATGTGTTGGGCAACAGTGGGGGGGGGACCAGGAGGGAGGGTGCTGATGTTACTGTGGGTCGTGGACAAAGATGGAACAGTGCTAGATAGTCTGGGGTCCACCACCACTTGAGGATGATCTGCATTGGAAGCCTCTGAATCTGAAGACGTTGTGGCCTCCTATCCAGCCCTATCACCCTCTGTGCCACTGTGTCCCTCTGTTTCAGTGAAACTAGATTCCAAAACCCAGCGGCTGTCCGGATCCGCACCTTCTTGCCCAACATCTCCTTCACCGGCTCTGGAGGATGACTCTAAATAACATAAGAAGAAAGAACGTTTGAGCGCCTAAATTAAAAACTTTGCAAATGCATGTCAAGCACAAATAATTTACAGTAAGAATTAATGCTAAGTAAACGCCCTGCTTCACTAAATCTGTCAAAGTTTTATATCTCCTTTTTAGCATTCTGGATGTATGGAGAAATAAACTTAAAGCCTCATAAGACAGTTGCCGTGTAAGAGGAACCTTATGAAAGCATCTTATTTAATTAGGGGCAGCTAAAGAACACAAATGATTTCTGTAGTAGACATATACACAAATGTTTTAATCATACCTTATATAACAGTTAGTACCAGTTGTTGCACTACACCATGCCTGTTAAACATATTTATACCTCTGTTGATTTAATGTTGTCTTACATTAATTATGTGTTGTCTCCCTAACTAGGACTTTGCCTACAGACGTAGTAGACCTCACTTGAGTGACAATGTGTCATAGTTTGCCTTCTTTGCAAGGTCAGACCAAACTTTTCAGCTTCACCTCTGTATGTATGTACTTTACCATTGCTAAGGTATTTGTGTTATCTCCTTCAAATATGGTAAAATTGCTTACACAAAATTGTAACATCTAATTTACCTATAATTCCCTAGTAAAGTGTTACAACATTCACCCGAAACTGACTGAGCCCTGCTGGCCTCTGCTGGAGTGACATCCTGCTCTCCAAGATGTCCCTCATCAGGGCTTTTACCATTGCCTGGCATCTGTTGCACTCCTCCTCTGAAATCCTGAAATTGTCATCCTTAGTCACCAAACTTTGAGAAGCTACGTTTTTCTGCGCAACTAACCTGATCCCTGTATATGGCAGTTAGTACATTGTGCTTATAGGCGCAATAAGAACGTAAATAATTACAAATTCATATCTCATAATCTACTGATTTAATGTATGACCTTGTGCATTCACTTTATTTAATAAAAAATACTCTAGTTGTCTAAATTGGTGTATTAATTTACTTGTGATGATTTTCAACTGTAAATCTGTTTGTGTCCTACATAAATACTTCGCACAGTGCCTCTCAGCTAAGACTGACTGCTTTTGTGCAAGCTACCAGAGGGTTATGCATAGGTTAATTGATTGAGATAACTTAACCACCAGTACAGGGATTCAACTTGCCATATTTAATACCAAAGAGAGTGCTGACAGTCTAAGACTAGAGACGGGTGGCCTTAGGAGGGAGTGGAATTTGAGCAGCATAGACTGGCGATGTGGTCCGTGCCCATTGTTCTCTCTGTTACATTCGTATTTGATCCAAGTGAAGCTAGTACTACTGTGCTAGAAGGCCAGGTAGATGCCCCATCAGAGGGTAAACAGCCTGTGACTGGCCTTGTCTTCGAGCAAACTAAACTCCATGGCCAGTTGCAGATTCTCTCCTAGAACCTTGCAGGGATACACAGTAAGCTGGCTGATCCGTTATGGGGGGACTATATTGACTCTTTTCATCTCTGTCTTTTTCAAGAGATCTGGGCTTTGGACCCGATACACAGGTCGGATTTTGCTACTTACTCAGTTGAAGCACTTCCCTCCTCAGCTGCCCGTCATCCGAAGGCCTTCTAATTTGGGTAAAAATCTCACTTAATTGGCTTATTGAACATCTATCCTTTGAGTCATTTGATGTCATTGGGTTATCCATAAGGACCAGTGATAGGTCCGCAATCAATATCTATGACATCTACAACCGCAGTGTGCCTAGGAGCAGGTCTCCCAAACACTTATCACATTAGACAACCACTTGGAGTCTCTGCCCAATACTCTCAAGATTATTCTCGCAGGGGATTTTAACACGACCTATAAGCCGCTGGACTACATCTCTCTAGCAACCAAACTTGAAGATGAGACTTTGACCATTCCTGAATTAAATGTGCCTCCTTTAACATCTTGTATGGCTGTTGCCAAGCAATTAGCCTTATTTACCATCACTCACAGGCTGCATGTATGCAATTGCAGGTCAGTTTCCTACATGGGTAGGGCATATACGGTTGTCTAAGGGTTCCTTGAAAAGTAGAATCGACTACATAATACTGTTCATATACCTATGGAATTGCCTGGTGGATGTTAGTGTAACAATCAGAGTAGAAAGGGATCACAAGACCCTGCACTTAACATTGAAAGAGGGATTATTTGATCCCATCCCATCGACTAGTGCATATGGTAATGTCATCATTGGGAACACTAGGAGGGTCCTCAAGTGGTTGAAAATTCAATCTTGCTCTGCAAGGTTAGCCACAATTTACGATCTTTTTGCTTCAGCTCTCTCCCCATTTGAGGATGTTGATGTATGTGCAATTCCCATCACAGACATTCATGGCCACCTTTTTGGCTTATTGAAGCACCTTTTTGAGGCAGGAGTGAGGGTGACCTAAAAAGATGCCCCAAACAGTCCCTTTGGTTTACCAAGGGATGTAGAGAGGCTAAAGCACATTTGTTGACTACTATTAGTCCTCCACAGATTTGTGACACAAGAAATCTTAATAAAGGAGTACTAGCATCAAGCAAAAAGAGTTGGGATGAAAAGAACAGCCGGGACTTGTTAGATGCTTCCAAGAGGAACGATATGTCCTCTTTTTGGCATATTATCACCCACTGCAGTCTGAAAACTCGTACTCCGACCAAACACCATATCCAACAGCAGGCATGGGTCCAACAATTCACTAATCTTTATTCTATACCCCCCACTGTCCAGCTGCTGTGTTGCACAAAGCAGTGCACTTCAGCCAGCAGTGGCTCTGAAGTATCTTGCCTTGGGTTATTTTCATTAGCTGACACCAGAGAGGCAATAGAGTCCCTGAAGCAGGGGAAAACACCAAGTCTGGACTTTATTTCTTGTGACTTGTATTGATCGGAGATTGTATTTAGGACCTGTATATTAATATCCTGTTGAATGCTATTATGTCAGTTGCCCCTTTTCCTGACTCCTGGAGAGGGGCTGTAATACTCCCAGTTTACAAAAAGGGTGCAAAATCCGGGCCTAGCAACTATAGACCCATTAGTTTATTTGACATCCTCCAAAAGGTGTTCTGTCGTCAGATCTTAGCTAAATTGCAGCAATGGGTTTTTGATTAAACTTTTCTATCCCCATTTCAGGCTGAGTTCAGAACAAAAGTTGGAACAATAGACCAAGTTTTTAGGCTCATACTGATCCTTTGGAAATGCATCAATATCCAGAAGGAACATCGTTATGTAGTCTTCATTGACCTGAGAGCAGCATTCGATCTGGTCCTCAGGGCTCGACTCTGGAATTCTCTCAGGTCGATGGGATCTCAGTCTGCTCTGGTAGGAATTCTAACACGACTCCATGAGATGAACTATGCACAATTTAGGTAGGGCATGGATGAGGATCTGACAGAAAGGACTCCTGTTACTCAAGGGTTGTGCCAAGGATGCATCCTTGCTCTAACGCTTTTTTCCCTGTACATCAATGCTGCATTTCAACATCTTACTGACTGTGTTCACAACGCCCCTAAACTCAGCGGCCTCCCCACCCCGGGTTTGTTGTTTGCAATGATACCTTGCTCATAAATAGAACCCTGGTCGCTATCCAGAACCTGCTAAATAAATTCAATGAATTTTGGAATCTGAGGGGTCTAGAGACTAATTCCCAGAACACACATTTTTTGACTTGAAGACCACATACATTGTTCAGCAAAAACTTAATACATGAGGACATGGTACTGGAGGAAGTCAAACACTTTGATTACTTGGGAATTAGGATTTGTAATTCCCTGTCATGGTCCCTGCATATGAGAAAAGTATGGTTACCAAATTGCATAAGACAACTGTTATTGTGAAAATGCACAGGGACACCTCACAGGGGGCAGTTTCTCCGGTCCTAGAAGTATATAAGGAAGCTGCTCAATCTGCTGCCTTGTATAGGGCAAAGGTTTGGAGCACGACTCCATTAACTCTGCTTACAGCAAGAAAACCATTTTGTAAGATTGTTACTCGATCTCCCACAAAGCACTCCACTTGTCCCAGTGTACTTTTACATAGCACTGAAACGGATTGGTGATCTGGCAGTCCTGAGACCTTTGGTTTACTGGGTCAGGTTGTGGTGTACTCCCAAGCTGGAATACTGTAGATAAGGGCTTCAGAAACGTGTCTTTTTGGACAAGGGTTTGACCTTCCCTTGGTTGCGCCAAATCAAAAAATGGCTTTTTAACTTAGGCCTGGAAGTAATGTGGACCAATCCTCTTTCTATCAACTTGTCAGCGAAAGGATTGGTCAAAAAACTGTTTTGGGGACACATAATAGCAGAAATAGAGCAAAACTCTAACAGTGATAGACTACCAGGAAGGTTCTTGGTTAACAAACCTACCCCATTGTTTGAATCATATCTCGATGAGGTTACTCCGTAATGGGCCAAAACACTTTTCATAAAGTTTAGGGTCAGGATACTGGTTTTGAACGGCCAAACTTGTAAATGGAATAAGGAGAATCCAGTTGAGAAATGTTGTACCTTATGCTCTGACCGAGTGGAATCTATAGAAAGCACTCTGTTTAGTTTCCAGTGCTAGAACATGATGGCTGAACCCTATTGCTGTAGCTTGGAATTCCCAAACAATCATGCCTCCAGCTCTAAAAATCCTCAGTACGGATACGGGTAGAGTTCAGTAGCGGCTGGCAGTGAACGGCAGTGGAGAGGTGAGGCGGTGGTGGGGGGAGCCAAAATAAAAAATAAAAATACCACTTACTGTGGAATCGAGACCTGTCCACGTAATGAACCACCGGAGCCAAGGGTGAGTTACGTACTTCTTTATTCCAGAGAGGGAGAGCCGGCACATACGTTATACCAGCCCGCCTTGCATGCCCTGTCCCTGTAGACGTCACTGCTGATTCCCCAAACTCCACCGGAAGTGACGTGGTGCTAGAACAACTAGAGTGCGACACCCCACATCTCCCCCTTAACAACAATGCAAAAGATAACAGAACAATGCATCTACGTGCTGAATGCGTATACACGTTGGATCAACAAGAGAACAACAAGTGACTGTTTTATACAACAGGCTGAAAGCTGGGCGGAGGGGAGGGGACGCGGGAAGGCGGGGAAGAGAGAGAGAGATGACAGCCAAGGGTGAAGAGGAATGAAGGGGGGGGAGGTGGATTACATATCATACTCGATGTATTTCCTGGGTAACACCACTGTCCTGCCAGTGCGGGTGCGCGTGAGAGGGACCTGTGGTACTTGTGTTTCCCCTGAGCGGGAATTGCTTCCTTTTATGCTCCCTTCCGGGCTCTTGTTGTGTGAGGAGGTAGCCCCTTGTGTGGTGTCTGGGTTGCCCGTGTCATTGGTTACCTGAGGTGGAGTGTGCTGTGTGGTATCAGAGTTGTTCCTTTCTGTCATGGTACCTGCATCACCCCCTGTCCCCATCATCGTGCAGTTCCTCAGTGTACCTGAGGTGACGCCTCCTTCCTCATGGTCCGATTCCCCTCCACTATATCCAGGGCTAGTGGTTGCATTGTCTGTGTTCCACCCGATGACTTTGTTGCATTTGGCCATTCTGCTTTGCGACCACACTTTGCCGTCGCTCAGTAAGGCGGAGCGTGAGTAATGTTCTCTGATTTGTAGAGGCTTGCTGAACTTGCTGTCGCCTTTCTTCACCAGGTTGCCCAGTTTTACCCAGACCCAATCTCCCGTTGCTAAGGAGACCTCTTGTACTCTATGCCTCCTATCATAGTTGGCTTTGTAAGTCTTCTGTGCTTTCTCTAAGTTGCTTCTGACCACCGCTGGTGACCATTTGCTTTGTAGTTGCAGGTTCATCCAAACATGGTTGTCCCTGGTGAAAGGTTCCCTTCCTCTGAGGATTTTGAACGGGCTGTATCCAGTGAGGGTGGGTGTTATTCGATATGCCCACACCGCGTTCTTGATTTCCGTTTCCCAGTTCTTGCCTGCGCTAATGGCCGCTTGAACGGAACCCATAATCACTCTGTTGAATCGTTCCGCAAGACCATTTCCTGCGGGGTGATACACTGGAGTGTGTTTTGCCATGATCCCATTCCTCCTGAGGAAGGCCGACCACTTCTCCGAAGTGAACTGGGGACCATTATCGCATGTAATCACTATCGGAATGCCTTCCCTTAAGAACGCGTTGGTGAGAAAGGAAATGACCGCATCTGTGTCCACCTTCTCACAGACTTCTACCTCTGGCCACTTGGAGTATCTGTCAACCAGGACGATCACATATTTGGGTATCCCCTAAGAATCCAGTACCGGCCCCAAAATGTCGACTGACAATTCCTCCCAGGGGTTGTTGGGCATGAGGAACTCACCCATAGGGGGTCGTAGCATGGTCAGTGATTTGTCCGCGTTGGCACAATGCTCACATGCTCTGACATACCGCTCCACGGAGGTGTCGATGGCTGGCCACCAGTACGACAGTTTCACTCTCTTCTTTAGTTTCATGATCCCCAGGTGTCCTTCGTGCGTTATGCTGAGGATGCGGTCAACTAACTCTCGCGGGGGGACTACTTTGTCTCCTCTTAACAAAAAGATGGTGTCATCGCTGATGGACAGTTTGTCGCGTACCTCCCAATATTTTCTGAGGTCGTCTCTCACGTGCCTCTTCTCGGGCCATCCACGTGTAACACACATTTTCACTTGCGATAGTACTGACTCCTTGTCGTAGGCTGTCTCCCAATCCTGAGCACTGATGTTGTCCTCTTGGTCTGTCGTGAATGCCACACTGTATTCGTCCCACTCGCTGTGGAGTGGTGCCCCCTCCCAGGCAGCCGAACGGCTAAGATAATCTGCCACTTTGTTCTTATGTCCTGGCAGGTATTCTACGTTGTAGACAAAATCCAAGAGTCTGAGTGTCATCTTAGCGATGCGTGGAGTAGCCGTGGCGTTGCCCCTGGACGTGAGAACCTTGATCAATGGTTTATGGTCCGTCCTGAGTGTGAACCGGGAACCCCAGAGGTATTGACAAACTTTTTCCATGGCCCAAATGGACGCCAGCATTTCTTTTTCGATGACGCTGAATTTCTCCTCATTAGGGGCGAGGGAACGTGAGGCAAACCCTATGGTGGTTTCCGTGCCATCCGTGGAACGTTGGGACAGGACCGCCCCTAAACCTTTGTCGCTGGCATCAGTTGTCAATATGCTGGGAGCTGAGTCGTCAAAGCCATGCAGGGGAATGGCATCACAAATGTCTTTCTTGATGCTCTCAAATTCCATATCGGACTCCGACGTCCAGCTGAACTTGTTTTTTCCTTCAATAGTTGGCGCATGCTGTGTGTTTTCGTGGCGAAGTTTCTGACAAACTTGCTGTAAAATTCAGCTAACCCTAGAAAGGAGCGGACCTCATCCTTGTTACGTGGCGTGGGTGCAGACCTGATGGCGTCAACGTTCGCCTTCTTGGGAGAGATCCCTTTGTCGCTGATCTCGTGCCCTAAATATGTGACTGTGTGGAGGCCAAATCTGCACTTTTCCAGTTCCGCCGTGAGACCATTCGCTGCCAATTTCCGTAGCACTGTTCTCAGTTTGTCGTCGTGCTCTGCTTTGGTCTTCCCCATGACGAGTATGTCGTCCTGGAAATATAAGACACCGCTGAGATCCTTGAACAATCTGTGCATACGTTTTTGAAATACGGCGGCGGCGGATGCCAGGCCGAATGGCATTCGCCGAAATCTGTAGCAGCCGAATTGGGTGATGAAGGAGGTCAGCTTCCTGCATGAGGGGTGAAGCGATATTTGATGATACGCCGCTGTGAGGTCTATCACAGAAAACCATTTGATTCCCTTGGTCTGGGCCAACAGTTCGTTGATTCTTGGCAGCGGGAATTTGTCCACGACTATGTTCTTGTTCAATTCTCTGAGGTCTATACAGAGGCGTACTTTGCCACTTGATTTACGTGCTACGACCAAGGGCGCCAACCACTCTGCACTCTCGATGGACTCTATGATGCCGTTGTCTTCCAGACGCTGCAATTCCAGCTGCACCGCCTCCCTACAGTTGAAGGGAATATTCCAAACTTTATGGCTGACTGGCACTGCGCCATCTTTTAGCAGTATCTTGTGCTTGAATTTCGAAAGTTTCCCTATGGCCCCGCCGAAGACCTTGGGGAATTCCTCTTGCCACGGGGATCCCTCGGACAGGGATGAGTCGCTCGTCATGAGTACTTGTGTGTCTCCGCTGGGGTTGAGTTGGATGCCTAAAGCCCCTTGGTCGGCCCGTCCAAGGACAGAAGGCCCCTTTTCAGCAACGTACAATTTGCCCATTGTTTCTCTCCCTTTGAAGTCGAACTTAAGCCGTCTGAACCCGACCATGGGGATTTTCTCCGCTGGGGTTGAGTTGGATGCCTAAAGCCCCTTGGTTGGCCCATCCAAGGACAGAAGGCCCCTTTTCAGCAACGTACAATTTGCCCATTGTGTCTCTCCCTTTGAAGTCGAACTTAAGCCGTCTGAGCCCGACCATGGGGATTTTCTCTCCCGTGAAGGTGACGGGGTGTACGTCGGTGGGGTGTAAGTGACTCCCTACTGTGGTGGCAAAGTCCCTGTCCCAGATGTCTCTTTGGATTATAGTGTACGGGGACCCTGAATCTGCTACCATAGAAATCTGTACCCCCCCTATGGTCAACATGCAGGCGGGTTTTTTCCGGCTGTTACAATCAATGCCCATAACATGGTCCTCAATACAGAGAATACAATCATCGTCACCTCCCTCCCCATCGTCTACATCCGATTCATACATGACACATTTAACTGTAGAGTTGCTGGGTTTCCGTCTGCAGACCTTACCGAAGTGTCCCACCAGCCCACAAAATGAACATTTTACATGGAGGGCAGGGCATCTCTTATCATGTGCCATGTGAGACTCAGGGCCGTTTCTAGGTGTTTTGCCGCCCTAGGTGAGAATTGAAAAATGCCGTCCCCTCCCGTGTCCAGATTTTTTTGCTTTTATAGTTATAGCAAAAGCACAAAACAGTATTGCGACAAGTCTGGGAAAAGTCACAGGATTTGCCTCCCTGGGCACATCCTATTTCCGCTGTTTTTGCGCTCTGCTGGGGTCCGAGATTCGTGTACAAAACAGCTGCAATTTGAAGCCAAGACACGTGTTTACCAAGTGGAGCCCCAGGGCTAAGAAACACTACATGGCTTGGAGGGGGCAGTGAGAGGAGGGGGTGAAGTTGACCTAAATCTGTACCAAATGCTCAGAAACACTTTTTAAACACAAATGAAGGACCATCAAATATAAACTTTATGTAACTGACATTAACTCCAAATTGTTTCATCCAGAAGTCCTAGCTGGGGAGCGCCATCAGATTAGGCGTGCCTGCTTCCTCGGGATCGGGCAGGTGCATTTTGTAGATATGTCCACTTCAGCTGGCACCCACTCCAAAATGGCGCCCGTGAGGATTACAGCTTTGAGCTGCGTGTGCCAGGGTGGGAGTGAGCCCTACTGTAATTTTCTGAACACCTTCGGAGTCACGTGGAAGGGCCTAAAGCGAGGCCAGATTTGTACCCAATGCACGTTTACCTTTTGCAGTTTTATATAGGCAAACTCGACCCAAAGTATTGGAGCGCTTTACATGAGCGCCACTTATGTTACACAAGGACACATTCATTTTCGGTAGGCACGGGGAGTTTAAGTGATTTGCCCAGAATCACAGGATGTTCAGCCGACGCTGAGGCTTGAACCTGGTTCCCCAGCTCCTATGTTGGCATCTCTGGCCCTTACCCCACATCCTCTCTCCTTGGCACCAGGACCAGGGCTAAAAAGGGGGAGACATTGATCCAAAAATAAAACAACTGATCAGAAGCACATTTTCAGGACAACGCCATTAAAAATAAAAATTTTGGTTGAAATTAACTTCATATTGTTTACCGCAGAAGCCCTAGGCAGCGCTATGAAATGAAGCCTGTCTCTAGTGCTTTCTCAGGACCGGGCACATCCGTCTTCTGCAGCGTTGCACCGTTACTACTTACTAGAAGGGGCCTGCGGGGATGACAGCGTCGAGCAGGCGGTGGCCGTGGGAGGATGTCTAGTTCTGGCTTGGACAGACATCCCTTCTTGCCAAGCCAATATCCTCGAGCCTCTGCGGGAAGCGGCCCGTGAGGATGCCTTTCCTGAGTGCCGGCTGGCTGCAATCAAAGGCAAAGATCCTTTCTTAATGAGAGTGTTAGAAGGTGGTTCTGACCATCTGAGCCGCCCGGAGTTTTCGCTTTTTGAACACCTATTGGTTGAGCTTTTACTGTGGGAGAGCCTCATAAGTTGGGGCTCACCCACAGTGAACTCATGATGAAAGGGACTGCAGGTGTATTTTACCGGTGTCCCTCTGGCGCGAGTAGGCCGCTGCGCTGCAGCCAGAGTAAGGGGCACTGGGCTGGTTACATGCAAACACGTGTGTACATGCGTGTGCACAAGTGTAAGGGCTGCACAGGACAGATTTCTGGCGTGCGCAGCCCCGGAGCAGCTACAAAGTGAATGGTGTGGCAGGACTTATGCAGAATTGGGTGGTGACATGGAATAGGCTTTATACAGTGGGAAGAAACATGCCAGGGAAAGTCAGTGTATTTTACTGTTTTTCACTTCATTATTCTCCTATAGGGATGTGGAGCCCATGGGCTAGTTTCAATTTCCTAAGGCCTACAAATTCCAGACACTCACTAAAGTCCACTGTAACTTGTGTGAGAAGTCCAAAGTCATATTTGTACTGCTTTTGGGTCATCCAGAAATGTCATATTTCTCTGAGTCAGCTCATAACCAGGGCCTGGCTGGGGCTGACCCGGGCAGGCTGGATTGATGACCTTCCTTCCAAGGGCGAAGGCCTCCTCTCCAAGAAGAGAAGATGGGTGGAGCTACAGGTTCATCCATCAGCAGCTGACACATGGTGCCAGGCACCAAGCTGCACTGGGGAGAAGGCAGCACGGGGGGAAGGGGCTCTCAGAGACCATGTGGCAGGAGACCCCTGGACGACGCCATCTTGAACCAACCCAGAGGCCTGGGCAGGAAGGAGGGAGCAGGGGCAGTGAAGTGATGTGTCGCTGTTTGATAGGGCAAACAGAGACTTCCTGCTAGCCCCCTCCCCATTCTTTAAAAAGTGTTTGCACAGGAAGAGAAGCTCTCTCTGGGGTGTGGTCTGCTGAGGCAGAGGGTGCTGGAGCCTGGCGCCATGGGCAGTTGGAAGGAGGAACCCCCTGACTGTCCCAGGATCCTGAATAGCGTCCAGGACCAGTGAGCAGAAGCCTGGGCCTCTGCGCAAGAAGAAGAGAGGCCCAGGAGGAGAGCCAGGTGAAAGGCTGGCGCAGGGAGCCAGTGAAGACCGCTCCCTGCCGAGTGCACCCTCTTGGAGACCAGGAGGGTGAAGGAGAGTGCTCCCCGTGGCTGGGGAGCGCCACCAGGAGCAAGAGGAGGCCAGAATTGTGAAGATCGGACCCCTGGGGGCTGAGGTATGCCCCCCAGAAGGTAGGCGACCTTTGACCTCTGGCAGACCGACGACGAAGCACGTGGGGCTCTGCCGCCGGTCTTGGATATGCCCCCGGGGTGGGTCAGGTCCCGGGGGCTGCCCCCCACACGAAGTAAAGACGGGGAGCGCCGACGCGCCCCCCGTGAAAGTGGCCTTTGGGGGGCCCGGGATCCCAACTCCGGGCCCCGAAGCAAAGCCGGGGAGCGCCGTCGCGCTCCCCGTGAAGTTATGCCAAAAGGGGGTGCAAGGAGCCCACCCTGGCCCCCCGAAGCCACGGGAGGAGGGGTAGCGCCATCGCGCCCCCTCGAAGTAAGCCCTGGGGCCCGGGACCCCCAACTCCGGGCCCCGATGAAGGTGATGAGGAGGAGGGGAGCGGGCCGTCGAGCGTCCCCCCTTGAGGAAGAAGATAAGCCGGGGAGCGCCGTCGCGCTCCACGTGAAGATTTTCTAGGGGCCCGGGATCCCAACTCCGGGCCCCGACGGGAAGAAGGAAGTCGGGGGGGGGCACCATCGCGCCCCCCGCGAAGGCTGCCCAGGGGCACGGGACCCCATCTCTGGGCCCCGAAGTGAAGAAGGTGGACGGGGGAGTGCCGCCGCACTCCCCCGCAGCAGCGGGAAGGCGGGGGGAGTGCCGTCGCACCCCCCCCGAGGACTCGCATGGCTGGTGGAAGCCTCGTGTCTGAGCGGGCAGGCCAGAACTGTGGTGCCGGCTCCAGCGGCAGCACGCGAGGGTGCTGGCCGGGCAGGGAGCCGGCGAGGGCAGCCGGGGGTGGGCTCCCCGGGCTGCCCTCCATCGATCTGCCAGCCCGGGTGGGACCGGGCCCCCGCAATGTGGAGAGGAGCGGCAGGGGGTGGGCTCCCCGAGCCGCGGGAACAACTCACCGGCAGCACGGGGTCCGGACCTCCAACGATGTCGTGGAGCGGCCGGGGGTGGGCTCCCCGAGCCGCGGGAGCACTCAAAAGGAGCACGGGGTCCGGGTGGGACCGGATCCCCAAAGATGTAGTGAAGCGGCAGGAGGCTGCCCGAGGTGCGATCGCGGCTCTCCCCGAAGCAGCGGGAGAGCCGCTGCTACAATATTCATGGAGCCGGGAGGAGAGCACCCCATAATGCCTTGCAGGCCCGGACCGGCCTGCAAGGGAAAGCAGCATTTTTCTCGGCTTTTGGTGACCCCAGGAGGACGGGGTCGTCGCCCAGTGAGTGCCAAGGTGCAGGGGGAGCTGCAGGAGCAACGCAGTCTGCCCCAGCATGAAGATGAAAAGTGCCCTCTCTAAGTCTCCAGGGACCTCATAGGAATAACCCCTCAAGGGCTCAGCCAGCAGATATCAACATCCTGGAGCTGGAACTTTTGTTCTACAGCTGGGGGTGTGTTAAGGACTGCACCGAGGGATGAAGGGCTGAGATGGGGGATGTCTGAAGAAGGGCATCCCCTGGAGGCGAAGAGATGCAATTGCACGAGAAGTGCATTACTAATGTTATTCCTATGGAGTGCATTGGCCCATGTTATTTCTATTGAGGGACTGGAGGTCACATGTGTAATGTGAAGTCATAAGCAATGAGGGGTTATGTTGCTAGACATTCCTGCTAGGATGGCTGGCTGTACATGCTTAATCCTGTGATTTCATCTGTGATGCCTTTAGGGGCTGTAATTGCAATGCATTATACTGATCAACAAATGGGATGAGCACTGTCATTCTAAAGGGATGCTTAAACATGTATTCTTGCTGCTGCGCTTAGGTGAAGAACAACCCAGACTGTTCACCCCTAAAGATGTAGAGGTGTATACGGTATGGTCAGTATGACATGTTTAGTCAGGGTTATGTGTCACCAAGGCAGGGGGTACCCATTTTCAAGGCTTGTTGAGATAATGGGGTGAGTCGCCACTGGGATGGTGCCAGTGCTCCGGGCCCTCGCTCCAGGTTATGTTCAACTAACGGCATTAGGCGGCAAGATGATGTGCATACATGGGAGTGGTGGTACTAGGCCCCACCCCCCCTGCAGGAGGGCTGGAGATGTTATGCAATGTCACAAAGTAATTCCAACAGCTTATGTATATTTGTAAATTGGTGAATAGTATTGAGTGGTGTGTGTGTTTAATAAATGTACTCTTACTTTTATAAAGCAAAGTACAGACTGGACAATCAATTATTGAGTGTTTTTTCTGCGTACCTGTAAATGGCGATTACTAGCCCACACCACCTCCCTTGAGTAAGCCTTAGACTGCTCTGCAACGCTACCCTTTGAGAGTCAGGCGCTACACTAGGGTGTTTGGTTCCCAGTGAAGGACAAATGTGACATGTTATTTGTGCAGGCCTCACAGATACTGCCTCGTTTTCCAACAGGGAGATTGACCCCATCCAGCTCTGTGGGACGGATGAAATGCGAAGCTAATGAAAGGCTCTGTGGACCTGGCCAGGGCTATCTGGGCCTGCCTGCCTCACATCTGCATCCACATGCCGTGTGGGAGCGGCAGGTGTTACTGAAGGAAGAATCGAGCTCCTAGTAACGCTCTCACTCCCTCTCTGAAATAACCGCTATCTGCCCTGCTAACGCTTGGTATAAAAGGGCTGGCTTAACTCCACATTGTGTGTGTTATAAACACAGGCAGTGCAAACCTCCATTACCAGTTCAGAAAATGGGAAAGTATTTTATGTGAGTATTTTATGTTTAAAAAGAAACCAACATGACAAAAATTGGATTAGGCACTTCAAAGTTCCGAGTAACGTCTTCAACTGCAGTTCGGCATGGACGTTAATAGAAATATTTGTGCATTGCCCACAGCTGGCGACCTGAGGCTGTCCAAGCGCTTAGAGGCGGGCACTGGGAGGGAGGCGCTGCTAAAGGCCGGGGCCGCGGGCGGGCAGGCCTCGGCACCTTCTAACTAACGTCCTTCCGAGCAGAGCCATGGACCCTGCTTGATGATGCCCCCCACCCGCCCGTCTAGCTCCTCTGCTGCTCCTCGGGGACTCAAGGCGCCCTCCCTGGGTTCAAGACGGGGGCACAGTGCTGTGCATGCGGCGTGCTCGGACAGGACTCTACCAAAGCACGCCGGGGCCTTCCAAGGGACCCCGACCTTCTTCACGCATGCATGTTTTTTGCCGCCCTCCCCCTTTTGCCGCCCTAGGCGGCTGCCTAGTCTTGCCTAATGGTAGAAACGGCCCTGGTGAGACTGACTGCCACATCTGTAGCAACTACCTTTTTTGTCACTGGGATGTCTAATGGCCCCGGCCTGCTTAGTCATGGGCCTCCAAACCTGCTTGTGCCCTGCACTGTGGGTGGGCTTGTCACTGGAACCTTGTTTGTCGCTCACTTTGCACATTGTAGGCCTGCTGTCACTCTCCTTCTTGGCTGCCGCAGCACAGCGTTTGGACAGTTCTGCCCTTTTGACGATCGCTATGATGTCACTCAGGGGTGCCTCCCCGCTAACCCATAATTTCTCCTGTACACTAGTGTGCACTGTGTGCATTATGATCTGATCTCGCACAAAAAAGAAACCAACATGACAAAAATTGGATTAGGCACTTCAAAGTTCCGAGTAACGTCTTCAACTGCAGTTCGGCATGGACGTTAATAGAAATATTTGTGCATTGCCCACAGCTGGTGACCTGAGGCTGTCCAAGCGCTTAGAGGCGGGCACTGGGAGGGAGGCGCTGCTAAAGGCCGGGGCCGCGGGCGGGCAGGTCTCGGCACCTTCTAATTAACGTCCTTCCGAGCAGAGCCATGGACCCTGCTTGATTATGCCCCCCATCCGCCCGTCTAGCTCCTCTGCTGCTCCTCGGGGACTCAAGGCGCCCTCCCTGGGTTCAAGACGGGGGCACAGTGCTGTGCATGCGGCGTGCTCGGACAGGACTCTACCAAAGCGCGCCGGGGCCTTCCAAGGGACCCCGACCTTCTTCACGCATGCATGTTTTTTGCCGCCCTCCCCCTTTTGCCGCCCTAGGCGGCCGCCTAGTCTTGCCTAATGGTAGAAACGGCCCTGGTGAGACTGACTGCCACATCTGTAGCAACTACCTTTTTTGTCACTGGGATGTCTAATGGCCCCGGCCTGCTTAGTCATGGGCCTCCTAACCTGCTTGTGCCCTGCACTGTGGGTGGGCTTGTCACTGGAACCTTGTTTGTCGCTCACTTTGCACATTGTAGGCCTGCTGTCACTCTCCTTCTTGGCTGCCGCAGCACAGCGTTTGGACAGTTCTGCCCTTTTGACGATCGCTATGATGTCACTCAGGGGTGCCTCCCCACTAACCCATAATTTCTCCTGTACACTAGTGTGCACTGTGTGCATTATGATCTGATCTCGCACAAATTCGTCGTGGAGGTGGCCAAATTTACAATTCACTGCCAGTTTTTTCAGCGCTGCTACATAGTCTTCTACTGTTTCTATGTCGTTTTGTTTCCGCTGAAAAAAATTGTATCTATATATGGCAGTGCAAATGACTGGTTGATAATGGCAATCCAAATCGTCTAAGGCATGCTGGAACACATCCGTGTCCTCTGCGTCTCGTGTTTTCTTTACCATACCCTCGTAAACTCTCAACCCTTCAGGACCCAGATTGTGTAGTAGAATTCTCTCCTTGCGTTTGCTAGAGAAATCCTCCTCCCCTTCATCCTCCAGGGCGGATAAGTAGTTGAGGAAGTAGCACTTCCAGTCAGCCCACTTCATGGCCGGCTCCCCTGGTTTCGGGAGGAAGGGGACTGGGTTGGTCAGGGAGAAGGTTTGTGCGCACATCGTGCTTGACCAGCAGCAGTGGATAGGTGGAGACTGCTCAGTTGAGACGGGGGTGCTTTTTACCCAGCTCCCGTACCCCTGGAATGCTTGTCCTAGGAGTGATGAGGTGTGCGTTGCACCGCAGGGCTATGCGCTTGGGACGCGCTTCAGGGATAGCCTGGAGGTCGACAGCCGAAGGATGGCTGCCTTGTACCCATGCCTATGTGCTGCTCTGTGGCTTACAGATGGCATGGAGTGCTGGGGTGCTGGACGGGCAGTATGCGTGTCCTCACACACGCGCGTCTGAGATGGCCGCCGACTTGTAGTGCGCCTTTTTGCACCGCGAGGAATTGACGCGCTCTTCAACCGTGCTGGGAGCGGTTGCCTGGGATTAACAGCCTTGAACGCGGTGCCGCGCCTGGGGAAGTTGTTGCATAGAAACTCCCGCTGTGTGCAGCGGCGCCGCTGC
Source organism: Calotriton arnoldi (assembly GCA_963921515.1). NCBI lineage: Eukaryota > Metazoa > Chordata > Amphibia > Caudata > Salamandridae > Calotriton > Calotriton arnoldi. The sequence goes on along the minus strand of CAWUFW010006923.1, from coordinate 809,965 downwards.
TCTCCCTCTCCTACTGACCTCAGTGGCGGTGATCGTGGCTGCAACTGCGTCTCACAATGATCTGCCTGCGCGGTGCTGGTCACAGGCTCTCGGCGCGTTGCAGGCTGCACGCGGTGGTTCGTCCGACTCGTCGCCAGTTGTGGAATCGAGACCTGTCCACGAAATGAACCACCGGAGCCAAGGGTGAGTTACGTACTTCTTTATTCCAGAGAGGGAGAGCCGGCACATACGTTATACCAGCCCGCCTTGCATGCCCTGTCCCTGTGCACGTCACTGCCGATTCCCCAAACTCCACCGGAAGTGACGTGGTGCTAGAACAACTACAGTGCGACGCCACACTTACCTTTTCGCCGGCCGCCGCCTCTCCTCCGTCCTTATCCTCTACCTGCCGTCCTGGCAGTAGGAAGCACCCAGCTCCCGGGCTCCCCTGAGCCAATCACAATGCTGCAATGCAGCGTTGTGATTGGTCTGAGTCCTGTCTTTCGGCGCTCAGATTGGGACAGGGAGGCTTTAGATGTTCCTCACCTGGCTGTGTAATGCAGCCTGGGGGGAACATTCAAAGTGCGCATGAGCTGTTTGGTCGGCCCAAGAGGGCCGGCCAAACAGTTGATGCGCACTTTGGGAGTGCACACCACCTCTCCCCCTGTGCCATCAGCCCCGCTCCACCCTAATCCAGTAGTTATTCTCATTTTATTTTTGCTGCTCTGCTCTGTAGTGGGGCGACGCTCCTCCACCTTAGCAGAGGAGCCGCCCCTAGTAGAGTTACAGTTCTCTGCCTGAGCAGATTTTTATTTGCAGTGGGAGGACTTACGAAACTATTGGGGCTTCCGTTTTAGCAGTATCCGAGTGGTCAATTGACTGAATTGCTAAAGGCTCTGTAAGAGCTGGGGGGTACTTACTGATTCACTGACGGATATCCCATTTGTACGTTATGCACTGTCTGTTTGTCCTACTATATCTGCGACCATAATATGTATGTATTGCCCTTGAGGTCCTGTAATAGTAATAACTGTCGAAATATTGAACTAGACTGCATTTTGCACATTAGCCTGTGATCGCTTTGGCAGACCCACTAGTGACATTTGTTGTTAGTGGTGTTTTTAGTGACTCTATCTTTTCTCTTTGCAAAACCATGTCCTAATATGTAATCTTACAGGCTATCAGTGTTGACCCGTTTTTATAGCATATGTTTTAATTGTTTTTAGTGCATCTATGGACCAACGGACTGAACTGCCAAAGGCCCTGTCAGGGCTGGGTGGTATTGATTATTGAACTGACGGGTGCCCCACTTGTATTGTAATGTACTGTTTGATAGCTCTACTATATCTGCGACCATAACTTGTATGCACTGTCCATGTGATTCTCTAATTGTTACACACTTCGGAAATATTCTGCATGATTGCGCTTTGCAAATTATTTCACAATCACTTATGGCAGAGGTGTTTCTAGTGACTTTACTCCTTTTCTATGTTAAATTATGTCACATTATGTAATTCTATAGGCTATTAGCGATTAACATTTTGTATTCTGTACTTTTGAACTGTTTTATTGCTTTTCTGGTCTTGATGAAATTAATTGACTTTTGTGATTCATAAGGACGAAAATTGTGGGTGTTACTTAAGAAGGGTGTCACCCCCTCATACAACAACACACATTTCTACACAATGCATTTCTACAAGCCTTTCCTCACACCCAATAGGAAGCCATTTAAAAAAACATGTTTACCGTAACGCCTTACTTGATGTAAACCAGATATATGTGTAGTTACATGTGTCTGTCCAAATTTGGTCCAAAGTGCTATTTTCGTGTTTTTGGCCATTGTGTCTTAACAAAATAAGATTTTGCATTACATCCATTATAAATCTTACATTAACATCATATCTTACTAATACAGTAAAAATATACTGCGGTGATATATTCTACAGCATTCACTAACCGTGTTGCTTCATCCCTTATAAGGAGATACACTTACGTAAAATCATTTGACTTATTTCTGAACTATTATTCCTTTTTGAGTTGCATTTTTTAAATCTAAAGCAAAACGCTACTTGTATGAATTCCACAATCATAATAATTCATTGAGCAGATATATAATTCACACATTATGTAAGATCTACATAGCTCACTGTTTAGTGTGCGTATGATGACAAATTACCAGATGAATGTTGATCAAATCACATACTTCAGTAAACACACATGTATAGCTAACTACTGTAGAGCCTATGTCCCCCATTGGCCAATACATTGCAACCTAATACATATTTATGATACAAATGTGTTGATAGAGGTAGACCTGTCACCCCGAGGGTGTTAAACAAACAATAATAGCACCTTCCCTCCTACTTCTCCACAGAATGGAAATGTTGTGTTTTTGTCCTTTAGATTCTGTGCAGTTCATCTCTGCTAACCAGTGATAAAGTGCTTGTACTCACTTCCCTAAACATCTTGAAAGTGACTAAATAACATTGTTTGGAAAACAAATAAGATGAAGTCCATATCAGAGTGGGACTACGTGTAGCTATGGCCTGCACATTGTTTGCTACTATTGGACCTGCAGCACTTATGACACACACACTATATTATCCCTTTAAAAGATGTCTGTGGGCTAGCATTGCAGCCTATGGGCATTTTACAGCTGACATTTTTATTTGGCAAATTTAAAAGTTGACTTAAGGTCAAATGTCCTTTTTCATGCATCTCGTTCACCCCTAAAGTATGACCACAGCAGCCCAAAAGGCAGGGTGCTGTATATTTATGCTTTTGAAAATAAATGTGTAAAGATAACATGTTTTGTTTATGAAAGCAAGTACTTACATTTGGTGACAGCAGCCTGTGTACATTGACACATGAGTAGGTGCAGCTCACAAATGGCTTTTATGTATTGCTCTCAGACAGTCACACTAAGGGAAAATATGTTTTTGCAGTTTGTGCCATCTTGGGTGGATGGGAGGGGTGTACTGGTTCACATCCCGTTTACATTCCAAAGTAGATGCCCGTGCACTCACAAAAATAATTGAACATCACCCTTTTGTGAGCCCACACTTTGTCATGCTCTGCGTATTTCTATACGGCTCACTACCATTGTCAGGACACTATGATATAGACTAGAACATGTCTATACAGTTAGAATTGACCATAGTGTATCATACTAAATCAGATTATTTACATTATTTAAGCTCTTATGCCTGAAAATATAATTGTGAGATGTTGTGAGGACATAACATGGACCACACCTTATGTTTTTGCCTGAAAGAAAGAAATGTTATTGAAAAACAACATCACGTACACAAATCTACACATACCCCGTTGTTGCTGCTCTCTGGCCTTCAGCTCCCCATCAAGCAGGAGATAGGCCACCGGCAATATGCATGGCGGGTCAGGATGTGCCGCACCCGCTTTCGCTGCGGGAGGACTTTCCCAGCTGGAATTCTGCTGTGATCTTGGTTCAGTGACACAGATCCTCCCACCACTTGCGGCAATGCAGGCTACGACGCCTATGCCCCCCCCTGCTATGCCATGCCTAGCTCCACAATTATTTGGCGATGGCCCTCCAGATGCTTTTCTTCTGATGGGGCTCACCTACACCTAGTAATATGACAACACACATATTATTAATCACTCAGATAAGACATTATGAAAATGTGATATCATTTCATTTTAACTCTCATTGCTGTAATCAATCAATCAATCAATCATGTCACTTATAAAGCGCACTACATACCCGCGAGGGTCTCAAGGCGCTGGGGGAAGAGGGGGGTGGTGCTGCTACTGATCGAAGAGCCAGGTCTTGAGGAGTCTTCTGAAGGCCAGTAGGTCTTGGGTCTGTCGGAGGTTGGTGGGGAGGGTGTTCCAGGTCTTGGCGGCGAGGTGGGAGAAGGATCTGCCGCCGTCGGTCGTTTTCCGGATGCGGGGGACTGTGGCGAGGCGAGGCTGGTCGAGCGGAGCTGGCGGCTGGGGGTGTAGAAGCTGAGTCGTCTGTTGAGGTAGGCTGGTCCGGAGTTGTGGAGTGCTTTGTGTGCGTGGGTGAGGAGCTTGAAGGTTATCCTCTTGTTGACAGGGAGCCAGTGCAGGTCTCTCAGGTGGGGTGTGATGTGGCTGCGTCGGGGGATGTCGAGGATAAGACGTGCAGAGGCGTTCTGGATGCGTTGCAGCCGTCTCAGGAGCTTAGCCGTCGTTCCTGCGTAGAGGGCGTTTCCGTAGTCCAGCCTGCTGGTGACGAGGGCCTGGGTGACTGTTTTTCTTGTTTCGGTGGGGATCCACTTGAAGATCCTGCGGAGCATTCGGAGGATGTTGAAGCAGGATGAGGAAACGGCGTTGACCTGCTTAGTCATGGAGAGGGTGGGGTCGAGGATGACCCCTAGGTTGCGTACGTGGTCGGTGGGTGGCGGGGCTGTTCCCAGTGATGTTGGCCACCAGTAGTCGTCCCAGGCTGAAGGGTTGGAACCAAGGATGAGGACCTCCGTCTTGTCCGAGTTCAGCTTCAGGCGGCTGGTCCTCATCCATTCGGCGACGGCCTTCATTCCTTCGTGGAGGTGGGCTTTGGCGGTGTGAGGGTCTTTGGTGAGGGAGAGGATCAGCTGGGTGTCGTCGGCGTAGGAGATGATGTTGAGGTTGTGCTGTCGGACGACGTGGGCGAGGGGTGCCATGTAGATGTTGAACAGCGTTGGGCTGAGGGAGGAGCCTTGGGGTACGCCGCAGATGATCTTGGTGGCCTTGGATCGGAAGGGGGCGAGGCGGACGCTTTGTGTTCTGCCGGAAAGGAAGGATGTGGTCCAGTCCAGGGCCTTCTCTTGGATCCCGGCGTCGTGAAGGCGTGTTCGTAGTGTGTGGTGGCAGACCGTGTCGAAGGCGGCTGATAGGTCCAGGAGGATGAGGGCTGCTGTTTCTCCGTTGTCTAGCAGGGTCCTGATGTCATCGGTGGCAGCGATGAGGGCGGTTTCGGTGCTGTGGTTGCTGCGGAAGCCGGACTGGGAAGGGTCCAGGATGTTGTTCTCCTCGAGGTAGCGGGTCAGTTGTTTGTTGACGATTTTCTCGGTGACCTTCGCGGGGAACGGGAGCAGAGAGATGGGTCGGAAGTTCTTGAGGTCCTTGGGGTCTGCCTTGGGTTTCTTGAGTAAGGCGGTGATCTCGGCGTGCTTCCAGCTTTCCGGGAAGGTTGCTGTCTCGAAGGAGATGTTGATTATTTTCCGGAGATGGGGCGCAATGGCTGTACTGGCTTTGTTGAAGATGTGGTGAGGGCACGGGTCTAGCGGTGAACCGGAGTGGATGGTGTTCATGATCTATAGTCCAATATAAGTGCAATTCATTTAAACAAAGCCAGACAAATGCTACTCCATTGAACCCAAGATTCACAATATAATAAATGTAATTACCTACTGACAGTCGCCAGAAGGTAGCAGGGCCAGACTGGAAACCCAAAGCAGCTCTGGCAATTTTCTTAGACCAGCCCCTGGGGAAGCACTGCCTGGCCCCGGGACGCTGGAAACTCTTGCTTGCTGCTTTCATTACTGGAGGTCGATATTGCAGCACTGCTGCAAAACTGGTCCTGAGTAACAAAACCGTCCCCCGCTGCTGCAAAACCTGCCCCAACCCTTCCGGACTCCCCGGGAAACGCCCAATGCCCGGTCAGGCCAGTCCGGCCGGGGGAAGTAGTAATAGTTAGGACCATGTTTCCATAGGAAAAGCGTTTTTTGACTTGCCTATATCTTTGGCGCTGTTTGACGAATCTTCACGAAATTTTCCCCAAAAAAGTGTGCCGGTGATTCTAGTTGTGCATGGAAACTTTTGGGGTGATCCGTCAAGCGGGGCAGAGGAAAAAGTGGGGTGTCAAAAACAGTGTGTTTCCTATGTTAATTCGCATAGGGATTTTGAACACGACTACAGCCCGAAATGCTGGACAGAATTACATTAAATTTGGCAGAAATCTATTTCTTGGTCCAGAAAGAGTGTTTTCTGTTATTTGGTGTAAATCCATTCAGTAGTTTTAGACCTATTAAAAGAATACCAAATTTGTATACATAGGGACGCCAACCCTTCTGATCTCGTGCAAAGATCTGACTGGCTGCAAACACTTCAACTAGGAAGTGTTGGCAGCCATTTTGGGAAATGGATTCAGCCGAGTCCCCCCAAAAAATGAAAAAACTAAGAAAACCTAGATCTGTTGCTGGAGTCCCCTAGAGTCCCCGCCAGAGCAAAAAAGGATTTTTAAAAAAGGTTTGCTGCAAAATTGCAACAGATTCACGAATTTGTGGCAAAAAAAACAAGCCCAGTCTCCCGCGCTTGTTTTCAGTTTAGCTCACGGGTGGGCCAGGTCCCGGGCGCATGCAGCAGTAAAAACAAAATAAAAAATGGTGGGGGTGCTCAAGGCCCCCCTCCTAAGGCTCTTTGGAGGCCTTGGGACTACCACTTCCCCAGGGCTTTTTGAACATATAGGAGAGTGGCCGTGTGGACCCCCTCTGTTGGGCTCTTATGAGCCCTAGGTACCACCACCTCCCCAGGGCTTTATAATATTAGTGGAGGGGGCCGGGTGGACCCCCTACTGGGGCTTTTATATGCCCCATGGACTACCACCTCCCTCGGGGCTAAATGAACAATGGTGCAAGAGGCCGCGCGGAGCCCCCGGGGACCACCACCTTCTTGGGGCCTCTAATATAATTAAAACTGGGAGGGGGACCATGCGTTCCCCTCCCGGGCCATATACGGCCCCGGAGACCACCACCTCCCCGGGGCCGGCCCGTGCAAATTAAAGGAGGGGGCCACACGGCTCCCCTTCTGGAGCCAATTATGGCCCTGGGAACCACCAGCTCCCAGGGCTGGCTGCTGCTATCTCTCTGCCTGCTGTCATGCGAGCAGGGAAACAGATGAAAGATTGCTCCCACACGCAGGGAGCTGCATATTTAGCAGCTACCTGCGTGCAGGAGCAATGCCAGCTCCTGCAGGAGGCGGGCAGCCGGCTGGGACTACGAGCGCATAGTAGTACACAGGGTGCCCTGGGTGGGGCCAGGGCACCCAGGTAGATGTGGACGGGCCCCGGGAGATGGGGTCCCTGGGGCCGCAATCAGCCCAGGCAGGGGGGACTGCGCGGCCCCACTCCCCTTGTTTAACACATAAAGGATCATAACTTCTTGGGCTTGGAGAAGGCAAAGCAAATGTGTTTCCTCTTGTATTCCACGTTGAAAAACAATCTGAAATCCTTAATGGAGGTGACTGTATCATTGATCTATTGGAGCGCAATCTGATCTGGGGTGACTGTGACGAGTGATTTCTTTCTCGTCGTCTCCTGGTGAGAGCAAAGTCCATGATTCTCCCTTTTAATTACCCTGAGTACGCAAATGCCCCAAATCATCTGCAAGCTCTGCCCATTTGGCCATGCCCTGTTTTCCTTACTTGTATGCAAAGGTCTTTCTGCCTTTTCCCACATCCTAACAAAAGGCCATTTAGCACGTTTCCTGCCGATTTTGGTGACACGTTATTGATGCAGAGGAATACGAGGACATCTCCATCAAACAAAGAAACACTTACTTCAATTAGTTAGGGGGAAGTACCCCTGTTTGGTGTAGATTCACCTCTTTGTAGTCTTGTCGTTTTGTCTTGATGAGGATTCACGTTATCACAGATTTGTGGATGAAGATGCTCGATTAACAATCACATTGCCGAAATTACTCGCACTCCTCGTGGTCCTTTATGCAGTTGTAGTGTAGAATATGCATGAGAGAGTTACCAAACGAGTAGCACTTACTAATTAACCAAATGAAAGTACTCCAGTTGCGTAGACGTTTTCGGCAAAACTGGGGACTCTTCTTGGAAAAATGAGGTTCGATTCTGGCCTTGGTGCTCATTTCACAGAAATGAAACCTCAACGGGAAACAATTACAAATATAAACATAGTAGGTGCTGAAGTTGAAGCTCCACTTCAGTAAAGCACAAACAATCCTAACTTCTTGGACCTGGCAAAGGCAAAGCAAGTGTATTTCCTCTCATAATCCACGTTGAAAAAATGATATGAAATCCTTAATGGAGGTGAATTCATTGTTGATCTATTGGAGCACAATCTGATGTGTAGTGACTGTGATGAGTGGTTTCTTTCTTGTCTCCTAATGAGAGCAGAGTACATGGTTCTCCCTTTTAAATACCCTAAGTATGCAAATGCCCAAAATCCATAGTACCACTCACATATCCACTCACAGACATACACAGAGACTCACAAACACACTCACAGACCCAAACAACCACTCATGCGCCCACTCATACACCCATACAACCGTTTGCACACACCCTCACTCATCCATAGAGCCACTCACACACACACTTACTCACACATACAGCCAATCACAGAGCCACTCACTTACCCATACAGCCACTTACACACTCAGTCATACAGTCACTCTGTCAGAATCTGAAGACAGTGTAGCCACTGATCCGTTGAGAACGCCCAGCTGGGATGATGGAAGCAGCTATGCTCCCAACTCCCCTAACACTTCAACACAGTGAGCAAAGGTAAGATCTTACTGCCCGATGAGCCGTGTAGCGGGGAAAAGGGAATGGGATAAAACAACAAACTGCGATGGGTGGAGGAGGCGTCACTCAGAACATCTACGCTCAGTACTGTTGGGACGCACCCTGTATGCAAGAGAGAAGAGAGAAAGGAAAGCAAAAACACACACAAACCTTCCCCTATATAATGCACTCTAAACTGATATCTGATTAACTCACCACTCACATATATACCCCAACGCACAGCTTTCTTGTCCCAGATGTCGAGAAGCGGATGCGGACCTCCTCCATATGTTATGGGGATGCCCGCGTCTACGAGTGTTCTGGCAAACAGTCGGTTATACTGTGAAGAAGGTCACCGGTACGGCTGTGTGGTCCCTACCGGATAGTTGCTTATTGGGCCTGCATAAATGCTCTAAGAAACAGAAGGTCCAATATAGATTCGCGGACTTGGCTGTGCTCATAGCCAAAAGTGCCATCACAATGAGGTGGAAATCCACTTCACCTCCGAAACCACTTACCTGGCAGTCGGAGACGATCAGATGGGGTACTGCGGAGAGTGCAATTATTAGGCAGGAAGAATTCCGGGGCCTACGTAGGATCCCTATTTCACTAGAATGGTATCAGATGTTAGAGGCCTTTAAAGCCATGGAGTCGTTAACTCCCCCGACGTCCCAGGATGGACCTATCCCACCCACTTCTCCTACATTCCCATTGGCTCATCTGACCATGTCTGTATAACATTATAATGTCATACTTTTCTTATTGCCCAGGGGTCTATTTATGTTTATATATATATAGATAGGTATCACTATAAATGTATGTATGATTGTATATGTTTAGTGTTATCTGTTTTGACTGAGGGACTACACTCCTTTAAAACGTTATTGTATAAATTAATGGGCCAGTGTACCCGGGGGAGGGGTGCTGTTCTTATTCTTGGTTTAGAATTGTTGTTAGAAGATAAACAGATAATCACGAGTTTTTTTTTATTTTTACACTTTTTGATTGTTTGCCCATGCAACTGATCTGTAATTCTTATTACCTTCTTTATTATTTTCCTTTCCTATTTTATAGGCAATACAATAGCTGCGATTTATGTATACCTGCATTTATCTGGCCACCGCTTAGTTGGTGGAAAGTTATTGTGTTAAGGAAGTTATGTTCTTCCTTCCTGGCTGTAAGATGATACACGCAGTGCACTATGTATAATATCGATGTAAAAACTCAATAAAACTATGTTTAAAAAAAAAACTCACCACTCACAAGCACCAGCATCCACCAGGGCAGCCAGCAAAACACAAAGTCAGATTTCCTGCAGTTGGCCACAGGCACTGGAGGAACAGCAGAACAGTGCTGTTATAAAGTCAAAGTCAAAAGAAGCAAGTCCAAATTGTAATCCAGAGTAAGCAAGCAAGTAACATAAAGTGATATGCATAAATGCAAAAAGAAATTAGCCCAGGCACAAGCACACCCCAAACACTTATCTGGCAGTAAGTTGATGAGCACCGTGTTCCTACACGGGGTGAAACCCGATGTGGCAAGTTACTTGGAAAGAAACAGATCTCTCCGTTGCTGAGGGTAAAAAGTCAATAACTTGCTCCTTGTTCCGTCACAGGAGTGGAGATCATGAAGTAAACAAAACGGCTCGGGAGGCGCACTCTTCCCACTCGAGACACGGCACCAGAACGGCCAGGCTCCTTCCCAGAAGCCTCCAAGGTAGAAAAAGGAAAATCTCTCGGGAAACCGGAGTTGGCACAAAGGCGAGAGCTGAGGAACAGCGCACCACAGAATCAAGCAGAAAGCGCTCCTCGGCGGGAACGCAAGATCCAGGAATCAGTGAACGGCAGGTCGGATACCACAAAGCAGGAACGACAAGCACGGAGCAGCGGGGCGAATCAGGCTAAGTACCGCCTTCTCGCAACAGCTGACTTCCGTTGCCTCTTCCTGTACCCCCCCCCATGGATGCTGGGAAATGTGGGCCCCCCAGCATTCGTTTCCCAGTCTTTCCGCAAAACCAGAAATAAGGATTGATTGTCTGGGGACTTGCTGCAAGTCCCCAGACACGGTCATGACACACTCACATACCCACTCATACACCCATACAGCCACTCACACATGCAGACACTCATCCATACAGGCACTCACACTCACACACTCACTCACCCATGCAGCCACTGATTTACCCAGTCACTGATCCATACAGGAACTTAGACACCCACTCACTAACCTACACAAACTCTCACACACTCAGTCTCATACACACACAAAACCACTCACAAACCCACTTACAAACCCATACAACTACTCACACATCCACTCACACACACACTCAAACACTTACACACCCACTCAACACCCACACAACCACTCACCCATTCACACTCCCATACAACCACTCACACCAACAACCACTCACATACCCACTCACACACCAATACAACCACTCACGACTAACACCTATGGGGGAGAACATGGCGGCCGGCTGAGTAGCCCGGTCGGGAGCTCCCAAACTCTCCAGGCATAACACTCCACAAAATGCAACTCGGGCGTAAGCTCAGGACATCTTCCCTCTTACCCCTGGTGACATGAATTATGGTGTTCGATGCCTCAGCGGCTGGCCAGGATATCCACAAGCTAGCGGAGCAACACAGTGAACAATGCGGGAGATCTCCAATCCGTCTCAGCCCAGGGAGCACAGTGTGGGTAGAAGCGGCTTCGGTTTTCCGCATCAGGAGGAGGGCCGCTGCTCGGGTCTCCTTCCGGGGCAAGTTGGGAAGCCCACAATACAGCAGAGCAGTACCTCGCCAGTTATACGGTCTGCAAACAGAGGAACAAGCCTTCCCAATGCGCATGAGTTCGGTAAGTGAACGAGGCGGGGGGAAGGAGGAGACAGAATTCCAATGCTGACACTGACCCGAATACAGGAAAAAGAAGGGGCACATTTTTTTTTCTATAAAGGACCGGTACAAGAACAGGATTATAGTCAGAAAAGGGGAATAAGCTAGTGTCTATGGAATAGGGCAGTGGTTCCCAAACTGTTTCAACCCATGGCTCCCTTGACCGATTGGTCGTTGGCCGCGGCTCCCCATTATGCTACTTTATTATGTTGGGTGGGGAGATGCAAGTTCGGCCTCAGGATTACTTCCATATTTCCCCCTGAAAATAATTGGGATGAAGCAGATGAAGAAATTATAATCATGTACGGCCTGAAAGCATGGAAACACGCCCATTACCCAGGAATTACGCCCACAAACCTAAGACCACGCCCACAGGGAACTAGCGTCTAGTCTTGTACAGGTCCAGCCCACAGGCCAAAGAAATAGAAGCCAACAGCGCCCCTTTCCGTGGCTCTTCGGATAGCCATGCACCTAGGTCATGGAGTGTTCTAGATCTGTTTGTGTTGCCTGCATTTCTGTGACCAAGCAGTGTAATATATACATGCGAGAAGTATTTCTGTGGGAGAACCTGTACATCTGGGATTGCTGCAAGGAGGTAGACGCGTGCAGTTTAACATTCACAGATTTTACTGCAACCAAAGTAGCCATGGTCATTTTCTCTTTAGTCTGCCAAAGCCCTGAATAAATATGTGCATTTATCAACATCTGGCTTATCATCCATGTCATGCTCGTCACATTGTGAGGCTCTTCAACGAAGCCCTGGGAAAAATTTCTCCATCTTCGATCACATCAGTTTTAGGAAAGGCAAGTACAAAGCATAAGTATGTATGTCTTCTAAGAAAGCCAATGTTATGTGTGTGGTACATAGAGTTTGCCTTTTGGAGCTTTCTGTCCCCTCCTAATAAAGGCAAGTGTATTTATGATTACTATAATTGAATTCCTATTACATATATGACTGAAAATGGGAATTTTCTTGTCAATCATTTTTTAAAGGTCTCTTGAGGCAGATTAACGTAGATATTGTTAGTTTTCTTTTCTTTTAAATGTTTTAATGTTTATTTTAAATGTTGAAACCATTTCCATTGTTTCTGTCTGCCTTAGTGGTTGTTGTCTGTTGTCCCAGTAAATCGAGCAAGTAGCTTTTGTCCCCACTGCAAGAAACAACAGATTTCTAGAAAAATGCATTTTCGATCAACCAGCTGATTCAATATTCATGTCTGCTGTACATCGTTGTCAGCTGCTTGGGCCCATCAATCTGGGAGAAGCTCAGCTGATCTGTGCACTCAAATAGCCAGAGCGTGAGCGGTATCTAGTCTGCACACAAGACGTTTGATGGAGCCTTGCATGTTCTCCATTTGCTGCCTTAAGAAAACTTCACTGAAGAAGTTACAAACAGGAGCTAAACAACTTGAGCAGTGTGCAAATAGCGAGCAGCGAAAGATATCGCACCCCCCAACACGACTTTATCTTTTGCTTTGGGAAATCAGCCAAACAGACGGCACAGAACAAAATGCTCCATTTTCTTTTCTGTTTTCAAGAATGGTGATATTGTTTGTGTAGAATTAAAAGCTTCTTAGAAATTGTCAGACATGAAACTTTCCCAGTATTAGTGGCAACACTCTTTAAATACTGTAAAAAGCCACGTTGTGGTATTCCCAAGTGGTGGTTTCACAGTTTTTCAGCCTGGGTAAAAGGCTTAGCTGGCTCCCGATATTCTCAGATTTATCAGCTAACGCTGGTAACAGCTGTAGTGGGCCAGAGGAAAAAGAGCCTAACCGTTGGCGGCCTACTTAGCTGCCAGTGATTCCCAAACTCTGTGCATGGTGCGTGGCGCCCCTGGCAAGTTTTGCCAGTGCACCAAGGTGCAGCGGCGCACAGATTGGGAACCACTGGAATAGGGGCTTAAACATAGACACTACGACTGGGGGCACAAGTAAAAGCCTGGTTTTAATACCTCTAACCAATAAGAAGAAGGTGAAACAAGGTACTATAGTCCAACCTGTGGAATCCACTTCTATACTGGGAAGGGGTAGACCTGTAGGCGCCAAAGCCAAAATTACCCCCTCTCTACGTTCCTTCTTTAAAGTCCAATCTAAACAAACCCCCCCACCCCCCATGTTGGCTGAGCTTTCTACAGGCATCCAGATGGAAAGGAAAGAGAGTCCTGGCACAACCAGGGAAACTCCCCCAGGGGAGAAAGTCCTAAGCGGTAACAAATACCAAGCCTTAGCAGCAGAGGAGACTTCTAGGCTGGAAATGCCATCAACTCAGCTTTCGGACATGCAAGTACAAGATAAATTCAGAAGGCAGGAAGAGGGGCGAGGATCTCAAGAGCAAAGTGGGCACACAGGTGTGGAGAAACTGATCGAGACCTTAATAACAGAAATTAGGGCAAAGTTAACTACATCGAAAAAAACCAAGAGAAAATACAAGGGACGTGTGAAGTTCTCGAGGTTGAAGTCAACACACTAATGGAACGAGTATCAGCGGTGGAAGCCTCCCTGGATGAGCTGGGCAGGGAGGTTGAGGCGAACCAGGAGGAGATACAGATACTTAAATCCAATGAGAAGGACTTCAGGGAAAAAATCAAATTAATGGAAAATCAAGCAAGAAGAAACAACCTGAGGATCCTGAACGTACCAGAAGGGGCGGAAGGAGAGAATATCAGGAGTTTTGTAATTGACCTCCTGAAGGAATTCGTCCCCGGGATAGAGCCAACACTTCTGGCAGAGGATGTACAGAGGGTCCACTAAGACCCATTTAGGAAAGGAACATTAAGGAAAAACCCAAGAAGACTATTAATTAATTTCAAATCCTTCGCCTTGAAGAACATTTTGAATGAAGCCCTCAAAATTGGTTCCTATACCAAAGGTGACTGGACCTTCAGAATTCGATCAGATATCTCCAAAGCCACACAAGATCGACGGTGGGAACCAGGGCAGCGTATGCAGGAGCTAAGGTCCTTGGGGGCATCAGTACAAATGCGCTTTCCAGCCACATTAAAAATTATGTGGAAAAACCAAATGCATAACATAAGGGACCCGAAGGAGGTGGGAGTTTTTATAGACCAGATCAAATCACAACAAAGAGGATGAAAAGGAAGATGGGAAGATAGAAGAGGAAAGTACAAAATGCCTGGAGAACAGGGATCTCGAAAGGGGCAAAAATGGTTTTCGCCCAAAGAAGAATGAGAGGGTTCTCCCGGAGAGGGGGGGAGACGAAGGGAGCTCACAAAGAAAGTTTGAAAATATACTTGCACTGGGTGGGGGAGCAAAGGGAAAAAAAAAGAAAAAAAAGAATTTGTCCACCATGAGAAAACCAAGAAACAGGGAGACGCAGGGGCTCACCCAAAACATCTCCAACTAATCAGATGTCAATTAACATATTAACATGGAATGTGAATGGCTTAGAGTCAGAAGCAGAAGACAAAAGAATTTGGAATATTTAAGATCAGCAAACAGCGAAATTATAATTCTAGAAGAAACACATCTACTGAAGGAAGAATGGGCAGAGATAGTGAAAAAACAAAAGTGGGTTGATATGTATGTCTACACTAATCAAGCTTGTTGTGTCAAGGGGCTGGCTATACTGTTTAAAAAATCGACTAAAGTAACAGAGGAAGAAACGAAATCCGATACCAAGGGGAGATGGGTCTCTGCAAAAGTTAGACTGTTTGGCAAGGTATATGTCCTGGCAGGATACTACGGGCCAAACACGGACAACCCTACCCCCCTGTAATCTCTATATAGCCATCTCCTAGATTTCTCGGTTCAGATAATTTTAGGTGGAGACTTCAATCTTATAATGAATCCAAGAGAAGATAGACTACCCAAAGGTAAAGTATTTAACCTGCCTAAAATGAGAAACTGGCTGAAGCGCCACACAGAAGATCTTGGCCTAGAGGATATCTGGAAAACTAAAGGGGTCAAAGAACATAAATTCACCTTTAGGAATAATAAGTATGGCCATTCTTCCAGAATAGATTTCTTTTTAATAGACAAAGACCTAGGCTAAAATGTCAGGAAAGTTGAACATCTACCGGCAGATTTGTCTGGCCATTCCGTGGTCCGAGTGGAATTATTAGCAGCCAAGGCACAACCCCTTTCAGATGGACACTGGATAGAACACTGCTTTTAGACCAACAGATTAAGGAACAATTGAAAACAGAGACAAAAGAATCCTTCCTAATTAATAAAAATGGAACTTCCATACAGACCACATGGGACGCATATAAAGCTGTTCTTAGGGGGAATCTGATTAGCTTAGCAGCTCTTAAACACAAAAATACGAAGAAGGAGCTGAATCAGTTAGAGAGTGAACTACAACGCCTGGGCGGGGCACTAGAGCAAACTAAACACCCTCAAGAAGCGGACAAAATAGAGAAAGAGATAAAAAAGGAAAAAAATGGAGTTATTAAATATCCTGGAGCTTATAGTTAGAAACAAGTGGGAGGCAAGTAAGCTCTCACATTATGAATATGGGGAAGGATGCGGCAAACTGCTAGCCTGGAAACTTAAAACAGAGCAAACCCGCAATAAGTTCTCTGCCATACAATTAGAAGATCGGATAAGTCCTAGTACAGAAGATCTAGAGATTGAGAGAGCTTTCATGAAGTTTTTTCAGGACCTATATTTAGAGGACACCCTAGCTTCAAAGGAACAAATAGATGACTATCTTGCGAAAATAACAGAGAGATGAACTCAATTCAGAGATAACAATAAAGGAGGTGGTCAGTGCGATGGCAAAATTAAAAAAGGGGAAAGCACCTGGCCCAGACGCACAACTAAACGAAATCTACAGCGCCCTAAAAGAGGAGCTGACCCCTTGTTTAACAGAAGTATTTAATACCACCTTTTTAAAAGGGCAAGATATGCCAAAATCATGGGAGGATGCAACTATGTTTAATACTGAAACCAGGGAAAGATCCTAAACGGTGCGAGTCGTATAGACCTATATCCCTACTAGATTGTGACTATAAAATATGTACCCAAATATTGGCCAGAAGGCTAGGGGAAGTTGCTGGGCAGTTGATACATCAAGACCAGAAGGGCTTTGTCAAGGGAAGACAAATTCAAGAACTGACACACTAACTGGTTGGGGCAATAGATGGAGCTTCTCAGGAGAAGATCCCCCTGTCGTCCTCACCTATGACGTAGCAAAAGCCTTTGATAGGGTTAGCTGGCCCTTCTTGTTTGAAGTGATTGATCGGCACAATCTGGGGGGGGGGAGGGGTGTTTTCAGGGGCAGTAAAATCTCTGTATAAAAACCCAACAGCTAAAGTTCTGGTTAATGGCAACCTCACAGAGAAGATTAATATAAAAGGAGCACCAGACAGGGATGCCCACTCTCCCTGCTTCTTTTTAACTTATATATAGAACCCTTAGCCGATGCCCTTAGACACAATCACAAAATGACCCCTTTTTATTATCAGGGATGGGATAAGAAAGTCGCCCTATACACTGACGACCTAATGGTCTTCACAAACAATCTCTCAGCCACATTTCCAATAATACTAAAGGTTTTGGAGCAATTCAGGAAAGTCTCTGGCCACCAAGTAAACCAACAAAAAACAGAAATCATGCAGTAGAACTCCCAAAGTAATAACCCCCTTGTAAAGGATAGAATAAAATATCTAGGCATCCTAATAGTACAAGACATAGATAAAATGGCCTCTTTGAACTTTAACATACTTATCTCCAAAACCAAGAAGCTATTAAAAAGCTGGGGGGCTCTCCCTTTAACCTTCACGGCAGATCTAACATCTTAAAAATGTCAGTTCTCCCAAAATGTATGTATATTGTTAATACTATACCACTAGAGTTTGGGAGAGAGTGGTTTAAAAAACTACAGGGAGAGCTAAGCAGCTTTATATGGGCCTCTAAAGGAGTCAGAATAGCCTGGAAACAGCTCCAAAGGAGAAAAGAACATGGAGGGATAGCCACCCCAGACTTTTATCAGTACTATAGAGCCTTTCAATTTCAGAATGTAAGAATGCTATTAAAGGAATACCATGCCTACCCCCATACCTACTAGCCATGACACAGCCAGAAGGCAGCTTTTTCCTATGCAAGTTCGGTCACCCAAAGTTTTTAAAAAAAGTGAAATTGAAGGTACTGTGGTCAGCCTGTAAATTATGGTACCAGATTAGGAGAACCACGAAAATACCGTACTACAGCGACTATGCCACAATCTGGGACTCCCCAGGGACTCGGGACTGCCTGAAGGACATACTTGCAATCCCCTTAAGGAAGGAAGGCATAACAAAATGGGGTCAGTTGTTAGAGGAAAATAATCTAATAGGATGGGAGCAGCTCTCAATAAGGACCAGCGGTAACATATCAAAATGTAAGTATTACCAGTTAAAGGGCTGGTGTAACTCACTAGGAAATGAGGGGACAGGGAATAGAGACCTAGAAGAAAGGATGCAAGATAGTCTGATGCAAAAAAGGAAGTATCAAGATGGTAATGGAGTTTAATATCAGCAGAGGATGGGGACTTTACATTGCCGATGGAGATTTGGGGGAAAGACCTGCTGACGCTGGAGCTACCAGATTTATGGCAAGTATCAGTATCTACATGTTGGTATACTACTAAATCTGCACCTCTCCGAAAGAATCATTTATTTACAGCACACAGAGCATACTGGACGCCTAAAAAACTGACAAAGCTGAATAAGATAGAGGTGAAGTGCCACCCTAAATGCGGAGAAGAAAGGGTGAATGATACACACATGTTTCGGCAGTGCCCCCTGCTCCAGAGCTTCTGGCACGAGGTGGGTAAGATACTTACGGAGGTGATGGGCCAGCATATAGAGGTAAGCACGGAATTAGTAATATTTGGGGTATTAAGTTGTAATGAAGAGAAAGCGAAACTAAGTAATAAACATAGAAACCTACTCTTTATAATGATCTTACTGGCTAGGCGAGAGATTTGCATCAAGTGGGTATTTAATATCTTGCCCACACAAGGGGATTGGGTAACCTCGGTCCAGAAAGTCAATAAAATGGACCGAAGCGGGACACAAAGTAGGAGGACAAGTTTCTGGGACATCTGGGAGAAGAAATATAATATAGAAAATTAGCGGGACAGAGAACAAGAACGATGTTCAATAATTACGCAATACAGCAAGAATCCACAAACAAGGTACCTACTCTGGTGGCCCCAGGAAGCAGCCTTCTCGTTGGAATCAATGGGATAGGATGATAGGGGTCTACCGGAGTGAAGGGTCCCTCTGAACCGGAAACAGGCTCAAGTCGGCACAGAGAGAAGTGAGACCCCCGATATCTCCGTAAACCCTGTTTATTGCACAAATTAGGACAAAAAAAAACAATACAACCACTCACACACCCATACAACCAATCACATACCCACTTACAAACCCATACAACCACTCACATACCCATTTACATACCCACAAACACTCACACACCCACTTACACATCCATACACCCACTCACACACTGACACACACAGTGACTCAGCCACTCACATAATATATGTTAGAAGTAGTATCACTGATTGGTAGTACACCTAGTATACTAATTTAACTTTTGTAGTAGCTTAGTATATATGTTTAACAATCATAAGCTCTTACAAAAGACTTACACTCACTGGATGATTTCATCAGTGATGTCATCAGTGATGTCATTTGAGATGTCATCAGTGATGTCACTGACCATGTCAGGAGGGATGTAATATGTGAGGTCATAAGCAGTGCATTGCGGGTGCATAAGTTATAGTTAGCTCATCTAACTATAACTGTTGAATTTCACTGGTTTTGTATGAGTGAAATCAGAGCCTAACTATCGCGTCCATGTAACCTAAGTTTTTTTCATCCTATTTCCTAACTATAACATCCCTGTTCCCTTTTGTTTTTTCAGTGAATATATATATATAGTCAACGCACATATATGTGGATTTAGGTATAGGAAACCTATACTTACTTAACTTTTGATATTTTGTCCTTCGATATTTGGTGCCATTGAGATTCCTACCTCGAAATTCTGGGTGCACACCAAATCAGCAAAATTGCAGTCATCCTCCGGCTTCTGCATTATGTGGAAACAATATTACTGTACTTACCTGAAGGCTAAGCGGCCATCTTGCATTCAAAGGTAGGGCCCCTACCTTTGAATTCAAGATGGCCGCTTAGCCTTCAGGTTGCCAAACGTGATGACAGGGGTCTGTTGAGCAGTTACCACTATGAAAGCCTTGCAATACAGAAACAAATGGAAATGTTCACATGCCCATAAAACAGGCAGGCTCTCCTTCTGTGCCTAGAA
Organism: Calotriton arnoldi; assembly: GCA_963921515.1. Classification (NCBI taxonomy): domain Eukaryota; kingdom Metazoa; phylum Chordata; class Amphibia; order Caudata; family Salamandridae; genus Calotriton; species Calotriton arnoldi. The sequence goes on along the minus strand of CAWUFW010006923.1, from coordinate 790,290 downwards.
GCGGGCCTTCCCATGTTCAGACAGACTTTAGCTGGCTTATGCAAAGATTCATTGTGGTGTATCAGGGGCAGGTTCATACTGTGTCAGTTGGCTCTCACTCCAACTCGTTTAGCATCAACAATGACCTGAGTGGAGCAGAGGGTTGAAATATGACATGCAGTTTGCCTCAGCAACATGGAATTGATACCCTCAAAGGTGGCCTGGCTTTTGTTGAGATTACAAATATACTTACTACTTCTTTGTGAGATCTCTCAAAGGGTACTAATTGAGGCAAAGTTCTAGATGTATCTAGTGCTACAAAAGACTGTATGCTGGAAAAAGTGAAAGAGGGAAACATTTGTCAGGGCAAGTGCTGGTAGGAGGGCCTCTACCTTTTCTGGAATAGGATGCAGGTACTCTTTGGTGAAAGGTTATCACAGAACTTCGGCACATGCTGACATAAATCACTGTCACTGCACACTTACACAAGAGAGTTGTCATACATTCATTTGGTCTTGCCAAATACTAAAATATCATCACTTTAATGGGACTGCCAGGGACGCCATGGATACCTTTGTATGTCTTCCTGGAAAACTTCAGCCACAGGCAATACATCAAAGCAAAGGTGTTAGTTCCTGAGCAAACCCATGTGAGTGGCAAACCTGGTAATGTATTGCAAAGAATCCTCCAATTTCAACTGATGATAGCCCTTGTTGAAATCAAGTCTGTAGAAGAATTGAGAACCTTCCAGTTAGTTTGTTGTATTCTGAAAGAATGAGGAAAGATGCTTTCTTTGGGTGGTGACCTTCATGTGCCACATGCCCTAATTTGGCCTTACAATTGACTTTTAGGCACTGGAACAAAATCCAAGTTTGTGTAAGGCACAAGCATAATTTTCACATTTGAGGCTGTAATTGCTGGCCATCAGGCAATTTTGCAAATTGTACATCAGCCCTGATATTAATGGTAGCCCTTGTGTTGATTAGGACAGGGAATTTCACTCCATCCACTTGATTTTCCATTACTGGTCTAACATTTTTGATGGTCTTCTGGAACTTGGAGATTTTCCAACAATTACCTTTTTGTCCATAGTAATTGCTTTTTTCACTGATTGCTGAGCACCCGCTTGAGTGAAGAGCTAACTAGACACATTTAGACCACATATTGGGCGGAGCTTGCACAGTGGACTAGGTCTCTTTGATATGGTAGTGTAAGGAAAAACTAACCCCGCCCCCCCGAAAACAACCTCATCCATCCCATGGAGTCTAACCCAACACCGGTAACACGCCCTAACTTACCTTTTCACCTCCTGCAGCCCGATGAACTGCTCCGATGGTCCGTTTCCTGTAAAGAGAAGAAGGAAAGTGTTAAGTTGGGTAGTAGAGAGACGCTGACAAAGAAGGAAGGAGGGTCTATAGCTGTACGTAACCAATCACTAGAGAGCCCGGACCAAGAATAACGGACGCTCGAGTCAGAGACGGAGAGAAGAGGGAGGCGAGACCCAGAAGACTGGAGAAGAGAGGGTGGAGCACGGATCCAAGCGCGCAGAAGAACTGAGGATGAGAACACAAACCCTGAAGACGGGGAAGGACGCGAGATTCTGCAGCCGAGGAGCAGAGGTCAGTACAGGAAGACGATAAAGCTCCGGAAAGGTGGAGCGAAGAGTGGTGGTCGCCCTGGGAAGCCTGAAGCCGGTACGTGGGTAAGGAGAGAGGGGTGGCTTCAGGGGTGTACGGGGTGGGGAGCGAAAACGGGGAAAGGTCAAAATGAGTAGTGCGGCATAGGGAGGAGAGGGGAGGAGTGTAACAAGGACCTGAGACAAGGAAGTACAAGGACCAAAGAGAGAGTCCCTGTCGTAATGCAGTAGCCATTCATAAATACCAGGAAAGAGAAAGTGGTGCATTTTGAGGGGAGAGAATGAAAAGCCTATTAAATAAAAGTCAGAGAAAGAGAGGACTGAGGGGATGATTAAGAGGGGCAAAAGAAACTGACCCAGGGAAGACTAAACGCAAATAATTTGTTCGAGAGAGTTAGTGGAACAAAGTGCACATCATTTTTTTTTTTTCTTCTCTTCTCCTCTCGTTCACGCCCCCCCCCCCCTTCCTTTTTTCTTTGATTTGAATCACGGGTCAGAAGATTAATAGCCTGAAGCAAAAGGGTTCTAGATTGTACACACCTGGGTGTGGTGATGGTCCCTGTCACTATTAAACCTATCAGACAGGCCACTTTACTTACCTTGCTCTCCTTGTCTTTTCTCTTAACAACCCGGGGACGACACACCACTGGAGACCGGAACTGGAACCTACAAGAAGGAAAAGGAAAAGAAGCTTACCAAAGAAAGAAGAAGCCCTGACAAACCAGAACCAATAATCCATAGAACCGAGAACTTTTACTTTGTTTATTAATTTTTTTTCCACTGCCTTGTTCTCTCAAATAAAACCGCCAAAATTTAGAAACACATATGGTCTCCCAGATTTGTTTTCCGCCCATCCCTCACAAACCTGGTGCCAGAAGTGGGATCAGAAAGGATGGAGGCCATTGTGTTCAGAATGGCGGCAGGCCAGGAAAAACTGGAAAGGATTATGGAACGCTTTTTGGCCGTGGCAGAAGAAGATAGGGAGAAATTACATAGGACCCTAACAGAACAAAGACAGACTCATGAGTCCACGATAGGAAGACTAGCAGACGTGCTCAGCCAACAGAGGCCACAAGCAACAGCACTTCCTATAATAGTAATGCAAAAATATGTTGCCGGGGAAGACCCGGACTTCTTCTTTGCAAATTGTGAACGGATGGCAAGATCAGCAGCCTGGCCTGTAGACAAATGGGGGCAATATCTCAGACCACTTCTTTCCGGTGACCTTCAGGCTGCCTACCAAGGAGCCAATCCCCTTGGTCTTACGCCTTATGAAGAAGTTAAGAGAAGCATCCTTGAAAGAATGGGGGTAGATGATGAAACGTATCGGATCCGGCTGCGGCAGATAAAAGAAGGGTCCCAAGAAACACCAAGTGCCTTACACTTCCGAGTGAAGGACCTAGCTGACTGTTGGTTGAAACCCTCAACATCGACCAAGGAAGAAATAGTAGAGAAGATATATTTGGAACAGTATCTTTCTTCCCTACACCCTCCCATACAACGATGGGTCCGACAACATTCATAAGTAACCTTAGAAAGAGCTGTGGAGATAGCTAGTGCATATTACCGGGCACAGGAAATACAAAAGAGCAGGGAAGAGACAAATTGGAAACCTTCGGGGGGGGTCTCAACCAAGAGTCAAAAGGGTTTAACCCCGAAGAACCAGAATCTGTTACTTTGATGCCGGGTCCTATAGCCCCCATTACCCACCCACCTACTTCTCCTGGTCCCCAATGTTTTCATTGTGGATTATTTGGTCATATTGCACGCAGGTGTGCGCAAAAGGAGGAACCAATGGATGTGGGCATAACAAAGGTGTTGTATGGCACACAAGAAGATTCAAGTCCTCGTTACCATCATCAGGTTACAGTTAATGGAGAACTCAGGGAAGCTTTAGTAGACACCGGATGCACACAGAGTGTCATGAAACCCCAGGTGGTCCCTGGGGGAGTACGAGCTATGGACGATATGGTAAACATCCAATGTGTACACAGGGACAATAAAAGATATCCTACTACTGAAGTACAAATTCAACATAAAGCTACAATAAAACCGGTACCCATGAGGGTGGGACTGATACCAAAGTTATCGGAACCCCTGGTGTTGGGAAGAGACTATCCACATATGGACAGTTTGTTGTGGGAAACCTGGAAGGAAGGGGAGGAATGGAGGAAGACAGCCCCTTTTTCTCAAGTACAGGACGATGAATGGCCAATAAGCAAACCCCGAAGAAGCCACAGCCAGAAGAAGACAGAGAAGAAAGAGTGGAATCATGTGGCCCTAGCCCAATCTGATAAAGAAAGTATATGGGAAACCGACCAATGGTTTCGGAGTGCTCAGAGAGAAGACCCGTCTCTAAGAGAAGCTTGGAATAGAGCCTCTCCCATAGAAAACCCTGACCAAGTATGCCCCCAATTCTTTATAAACAAGGGTTTACTGTACGGAAAAGGGGGAAGGGACCTTAACCCACAACTGTTAGTACCTAGTTCATATAGGGAAAAGGTGTTATTTCTGGCTCACAGCCATTTGCTGGGGGGTAATTTTGGGGGTGAAAAGACAGAAAAGGCTATACTAGAGAAGTTCTATTGGCCAGGTATTTATGAACAAATACGTAGGTACTGCAGAGAATGCCCGATTTGTCAAAAAAATAGCCGAAGTCTACCTTCTAGAGTCCCATTGAATCCTCTCCCTATAATAGAAGAACCCTTCTCAAGGGTAGGCATGGATATAATCGGTCCTCTTCTTCCTTCCCGCAGCAGATGTCAGTATGTCCTTGTCTTGGTGGATTATGCCACCCGATTCCCTGAGACAGTAGCCCTAAGACAGCCTAATGCTATTCAAATAGCTAAGGCCATGATTAACATTTTCTCTCGAGTAGGGTTCCTGCGGGAGATTGTAACTGATCAGGGCACGCCATTTGTTTCCAAACTACTAAAACAGGTCTGCCAACAGTTAAATATCAAACAGATAAGGACATCCGCCTATCACCCGCAGACAAACGGGTTAGGGGAGAGATATAACGCCACACTAAAAACAACAATAAAAAAGTTATTCGATCTAGAAACTCGTAAATGGGAGGATATGCTGCCCCTCGCCCTTTTTGCTATTTGATGTAAATAGCAAAAAAGTACGGGATACTCCCCTTTTGAATTATTATATGGGAGACAACCCCGTACTTTGTTAGATATGCTCAAGGAGGAGTGGGAAGAGGAAAAAGAAATAGGAAAGCCCTTACCTGAGTATGTCTTTACCTTGAAGAATCAGTTAGGCCAGATTCGAGAAATTGTAAAATCACATTTAGAACAAGCCCAGGCCGCCCAAAAGATCCAATATGATAAAAAGGCTAAAGAAAGGATTCTGGCCGTAGGGGATTTGGTCTTGCTTATGATGACTACCTCCGATCATAATTTATTGGGACAATGGCAAGGTCCTTTTCGGGTGATAGAACAAGTGACTCCGGTCACATACCTTCTAGAGATGGACCCAGAAAAGAAAACAAATACTCAGATCTTCCATATTAATCTGTTAAAGAAGTGGGAAGGAGCAAAGCCCGCTTTCTTAAGTATCAGTGAGGACCCCTCACCACTGTATATACAGAGTATAGACCCAGATTTACCAGACCACCAGAAAAATGAAGTAAACTCTTGTTTACGACCCTTTCAATCGGTATTCTCTCAAATCCCGGGGAGCACAAAAATCATAGAACACCCGATCCAGACTCTTCCGGGGAAAAAAGGTCAAACTACGTCCCTATAGAATACCTGAATCCCGACGAGTGGCTGTTGAAAACGAAATTCAACAGATGCTTAGAATGGGTATTATAGAACCCTCCACCAGCGAATGGAATTCCCCAATAGTTATCGTTCCTAAACCCGATGGGTCTATCAGGTTTTGCATTGATTTTCGTGAGGTTAACAAAATATCACAATTCGATTCATATCCACTCCCTCGAGTGGACGAAATGATAGAAAGGTTGGGCAAAGCACAATATATTAGTACTCTTGACCTATGCAAGGGCTATTGGCAGGTGCCGCTAAGGGAGCAAGACAAGGAGAAGACAGCATTCTCCACACCTGGGGGGTTATATCATTTCACTGTATTACCCTTTGGTCTACATGGGGCCCCAGCGACCTTCCAAAGACTTATGAATACAATATTTAGACCATGTAGTACATTTGCAGCCGCTTATATAGACAACATTGTTATTCATAGTTCATCTTGGGAACAACATTTAATACATCTAACTAAAGTTATTCGAGCTCTGCAGGAAGGGGGACTAACCATTAACCCAACCAAAAGCCACATAGCCGCAAAATCAGTAAAATACCTAGGGTACCTTCTAGGGGAGGGTTGTATAAAACCCCAAAAGGAGAAGGTTGCAGCCATAGTAAATCTACCCTTTCCCAAAACAAAGAAGGACCTGAGAGCCTTCCTGGGCGTCTTAGGTTATTATAGACATTCTATACCAGACTTTTCACAAATGGCAGCCCCCTTGACAGATTTGTTAAAGAAGGACAGAAAAACGGAAAAAGAACTTAAGAATCCGTCTCCCGCGGCTCTGAGCACCTTCCATCAACTGAAACACACCCTCACATCCGAACCTGTCCTTCTCAGCCCAAATTACAATAAACCATTTATTTTACAAACAGATGCATCAGAGTAAGGTTTAGGGGCGGTTCTCTCCCAAGTAGATATACAAGGGAATGATTGGCCAGTAAAAATCAGCTTAATGCCGATTATCTATCCCCATACCCCATAGAAAACCATCTTGCAAGCAAGAAAGTTAGGGTGGGGGAATGTAAGGAAAAACTAACCCCGCCCCTCCCCCCGAATACAACCTCATCCATCCCACGAAGTCTAACACAACACCGGTAACACGCCCTAACTTACCTTTTCACCTCCTGCAGCCCGATGAACTGCTCCGATGGTCCGTTTCCTGTAAAGAGAAGAAGGAAAGTGTTAAGTTGGATAGCAGAGAGACACTGACAAAGAAGGAAGGAGGGTCTATAGCTGTACGTAACCAATCATTAGAGAGCCCGGACAAAGGAGAACGGACGCTTAAGTCAGAGGCGGAGAGAAGAGGGAGGCGAGACCCGGAAGACTGGAGAAGAGAGGGCGGAGCACAGATCCAAGCACGCAGAAGAACTGAGGACGAGAACGCCAACCCTGAAGACGGGGAAGGATGCCGAGATTCTGCAGCTTAGGATCAGAGGTCAGCACAGGAAGACGACGAAGCTCTGGAAAGGTGGAGCGAAGAGTGGTGGTCGTCCTGGGAAGCCTGAAGTTCCCCGCCGCAACTCAGGAGAGTTGCGGCTTTTCCTGGTACATGGGTAAGGAGTGAGGGGTGGCTTCAGGGGTGTACGGGCTGGGGAGTGAAACCGGGGAAAGGTCAAGACGAGTAGTGCGGCATAGGGAGGAGAGGGGAGGAGTGTAGAGAAGACCTGAGACAAGGAAGTACAAGGACCAAAGAGAGAGTCCCTGTTGTAATGCAGTAGCCATTCAGAAATAGAAACTGGTGAATTTTGAGGGGAGAGAATGAAGAGTCTATTAAATAAAAGTCCGAGAAAGAGAGGACTGAAAGGATGATTAAGAGGGGCAAAAGAAACTGACCCAGGGAACACTAAATACACATAATTAGTTCGAGAGAGTTAATAGAACAAAGTGCACATCATTTTTTCTTCTTTCTTCTCTTCTCCTCTCGTTCACGCCCCCCACCCCCCTTCCTTTTTTATTGAATTTGAATCACGTGTCAGAAGATTAATAGCCTGAAGCAAAAGGGTTCTAGTTTTTACACACCTGGGTGTGGTGATGGTCCCTGTCACTATTAAACCTATCAGACAGGCCACTTTACTTACCTTGCTCTCCTTGTCTTCTCTCTTAACAACCCGGGGACGACACACTGGAACCTACGAGAAGGAAAAGGAAAAGAAGCTTACCAAAGAAAGAAGAAGCCCTGACAAGCCAGAACCAATAATCCATAGAACCGAGAACTTTTACTTTGTTTATTCATTTTTTTTCCCACTGCCTTGTTCTCTCAAATAAAACCGCCAAAATTGAGAAACACATACGGCCTCCCAGATTTGTTTTCCGCCCATCCCTCACAGGTAGACAGCACCTTGCACAGTATCAGGACTCTTATAGCAATCCTTTGCCTCACCATGAAGATCAGCAGTGTGAGCAGAATTCATTCTGTCCAAACTTTCCCTTTAATTATCTCTGCTTCTGAAGAAGTTTCAGCCAATCTGGACATGGCTCACATCTAGCCCCTGGATTTCAGGCAAAAACACCTCTTTGCAATTATAATTCTCAATCTTTCAGTCTTACATGTGTGCTTTTAAGTGCTTAACAAAAGAGTAATGTTTTATAGAGGATTTGGACAAGAGAAGTGAAAACTGGTGCTTATAATCCATATTTTTCTCAAGTAGGAAGTTATTCATCAAGCTTTCTTTCAGATCAGAAACTGTCTCATTATCCATCTCTGAATCTTCACAAATAATTTCCTGAATGGTGGGTCCCAGACAGTGCATCAGAAGATCTTCCTAGCATGGCAGGGAGTACATTATTTCTTATAATACATGGCCACATCATTACCCTTCCCACAAAATGCTGAAATCCTTGCATCATCCTTCTAATGCATGGCAGGGAGTACATTATTTTTTATAATACATGACCACACCATTACCCTTCCCACAAAATGCTTAAATCCTTGTTGTGTTTCTCTTTTATGTGGAAAAGTTAGGATGTTTCTAAGCATTAAGAATAAAATTAGCATCTCTAGTGCAAAATTAATCACACCAAAAAGCACTTGCATTGTTTTGCAAAAAATATATTATAATCAGTTTAATAAGTCAGTGTTTAAAAAACACTGCAGCTCAGAATGTGTAGAGATATGCAGAAAGGCTCTATCTTTCCTAAAATGTTCTGAAGCCTGGAAAAATAAACCTGTTGCTATTACTGTCTCGTTTCCGCTTACCACTGTTCACCTCTGAAAGCCGAGCAGAAGAAGGAAAAGCCACGTTTCATTTTCATAACTACAGCTTTATTTATGCTCTGTGACCTGCCTTTCCCCTTGGCTGCTGGTTCTGGCTGCAGACATTGGGATTTAGAACCCAACTGTAATAGGTTATTACAGTTGAGCAGCTACATCATTTATCATAGCTGCCAAGTGTTGAGGTTACTTATGTGTGACATTTTCATATTTGCATTCTGTTAATGAGCGATGTTTCATGAGCTTATGTGTGACACTTTGAGGTGCCATTTTATAGCAAACTCAGAGTCATTGACCACCAACATAAGAATGCAGCTCACCGAAAACAGAAATTGGCACAGTTGTCCTCAACACCATAAATCATCTACACCTAGGCAACTTCCAGCACCATGATTCCCATGAGAGTGCTGCTTCCATTTGCCCTGCTAGCATTAGCTACCTCCAGGCCCTCCGACGGCAACACCAACACCCTCAGGTCACTCTCAGGTTCCAATCAATCACAACGTCTTTAAGTTCCCCTTCAAGCACTGGCTCCCTACTGGCTAGCCTGCAAGCATTATCTACCAAGTACAAATGTGCAACAACCACATCATCTGCAGGCACCTTAAAGCTTTGGTGCAACTGGCTGCAGATATCTAAATGATGTTGAGTGCATGTTTTAAAACACAGATCAGCCAATGATCTGTGTTGCTTCTTCAGAGGTTACCTTGTAGATGTCACTGAGAATTGCAGTGTTCATATGCGTCTGCAACCTCCTTCATTAGACAAATAAACTAAACATGTATCTCAAGTTGTCTTATGTCATGAAATAGTATGTCATATAGCCTATATTGTGCAGTTGCATTCTAGAGTAAAAGTAAATAGAGAAGGATAAATATAGAGCTTCCAGCTCTGAAGCCGCCCGGGGTACCGACGGACAGAGCGGTGCCTCTCCCCTGAGCTGTGGCCAGGTTGAGGTGAGGCTTCTTATCCGTACACAACGGGTACGACCAGTAAATCGTGCACACCAAAAGTGGGATTACTGGTGTTGTATTTATCCTTCTTTATTTACTTTTTCACTATTCACTTTGAATTTTTCGCAGTAGCACTTCCCTTAGGGTCCTGACGAAAGCCGTGACACCTGTGCGGGCCGGTAAGGCTGAAACATGTAGGCCGGGTTTCATTTGTCACATGCAGTTATTAAATCACAATGCAGGTGCTCTGTTTTTAATCCTGGCACTAGGAACGAGTCAATAAAGTTCCTGTCGCTCCTGGTAGCTAGTTTTAGCATCACTTTCCTCACTTTTTCAAACTTTTTTTGCACTGCGCCTCTTACCCAACTAGTTAAGTGCCTTCTCATCTGCTGGATTTAGTACATCCTTTACAGAGTAGGAACAAAAACATCCCTGAGCTCCCTCCTCACAGTGAGGAGGTTGTAGCCCTTGGCAGGGCTAGGCATCTCCGCCAAGAGGAGAATCCCAGATGATGAAGCATGCCACTTCGGAGGGTGATGGGATTTCGTCCTAATTAAAGGACTCCCCCAGAAGCATCTAGAGTTTATCTTTGCTGTCTCTTTTTCTTGTATGGTCTTGCACTCAGACCCGAGGATTTCTTGTGTTTTTGCATATCAATTGTAGCCATCTAACTTATTGTCACTGAACATGGTTCTTAAATGAAATACAGGGACTTTAAACCAGGTGCCCAGGTGAAATGGAATGAGGAGTCATCCTACACCTATGAAATTGTTCAATGCAGCATGTAAACCTTGCAGACAACCGCTGGGGATTTGGTGCAGGAGGCAGGCATGAGGCATATACTTTGAGTGTCAAATTGCTAGCTGCAAGGGTGAAAGGTAGTGACCCAGACCGAAGTCAGGTTTTCCAGAGGTTCGGCTTTTTTATTTTTTTATGTCTCACTCATGCATACTCTGACAGAGATTATGGCTTATGATTGAATAATCGCTTTTTTAAAGGTGATTCTTTGAACTCATCTGCCTTCATGCAGCGGATCTTGGAGCAGCTGCTAACTTTATCATACATCGGCCCAGTAGTGACTTGGCTTGTAATATACTGGACAGGACACAGACAATAAAGAATCTGTGTGTCTGGCCTGACGGCTTAAAAGTGCACCACACATCTGCAGGACTTCCATAAAGCCTCCTACAATCAAAACAAGCATTGGCATAGCCAAATGATCTCGCCTTTTTGGACCTTATAAGTATTTAGCCATGCAGCACATTTTCCTGGGTGCTACAACATCTACTGTTCTTTAACCTAGAAGCTTTGACACTAATAGGCACATTATAGCACTGCTTTGAGAAGTACTTATGTAAAGTGTTATTTTTGTACAACTGGTACTCTGAACTCACACATCTGGAAGTGTTTTCATATGTGATAATGAAGAAAAAAAGAGTTTTCATGAAATAAATAATTTGCCTGATAACACAGTCTAAGGGAGAAGGCCACAATGCATACAGGTTTTCTGGTTTCACTTTAGCAAGTGTGCATTGAGTTCTAAAGTGAGCAATGAAAATGGGACCCTGTTGCCTAGTTTTGAGTAAAAAATACCCAAACATGTGAGCGTGGTGCTGCTGCACCTGCTGCACCCTGGTGCATGTTATGGTTCAAGAACACTAGCCGTGGTGTTGGAGGGCTGACTGTCACAGGTGCGCAGGGCGCTGGCTAATGTACAAGCAGGGGTGCAGGAATAACAGCTATGGTGAAACGCTGCTGGTTATGGTATACGATGTGGCACAGGAGCAATGGTTGTGGTATAGGAGAGCACTGACAGTGGTGCAGTACCAGAACATCGACTGTGGTGAATGTCGGAGCCCTGAATGTGGTGTAAAAGTGCTGTCAGTGAAGCACAAGCACTGGCTGTGGTGCAGGAGTGCTGTGCCACGGAAGCGCTGTAGAAGCGCTGGCTGCAGCACCTGAGCACTGGCTGTGGTAAATGACTGGGTTGCAGCTATCTGGATCAGCAACTGAGCCGTTTGCCACAAACCCCACAATGAGGTAAGCGAGTTCAGATGTTTACAGCTGCAGGGACCAAGGAAACAAAAACATATTAGTGAATCACCTTCTGATTTCCCAATATGGGCAGCTAGCCGACCCTCTTACTACCATTCCTACCACTCCTGGAGCTCGTCAGGGCCCACTATTGGGCAGGGCACACGTTCAGGCTGTGGGTCTGTCTCTGGTTCTTGTGGGATATAGATGCTCTTGTCAGGGGGCCTCGGGGCATGCCGATGGAGGAGCAGCCCATTGAGGAGCTTCCCTTGAGCACAGCGCATGCTCAGTGCCTGCTTCACCTTGAACACTGCCCAAGCCTGTACTGAGGCCCCCTTCTGTGACTGCTGATAGGGCATAAACACAGAAAAGAGACATCAGTGACAAACACAATAGACATAATAAATAGGTTAAAATTCTCTGCAACTGTAAGAGCAACGAGAGCAAGTGAAAAATACATAAATAACGAAACTCAGCCAGTCCCAGCCAAACACAGTGAAAGAGTTTTTGGGATGATGCTTATGCCCAGCAATATTTGAAGAGAGGATGTGGCGTAACATCCAGAGCTGACGACTTTAGAACTGGGGAACCGGGTTCAAGTCTCGGCATGCTCTCCCCGTGCCAACAAAATGAAAATAGAGACATGCCGATCTCAAAAATATAAATACCGTGTGTGGTTGGAACATGAAAATGACATCAGCTGAGCGCGTTTAGATCAAAAAGCCCAAAACCTCAACAGTCGGAAAACACAAGCCAAGATCGAAAAACAATTGTGCACCGAAGCTAACATAAATAAACAGGAGGGAATGACTACATGTAATAGGGACAAGCTCCATGGGAGGGAACCAAACACCAAAAGGAGGGACAAATAAAACCAAGCAACCACTGAAAAGCAAGAATTTCTGGACAGCACACAAAAGAACGAATGAAAAACGATAGGCGTGCTTGAAGTCCACAGAGTAGATACAGCATGTTTCGAAGAGGCAGCACATGCACTGCCTAGGCAAGACCTAACAACAGCTTATGCTTATCTCCATGGCAACCTCTCAACTCTCCTCAACCACAGGCTCATCAACCACTGGTTCTTTCACCTGCCATTCTCAGGCTGACAGCGCACACGGGCTGTGAATTACAGAAACGTGCTAGAGCCATAGCTGCTACATATGCACTTCACATATGTGTGATGTTTTCATCTTTTCAATGCATATATGTGTGGCATTTCAGTGCCTTATGTGTGACATCTTGAGTGACACCTTAAGGAGAACAAGCATTGGCAAAGCCAGTAGGTCTTGCCTATGTGAGACTTATTGTTTTTTTAGCTATGTTGCAAATGGCTGAAAGTAATGTAAAAATAGCTGTATGACACAGCCAGCATTGTCCGCGTTATAGTGCTTTTTAAACAATTTCAGTTATGCTGCACTGACGCTAGTGCTGCTGCATAATATGGCTAAAAAAACATTAACAAAGCCAATAGATCTCGCATAAGTGAGCCGTATTGACTTTGCCGATGCGTGTTATGGAATCCCGTATGGCAAGTTATAAGTATTTATATAGTGTTTACAATGGCTAAAGTGCTAATGTTACAGAATGGAGAATGCCCTTGCCACGGTGCTAGTGTGTCCAGGTCCAGAGGCATTTTAGGACCATACAAAAACTGTGAAAATGCTCCATATAAATGCGCTGAATGTAACATAAGTTGTAGGTAGACAGAAAAGTCCAATAGGTTACAGCTTTTATTACAGTGATGCTGTATGCTATGTGTTACTTTAGGTGCAATGGATACAAAAGAGCAAAAAAGCACTCCTGACTGCTTGTTTAGTAGTAAAATATAGCAATAATCAATGTTCAGTGGGTTTCCTAGGCGTTTTGACCCCTGTGCCACTGCACCTGCTGCACCATTCAAAGCTTGGCCCTAGGTTCTGCAAGGTAATTGCACTTGTGACTGCTTGTTTAGTATTCAAATATAGCAATAATTTTTTTTCGGTGTGTTTCCTAGACCTTTATGCACCTGGGTCATGGCACCTGCTGCACCATTCAAATCATGACCCTAGTGCCTGCAAGGTAAATTCACTTGTGACTGCTTGTTAAGTAGTAAAATATCGCAATAATCAGTGCTCTGGGGGTTTCCTAAAACTTTGGCCCCCGTGCCATTGCACCTGCTGCACCATTAAAATCATGACTCTAGTGCCTGCAAGGACAAATTAGGAAATTGTTTATATCCAGTAATATATGTGTTCGAAAAACGCACAGTTGCGGATGGAATATATCATTATAATTACTAATAATTAAACACAAACGCTTTCATTAAAAGTGACTTTAAACTTATCCAGCTCTCCAAAAGGAGTTGCCACATATGTCATAAATAAAGCATATGCTTTACAGATCAAAGTGAAAACTAAGCATTGTTAAATTGTGTCACAATGTGGCCCGCTCTTTCCTGTGAAAAGATCTTATCCTGTGCTTGACAGTGAATGGGCCTTTAACAAAGTAAATTGCCCAAGATCCACATATGTTAGGCTAACGCTGAGACTGAAATGTGGTTTTGTACTTTGTTCCTAAAAAGGCAGTTTCACAAATTGAACACACTCACGAAAGAAGAGGACATTTACAAAAAACATGCTTATGTTTTGTGCAGCTGAAGAACAAGATACCTTTTGAGATGGCTATGTCTAAAATAAAATGTACAAAAAAGGGCACAAGCAGGCTCCATGGAGAAAATATGCTGCATTCCTCTTTCTTATAAATGCTCTCACTTTGAAGTCAGTTGAAAGCAAAATAAACACCAGGCTCCCATGCCACCAGGCTTGACATTTGACCTCGGTCTCTGAATGCCCAGCAAATTTGACGAGATAAGAACAAGATTTAAAGGCCTGTTTAATGCAGAAAACGAGTTTGTGGAATAATACTGTAAACATGACTTTCGCATGGGGAGGTACGAACTCAAGCTGCACAGCCTAAAGCAAATAAAGCCAGCAAATGGAAAGGCAGAAAACGTGAGTTACAAACTACAAAGTCAACAGCAAGCCAAGGGCGGAATGCATTCCCAGGTCAGCTGTCTGAAAGTCCCCAAGATGTCTTTCGCATAGCCAGACAGATGCACTGTCCGGTAGGCGGCGACATAGCAAAGTTCATGTAAGTTCATGTAGTGAGGTATATATGTGAAATGACACCCTCTGCAGAATGTAATCACCTATATACTGCCTTCAAACAGCTGCTCCTGAAGTGCTAATTGCACCTATAGTATCTATACTTTTCCCCACTGTGTACCCCGGGCCCTCTTCCAGTGAAAGATTTTGAATCAGGACAGGCGTAGAATGCTAGTCACTATCTGCCCAAAATAAACAGGCACAGCAGCAGTCAATGACTGTCTCCTGCAGAGGATCCTGACATTTGCAGATGTGGGCCAGTGCACATGGACTTTTAACAGCTTAGTGTCCTTGTTCTGAGAGTGCCTTGCGTTTTACACAGTTCCAAAGATGAGCCAGGGAAGTGAATGGTCCTTGTTCTGCCTCTGGCCGTGGGAAGGCCGGTGGCTGATTTAGAGCATGGTGGTAATTAAAAATCCTATTTCTGCAGGAAGTGTTAAAAAAGGAGGAGAATCCACCAGTAGTACTTCCTTTGCAATACTATGCCTATGGTCAAGGAAATTCCACTGTGGAAAATTCTGAATATTCTGTATTAAAGCCCAACCAGAAATCAGGCTGGCACATGATCTGAGACAGTGTCGCAGTCACAATATCCACATTTTCCTTATTTTTATAGACCAGGAAACTCCTGACAACCTTTCCCTCCCCTCTCCATCCTTCTCTTTGTCACTTAGAGTTCTCTCCTTCTCTGTCACCTCCCTCCGCAACGTTTTGCTTCCCACTCTTCTTTCTTTTAACTCTTTACATTTCTCAATCTTGAGCTCCCCCTTTCCTCTCATTCTACGTTTCCCCTCTTCATGATCTCCCTCTCGACTTCATGTCCTCTCTCCCTTCATATCTCTGCTTTTCTAGGTCACCTTTCCTCCTTCTGCTATCTTCATTCTTGTTTCCTCCTCTTGTCTTTGTCCTTTTTGTTTTTGTCCACCCGTCTGCCCATCTTCTTTGTTTTTTTAAAACACATTTTA
The DNA here is from genome assembly GCA_963921515.1 of Calotriton arnoldi. Classification (NCBI taxonomy): domain Eukaryota; kingdom Metazoa; phylum Chordata; class Amphibia; order Caudata; family Salamandridae; genus Calotriton; species Calotriton arnoldi. The sequence goes on along the minus strand of CAWUFW010006923.1, from coordinate 774,589 downwards.
TTGCCCTTTATGTTGGTTCGATGTTAACAAGATATTGGGATACAAGACAACTTGAAAACCATAGAACAAGGCCCCATTCCTCCCATGCCCATCTTCTTTTGTCCCTCTCACTGCTCATTTTGCCTCTCTTCAGTCCAGTCTCTTCTCTTTGTCCACAACTCGTACTCAATAAAGGATAACCCTTAACCCTTCATATACCAGGGGTGCCAAGTATTATGCTATTTAAACCTGCTTTTATGATGTTAAACATGCAGGCAAGCTGACAGTGTATCATAAAAACTCTGACGTACTGAAATACCCGTTTACTGTTTGGATGCCACATTATTATGAAGAATATCATCCTCATTATACAGCAAACATTACTCTGTTTACCTTTTCACGGAACTCGATAAAACATTTAAGCACGGAGGAAGCTTTTTATTTCTCATGATGTTATCTAGTTCTAGGTCCAGCAGCAATTATGCAAATGTCAGGATTCCGATGCTTCTGGACTCCGTTCCTGCCTGCTACAGAGCAGAAAAGTTTTTAAAAGCTAATTTAATTCCCTTGCTTTTTCCGAGTGCAAATGGTTCACTTCTGCCATGTATGTGGGAAGCTCTGCTTGTCTCCAGGAACAGCCAGAGTCTCAGACTCTATCTCCTGTGCCTGCAACAGATCGGCATGGGTATTGGAAAGACCATGAGGGTGGAGGGAATTAACTGAAATGACTCCTCACCCCATGCATGGCGCCAAAATAACAATCAGAGCACTGTGGCACAAAGGCAGGCAGATAGCAGGAGGAAAAATGCCCACTCCTCCTCCACCACAAACTGTCCACTGGCAGCACAGGAGGAAAAAACAAGCATTGGAAATGCAATAGTCTCGCATTTATTTTGAGTTCGAGCTGTTGGTATTGTATATGGCAATGTCTTTTATTATGAATTATGGAGTGTATGTATGTGGTATGTAGTGGAATTTTGTGGGTTGGATTGGATTAGTTAGTTGTGTGGCTTGGAATTGTGTGGTGTGGAGTGGATTTGTGTAGTTTAATTATGTGGCATGGTGTGCTGTAGAGTTATGTGGATAGATTTGAGAGTAGTGGTGGGGCAGTCCTCATGAGCTGTGGGGCACCCATTCTCCATAACCAGAAAGATAGGCTTCCTTTCTTCCTGATGGGGCAGCTTCTTGTTCCCTTTGGCTTTGACACAAGGCCCAGTAATTGTCCTTTAGGCCCTCAGGTTGCTGGTGGGTTGGCTTCTGTCAGCAAGTGGTGTTGGAGACTTATGTAGATTTTCTGAGGTCACAGCCAATGAAGTTGCCATTACAGTTCATCAGGTAGGTGTGAATTATTGAGCATCTAAGTGACTGTGGGCCTGCTTTCCCTCTCCCCATCTCTGGGTAACCTGCAATGAGGGGAATTGCACGAGCAGGTGGCACACAGTCCTCTTAATTTCCTCCGAGTCCACCTCCGGAGTGGATGGTAGCCAAGCAGGTGATCCTGTCCCACTAGTGGGGCAGGGGGAGGCCCATACCTGCTGGACACAGCCATGATCCGACAGAGTGCCACTGGGTGGGGTGGTTCTGCTGTGGGGGAGGGAATCTTGTTCCCCCTTCCCACATCCAGTGCGCTTTGCCAGACCATGCAGAGGTGCGCCTTGAGGTTTGTGTTTACAATTTCACCTAAGATGTCCACTATATAGTTATTTATTGAGAATCAATTTCTGGCCATCATTAGTGCAAAGATGTAAATATAAGCGAGGTAAAAAATACGTCCATAAAGTCAATAAGTGATATGGGAGCCAGCAGGCCCAATTATTTTGAAATGCCGTCCTGAGATAATACCATTGCCTGAGAGGCTGAAACAGCAAGCTGTTGTGCATGTACCAACCAAAGAGACCTGGACATTTAGGGCCTTTAATACTAGTGACCCATAATTTGATTTGCAAATGCCGAAACCATGGTCTGTGGTGTTAATAGGGTGTGCACTGTATACGGGTGTGTGAGTTTCAGACCTTGGAATGGGTATGATGTGATAATTGCCCACGTCCCCCCTCCACACCCCTTTTAGATATGCTCAAACTCAGGAATTACGCAGTTTGCCTGCATGTGTTTATGTCATATTGTATATGGTGCAAACAGAGGTGTGCGAGCCAGCAAATTAACAGAGAGACCTGACCCAGAGCTGAGCTAAGGGTCTGGCTTAACTCTTTGAGCCCCTGTGCAAGCCGAGCCCTGAAAATGTTTGCCATGTAAATCATACAACAAACATCAGATAAAATATGATCAAGTCAAATCACAGTTTAAAAAGTGGCTTTCTTTCACATGTGGAGCATGTGCACCTGCCTCATGAATATTCATGAGGCAGGCAATTTGCGACCCCATTAGGAATCGCAAACAGTGTCTGAGACACTGTTGTACATTCCTATTTGCGAGTCGCAAATTGCAAGTTGCAAAACAACGCAATTTGCGACTCGCAAATTGGTAGGGTTGTACATCTGGCCCTAGATCACTAGCAATGTACCCGGTAAGATAAAGCAGTAAGTAAATACCAACAAGTTGAATCATATGAACACCTGCTATTTACAGAGCATTTAGACGTCCTCGAGTTAGCCGTATTTAATAACACATTGTTGGCATACCCATCATGAACATAGCGCCTTAGTTTGCAGCTGCTTGAAGGGCCCTTTAGGACGTTGGCACACTGCACTGCATTGATGAAGGAGGCGGTAGACAGCCCTGGGGAAGAGGGCGTCCGGCGAACATCCAACTGCCCCGATTTGAACTGGAACATCTTGGATTAATTAGTTATAGTGCTGCGAGGGCTGCACAAAAATAGAAATAAAAAAAAGAGCAATATCCACTGATGCAAGCTAAGCTTCTTGTCGGTGCTCAATAAAGGATGTTGTCGCTTTTGTTAATAACACAGAAGAAGTGATGCAATGAGGGCTCCTTTAGTTAGCAAGCTACGGTGCTCGGAGCACAGTGCTTGGCTGGGTCTCACTGGCCCTACACGGCCAAGTCCTGAAAGGGGGAGATAGTTGCAGTCTGCGGTGTGGCAGGCAGAGTCCAGCAATGCCTTCTGTACTCAATGGTGACTGGCCCCAAAGTAAACTCTAGGCAGCAGTGTGCGTGTTCAGTTGAAGGAAGCACTTCCTACGTCCCCCGCCCTGCCCGGAACTACCTGCACCCTGTGAGCTCAGCCAGCTTATCTCTGAGGCCATCAAATGGCTGAGCCAGGAGCTGCAGCAAAACACACTCACCATTTCACAGTGTTAAGAAGACCGCCTTATCATGATGCGTGATTTAATGATATCATCTCGCACTACATGATGCCGCCATCTTAAATTGGGGCAACATTCATTAAAATTCATAATGGTAGTGATTTTCTCTGCGCATCGGCAATACCTAACTGAAAATTAACGTAAATAGTTGTGGTCACGATTGTCACTGCGCATTGGCAGCATGTAACAGGAAAATAATACCTCGTTTTCATTTTGAGAAGTTGAAAATTGACCCCCCACCACCAACTCTAAACAAAAACAGGAAATAAGCGGCTACCTGACATCGGAACTCGAAGCAACTGAAAACATGGACTGTTTGTGTGAGGTGGGCTTAAACAAAGGAAAAAGTAGTCCCTTTACAGTCACTATAATGAGACAAGTGTAGGGAGGCAAGTAATGCCTAATAGTAGGGCTGGTAACTCCCATTCTAAAAAAAACTAACGCAGACAGTTCTGATCTTAACAAATTCTGCCCTATCTCCAACATCCCCACTCTGGCGAATCTTCTAGAAAAATGCATGCAAATTCAACTCTGCATCCACATTGAGAACTTCCAACTCTTGGATCAACATCAATCTGGTTTTCGTCAAGAACAAAGAACAGAATCTGCACTCCCTCACATCATGGATGACAGATTAAAAATACTATACCAAAATGAATCATGTCTTCTGATTCTACTTGACTTATCCTCTGCCTTCGACACTGTTAAACACAACAGTTTACTGTCCAGACTCTCAGGGCCTGTATTGCAATGGGTTACGTCATTCCTCCACAACGGAACCCAAAGAGTCAAGGTGAATCAATCCCTCTCTCAGCCCTCCTCAATCAATATGGGGGTACCACAGTGGTCCGCCCTTTCACCCATTCTCTTCAACTTATTCCTGGAACCACTTGCAAATGCACTGAACTCTGCGAACATTCTTTATCACATGTATGCAGATGACAATTATCTGAAAATCTCCTCCCCAGAAGATTTCATTTCCCTAAACTCTACCCTGCTGAACATTCAAAACTGGCTCATGGATAACCATCTCAAGCTCAACACTTCCAAAATGGAATTCGTACTCATCGCTCCTCCTAATCACACTCCCAAGATCGACCTCTGGATGAAGCATCTAACAGCCTTCAACTGTTCTCCTCACATTTTTGAGTCTGCTAAATCCCTTGGAATGACACTAGACAAACACTTGAATATGCAGAATCACAGTGAGGTAGCTAGCCCTATGGGCGCCCGTGGCAGACTCTGCGTTTGCCGCCCTGCGGCGGCCGCAGTGAAGAGCGGGGGGCGGTGCTGGTGAGTATTTTCTTTATTTGCCGCCCCAAACGCATTGAGGAGCAGGGGGGCTGTTGCCGCCCAAGACGGATGCCGCCCCCAAAACTCGTACCGCCCCCCCATATCAGTAATGCCACCACAGGAGCTAATTACCAGATGAGTATACTAAGGAAACTCAAACCCTTCCTACCACAAGACGACTTTAAGCTGGGGGTCCAAGCTAGATTATTGCCTAGATTAGACTATGGAAGCTCCACTCTTTGCAGTCTTCCTAAATACAATATGGCTGTTAGACTTGGCATCTTTTGGCGTGTTTCCCCTGACTTTTTGCTTTCTGACCTCCCGGTTTTGACTCTGTTTTTGCTGGTGTGATGATTCTGCGCACTTTCCTCACTGCGGTCCAGTGGGAAAGTGCAAGTGCTCCTGTATAAAATGTGTTATGGATTGGTGTTTCCATGATTGGCCTGTTTGGTTTATGTGTCAGTCCCTTGTAAAGTGCACTACGAGTGCCAGGGCCTATAGACCAAATGCTGTTGGTGGGCTGCAGCACTGGATTGTGCCACCCACGCAAACAGCCCGTAAAGTGTACCTCGGGCCTGCCATCGCAGAGCCTGTGCGCAGCCTGGGGCTGCCATGTCGACTTGGCAAGTGCACACACTTGCAAGTCCCTAAACCTTCCCTTTGCTGCATGTTAGTCACCCCTAAGGTAGGCCCAAGGTACCCCTGTGGGCAGGGTGCGTTGTACGCGAAAGGTAGGACATGCCCGGGTGTGTGCGGCATGTCCTGATAGTGAATTACAGCCTAGTTCGTTTTTCACTATTGCAAGGCTACCTGTTCCCCCTAGGCCAGAACGGGCGGTTTTGATTATTACAGTATATAATCCTAACTGACCCCGGGAACATGGTAGAAATTCAAGTTTAGTATGCCTGGACTCAGAATGATAAAATGCAGCTTTTAGTGAAGTTGGTTTTAACATTCTGTGTTTGAAAATACCGCTTTTAGAAAGTGGGTATTTTCTTGTCTAACCATCCAAGCCTGCCTCTGCGAGGTTGTGTATTCCTTGTCTGGAATGTGAGTGACAGGGGCTGGGGGATGCCAGGAGACAGGGTGAGTCAGCGCAGGGCTGAATAGCCAGATCGACCTGTAGATGGGTGGGAGGGGTCGCACCTGGGCCCTGAATAGGACAGAGCCTTCCCTCCACAATGCTGGCTCCACCTCCTGTGGTGCGTCTGATGTCCCTGGCCTACTCACTGAAAGAAGGGACGGAGACTTGTCAACAAAGTGCTCCAGAACTGGTTTGGACTAGGCAAAGGCCTCTCTGCCTTCAGAGAACAAAGGAATTTGGGATATAAATACTGGGGCCCTGACCCCATGAATTTAGATCTCGCTGGAATCAAGGAACCTGCCAAGACGAAGAGCTGGAAAAGCTGCCAGGAGGAGTACTGCCCCGTTGCTGTGTTGTTGCTTTGTTGGGTTGGCCTGCAGTTGCTGCTTCTGTCTTGGGCAGTGAAAGGACTGGACTGAACTTTCTACAAACTTGTGCTGAGTATCTCCAAGGGCCAGGAACCGAGCTGGCCTCCTTTTAAGAAGTCTCAGGGACTACAAAGACTTCACAAGCCTCTGGGTACCGCTTCTGGAACGCTGTTTCAGTCGCCACAGAGGAAGGGAACTGCAACCGACTCCGTCAACCGAATCCATCCCTGGCCGGTGACCTGTTTGCACCGCAGACCGCATCGCCCCGCTTCGCATCGCAACCCTGGTCTCACCGTGGGCGACGTCCAACGCCACCAACATCGAGCCGCTGCTTGCACCGTGACCTGTGGGCACCGCAGTTCGCATCGCATCGCTTCACTGGGCCAGCCGGACCAGACCGACACTGTCGCTGCAACTGGCTCAAGAGTCGAGACCGCACCGCATTTGGGGCACCGCTCGCACGTCTGCGACGCACCGCTCCGACTCGCACCGCTGTCCGACGCCAGCTCCCGCACTCCGGCGAGGTCGCCTGCATCGCAACCTGTCAGCACCGCATCGAGCATCGTCTCACCCTGCATCGCACGCCTTGGACTCACCGACTCCGTCTGCACGACGCTCATCGAGCCGCTGCCTGCACCGCATCGAGGGACACCGCACCTTGCATCGCTCCGTCTTGCACCGCAACCGCGACGAACGCCGACCGGCTCGTACACTCCGTACCAGCCACAACGAGAAAAGGTACTGTGACCGAGTCTGTTCACGACTCTGCTGGCCCGTATCGACGCGGTCGGCTGGAACTGTTAGACTCTGTGGTTTTCAGCATCACGGTAGGCTCGGACGGAGCTACCTACTCGTACGAACTTTGCTTTTGTGCTATTCCTGCAAAGAAGAAGTTAACGTAAGAAGCATTCATTCGTAAAGTATAGTATTGTGGATTTTTGTCGTAATTGGTCTTGTCTTGAGTATATAAAATATTGGTTATTTTTCTAAACTGGTGTGGTGTCCGTTTGTAGTGCTTACGCTGTATTACTGCTGGTTATGTGCAAATGCTTTACACACTGCCTCTGAATTAAGCCTGACTGCTCGTGCCAAGCTACCACGAGGGTGAGCAGGGGTTACTTCACGAGTGTAACAACCCTTACCCTGACTAGGAAGAAGGGTCCCTACTTGGACAAAGGTGCAAGCCCTTGCCAACTAGAGATCCCATTTCTAACAATGGCCCTGCTAAGGGCCTCCCTTAATGCTGCGGCCAGACTGATAACCAGTACAAAAAGAAATAATCACTTATCTCCAGCTTTAAAAATTCTAAACTGGCTCCCGTACGAAGCAAGAATACAGTTAAAGATTGCTTGCATGACTGATAAAGCCCTACATTTCAAGACACCCATATATCTGGCACAAAAAGCTAGAGTTTTCAGGGGGATGCAGATCCTCACGAAGTGCAAGTTCACTGCTACTGAAAACACAGATTTTCCACAAAAGGAGAACGAGCTACAGCACCTTCTCGGGTATCACCCCGAAGATATGGAACTCTCTGCCACCGGATGTCTGCCGAATTTCATCTACCTCTTCATTCAAAAAAGAAGTGAAAACAATTCTAATGAACAAGTTTCTGCCCTAAGATACATTATGTTTTATTGTTTATTTACCTGCCTATTATTCCGATGCTCTGTATGACAACTACATTGATGTGCAACCAAAGATATCAGTTTTACCATGCTACTCTCATATATGTGACCAGTGTCTGTTCTTACAACTGTATCCCACCTACTCTATCATGTAAAGGGCTCTGATAGGGTCATATTCGCGCTATACAAAACTTTATAAATAAATAAAAAATGCAGCGATACTCCATGGGAGTGAACAACTGATGAAAAGGAGGGACATATAGGAAGGATTGGCCACTAGCAAGCAAGGATTTTTAAAGGGCACTGAAACAAACAAATCAAAAGCAGTGGGTGGATTTTAAGCCCACAAAGAAATATATACTACAGTACATACAAGAGGTCTCGAAAGCTCGACCTAAAAAGAATCAGAGAGTTGCCACGACCTGGAACCATTCAACTGTGGTGTCAACCAGAAAGCAACAGAAGGCGCCTGATCCACGAGCTGGGCCCAGTGCTTGTTGTTGTTTATGTTTAAGTGACACCGCCCTCCTGTATCCGTGACCATATCATTAAGTCCAGGCCAATCCGGTAGTAAATTGCCTGGGGCTGCCAGAAATACAGAGCAGTCTTAGTCGAGTCGCACTGGCAACTGTTTAATAATATTTTCATGTCACATTTTCACATTCATGCATGAGGTCCGAAGTGGTGTAGTGCGTGACCAATTCATTTTGGTGCAGTGATGCAGACACCAGCAGTAAAAAGCATTAGTCTAACCCCTGATGTGTGATACTTGGCAGGGCCGTAAAGCGCACAAGCAGTGTGAAAGGTTAAAGCATACCTGCCAACATGTTAGAAGAGCAAAGTGGGAGATTTTAAAAGGCATAATCGGTAGAATGTATTTCCCCTATTGACTTCTATTGAAGCAAAGGCAATTTCAGATGGGAGACAGCCAAAATAAAGCAGTTTGTGGCTTAAATAATTGAGAGTCTCCCGTCTGATTCAGGTCTATTGGCATGTATGCTAAAGGAGCTCTAGCATGCGTGACTAATGCATTTCAGAGTGGTCATCTCGGGACAGGTACTGAAATGCATTAGTTTAACCAGTAGGGTTGCCACCTTGCATACATGCCAACCCTCCCATTTCAGGCGGGAGACTCCCGATTGCAAGGCTAGTCTCCCACCTCCCGCTTCCTCTCTGCAAAAACCAGATTCCTCGGCAGGCTTCTGCAGACAGGGACTCGGCTTGTGTGGGTTGGAGTATGCACTGCCAGTAACCTGCTCCTGCAGGCCAGTGTATAACATTTTTGTCATGCTGTCTCTGCCTGCCATAACCTTTCTTTGTCCTCCTGACAAGTAAGGAAAAAAACAGGTATTTTCAGTTAGTCCCAGTGCATGACAATAGACCAGTTTCAAGCCTCAATAGAAGTCAATATGAGAAATACATTCGCTCTATTATTTTAAATAAATCTACCACTTTACTCTTCTATAATGTTGGCATGTATGACCTTGGCCTGTTTTTACTGGCCTGGCCAGTGTTTCTATGGAGGCCTGCAAACAAAAGGTGTTAACCCTACTTACCCTACTGCATGGCACTTGAAACAACTGTTTCTTTATTACAGGCCATTATTTGTGTCAGCTATAGTAAGGAAATTAGAGACAGGCATACCTTTCATCGGTGCAGCAAGTGCAGTGGCACCAGGGCCCAGAGGCCTTTGGGGCCCACTGAACTCTGATTATTGCTGTAGTTCACACTTTAAACAGCCGCCAGGGGGTCTACTTCTTCATTGAACAAGCACCCTTGACACACTGGCTATGCCACCGATCAGAGACGGTTATACAGAGATTGCAACCTCCCATGTATTATAATACTATCTAGACTATTCCTAAATGATTTTAAAGAAAATACCAGTAGCATGTATTTTTCTATTAGTAAGGTGGCAAACCTAGCCAATACCTACATTCGTATGTGTCTAATGATGGTATTTTAATTATTCCTTTACAACTTATATGTAACTATATCAGTGTTATTTTTGTAACCCAGCATTTTTGGCGATTTTTACTTTTTATCAATGGGGATTGCGCTTGTTTTTTGATTCCACATGTTCACTCGAAATTCACGAACTAGTGAGAACTTGAATCCGCATACAGGGTCTGTAGCGCAGTTGGACGCCGAGAGCCACCCGTCTTTGCTGTCGTCATTTGTCATCAGCAGACTCTTCACTTCTCTGCCTACAGACAGCCGCCGCTCCACTTCCGTGTTGTAGCAACACCCTGTAAAGAGGTGAGAGAGTGATTCTGTACCCGAAGGCTCAGCCTATACCGGTCCTGTATTTCAACCTATTTTAAGCCCGAACGGCGCTGATGCTAGGATGATGAGTGTGAAATGGAGAGCTGCCCCCAGCTCCTCACCTGCCTCTTGGGTAGCGGGATTCCGCCATTATCCTCACTCCTAAGTGTTAATTGTGAGGGTCCTGAAGCAGCCCATAACAATTTATGTATTGGACACAAGAGTACATTGATGCTTTTGGGAACTGGGCGCCTTTAGTTTGGTGAAGTGCTCTCCCACTTTGGTTTATTCAAATATCGGTGAAGGAAATATGAATTCCACTGGATAGTTTTAAATGTCTTCTTGGAATGTGTATTGTTGTTGCTCATCAGTCGTTTATATACCTTTGTCTTTGATTAGAACTAAATGCTAATGTTGATCTGTCCCTCTTTCTCTCTGTCTCACATTTTTAGTAATCCATTCCCAAATAATCTGTTATTAACTATCGAATGACATTCGTCTGTGCTTAATTTGTGTACATAAAAGAAGTTCAAGGGCCTAAAGTTTTTCTGCTATTGTAGTTGCCAAATGTCATCAAACCGCCCCCCCTTCCTTACAGTTGTCAATGCCCCTTTACTCGAGGTATCTTCACGGAAGCTCTTGACAGGCCAGTTCCTCCCACTCCAAAAAAAAAAACTGTCGACCTCGCTAACTACTGGCCCATCAATTGCCTATCATTCATTGGCAACCTCATTGAAAAAGCGCGCTATGTTGAACTTCAAAATCACATTAATGCTAACCATCTCTTGTACTACTACAGTCTGGATTCAGATCATGTTGCAGCATGGAGCTCGCTACCTTACACATTGTAGTCAATGCCTTCCTGACCCTGCCTCCGGATATTGCTGGACCTCTCAGCTGCCTGCTACACAATCGACCATTCCGCCCTCATACACACCCTGGAGTCTCTAATGGGATTCACCTGCAATATCCTTCACTAGTTGTCATTCTGCCTTTCCATTCCAAAAGATCACTGTCACTTGTGGAATACCCGGTGGTTCTATACTGTCCACTATCATCTTCAGTCTCTACATTGAGCCACTTGGGGATTTACTACCAGAAAACAGCGTCAAGGTTCACCAATATACTGATGATACTCAACTCTTCTGCTTTGGGCATCAAAGACTGCCTACATGTCATGTAGACCTGGATGTCCAGTGCCTACCTGAAGCTCAACTCATCCAAGAGAGATTTCCTCTAATGTGCAAAGAACAAGAAACAGTAAAAAAAAAACTGGTACGCTGCCATGAACCTTGATGGCTTTGATCCCCAACTTTCACTAAATTCCAAGTAGCTGGGATTCACCCTGGCCATTAGCCTCACAATCAAGGAATGTATTGCCAAAAAAGACAAAAGAGCCTGGGCAGACAGCTGAACAAGAAACCAGCCTTCTTGCCAGGGTGTCTGCTGACTGACAGAAATGCAAATGCAGACATTTGTTCAATCTACAAATGTAAACACCACTTGCAAGCTGGCATTGGCTTTCATTGATGGCGTGACTTGAAGAGTATTCTTTTTGAGATGGTATTGTAAGGTGGCCTGATGAGTTTTGGAGTGTTTTGTGTTTTTAATGGATAGTGCTTAATTTGAGCCGGTGGTTTCTGGTGCTCAGAACCGGCACTCAATCATTAACACTGGCGCTTGAGCACTAGTTAAGGACACATTCATTTTTGGTGGGCAAATGGAGATTAAGTGATACAACCAGAAGCACAGGACGTTGAGCTGACACCGAGACTCAAACCTGGTTCCCCAGCTCCGAGGTCGGCAGCTCTGGCCATTACGCTACATCCCCTCCCCACTTGTACGGTTTGTTGGTCCAGGGTTGGCAGCGCTAACAGGGAAAAGGGGCTGGTCGAAGCTGCCTCCTGACGAGAGCCCCAGCACTTCTTCCTTTTTTTTTTTACAAATTAACCATTGTGGATAGTTTTTATTAAAAACAAATTGCACTAGGTACAGTCCACATATTACTTAGATCTATATTTTGGAAGCACTTTTTTATCTTAAACCTAAATCTTTTTGTGCACTTTGTGGCAGCCTATCTTATACTGTGTGTAATGACGTACATATTCACAGTGCTTTCTGTCAGAGGCTGAGACTTCGTAACTCTAAAAACACACAAGTCTCTAATCACCACTGCACTAATCAGAATTCCATTAAGTGGCTCTCTGGTTACACACACAGATATCTGCTATGTTCGCATTAACCAATAGAGGTTTCACAACTTAAAGTGCACCTCTCACTGATTAGTTTAACTTGCATTTATTTTTAATTTAAGGTGTGCTTTATTTTATATGCAGTTACTCGAAGGTGAAATGCCAACAAAATAGTTACAGAATATTTAGTTCTTTTTAGTCACGCCTTTGATCCCGCCTCCATGCTCACTGACTCTGCTCCCTTTGGACTCAGGATCAAATTCCCATACTGTTTTTAATGCACTTCGACCGCTGCCCTTATCCATCAGCACTACCATAACGCTGCTCCAATTTGGGAATGAGTTGAAGATGCACCTTTTTGTAGAAAGTTCACAAACCGGCTACCTCTACTATAACTTGTTGACATTATGTTTGTCTTTGACCTGTAAAGGCGCTCCATTGCTTTTTGGCTAGGTTTACACTATAGAAATACCACATAAATACACAAGTTACGAACGCCAAGTATGCTTACTTTTGTTTTCACCATAAGCCTCTTTCTTCCACCACCCTGAACTTCCTTATTGTTTATCTCTCTTTTGCAGGTACTTTTGCATCTTTGCTTTGTCTCTATGCCACAGTTTCCCTATCTCTTCCTCCTTTTTCCCTTCTCTGTCGTTCTTTCGATTGCTCTGGGTCAAATTCTGATGTATGAAATGAGTCATGGTTCCTAAAAACAAGTGACAGTGTCCACCACCTTTAACCTCCCATACCCGTTAAGTACTATATTCAGACCACAATCAAAGCATGTTTGTGGCTCACCTTTCTACTACTGACTAGGCAGTGGTGCAGGCTCAGCGTCAAGGGGCTTTTTGTCCTTGTGCTCTCAAAGGGAACTTTTTGGTGGGGGAACTCCAGATTTCACATCCAACCAATGGTGGTCTGACTAAGACATTTTCATTGTCCTCTTGCTTTCATTCTTGGAAGAAGGACCATTTATAGTAAACAGACGTATGCACTGCCTACAGTTGCATCCCTCCTACATATAGTGCAGTGGTCTTTAAACTGGGGGGCGGCCCCCTAGGGGGGCCTCAAGTGATCCCAGGGGGGGCGCCAGGCTCTGGCTAAAAGAAGCATTGTGCTGATAACAGTGATTTTTTTTTTAAAGCGGACGAAAAAAAGCGGCACGAAACCGCTCTGTTATGGCCCATCACTAACCTCTTCTGTCATTTATATCCTAGCTGGGAGTATGTGTCAAAAGGGAAGGGACTCCAAATATTCTTCAAACCCCTCACCTCACTTTTAATAGTTACACTGTGGATACTTGTACATGTTAGTAATGCCTGCCTGACCAGAATAGTATTTTTGGAAATCATGTAGTTGATTGCATTTTAAAAACTGTAACAGAACGTAACTGCAATGTTTAAATATGTATAGACATATTTAAACATTGCCAATTTAGTAAAATAATTGTGAAAAATTCTGAGGTGGGCCCGATACTTTTTTCCCCTCACTGGGGGTGGGGGGGGGCTTAAAAAAAGTTTGAAGACCACTGATATAGTGTGACCTGGTTTTGCCAGTACATTCCCCGTTTTTGGTCTAACTAGTACTTCTGTTATTTGATTAAAGAAAATAGATGTAAATATTTTTCAGGAAAGTCAAGTGAATGGAAATGTTTAATTTGGTCCCTAATGTGGAGGCAAGGACTAAAGCAAATGAATAGACACCACATACTCAGATGCTTCAGTCGGTACCAGGTTCATAAACACCAGATCTCCATTAATTGACTCTGAGGAAGCACTCATTCTCATGGTGCATGCGTATGTGAGCATCGGTTGGCACACTACATCCCTCCCTCCTCAACTTAGTATCAAACATCGTGACCAACAGCGCCATCAACCAATAAATAAATTACTCCTAGTCTTTCAGTCTTTGTGAGGCTTCAGGCCAAGTTCTCAATGAATATCTCAACCCTCTTCTTCCCAAATGGCCCTCAGACTCTGATGGCACTAGGCTGGCTACTTCTTGTTTTTCCTTCTGTGTTTCAGGAGGTGTTCTATCATGGAGGACCAAACCATCAGCATCAAAAGCCATTGTTCCCACTCTGGATAACCCCACTTGACCTCTTTGGGGTGGTCTTTCTTGCCCCCGCATCTGGAGTGGAGTGAGGCAGCTGCTTTGTCTTAACCATCGATATATTTTGTGTGACTTGATTTTGTCCACATATGCTTGTTAGTATTTCCATTGATGGCAGTTCTTGTTCAAGGGCCTCACTCAAAAGGGGTTCTAAACTTCCCTCCTGAGTGTCTCTCCTTGACAAGTACTTCATCCTAATGGATGTCGACTTGCTTGGGACTCCGTTTCATGCAAGTTACTTCATTGTTTCTTTGTCCTTGTAGGTGGCTTGCATGAGTATCCAGATTATGAAGTGCCCAGTTAAGTGTCACAGGTATGGGGTCTTACAAACAACAGGCGAACTCACTTTCATCAAAATTGAGAGAACGTGGCTATCCCGAAAAAGTGATCCGCACGGCTAAGAAACATGCCAGAAACCAGAACAGAGAGGGCCTATTGGAAACTCCAATACGAGCTCCCACTCCTATACCACTCACATGTGTGACGACCTACAATACCATCTCCAACCAGGTATCAAAAAGCATACAAAAACACTGGTGATCCTAGGAACAGGGAAACTTAAGTGGGAAAAGCCTCTGTTTTCATACAAGAAAGCACGCGGCCTCAAAGACAGCTTGGTATTAACTCGCCCTCGCATACCAGCACCTCCCACCAGGACAGTTCTGAATGCATGGGGACTCCCCAACGTGACAGGGCACTTCCCTTGCGGGAACTGCAGCGCGTGTCATCTCATTAATACAGTTAAGACTCTTAACCTGGAACCCGGAAAGACGTGGCAGTTAATTAAACACACTAATTGTAACTCCAGCAACGTTATCTATTTGATAACCTGTCCCTGTGGTCTCCGATATGTCGGTATGACTACACGCAGGATCAAAACTCGCATCTGCGAACATCGCAGCAACATCAGATGCAAGCGCAGTACCACCAAAATGACGGACCACTTCCTCGAAAATGGTCATACCACCAACGATCTCAGATGGGTGGTCATCGAGTAACTGGACACCGGCATTCCAAACCTTCAGAATCGATTGTTCGAAAAAGAACAACGCTGGGTGTATCGCCTAGCGACGAACAGGACAGGCCTCAATGACAATATACCCTGGAATTCAATCAATACTGTGTAAACCGGTCGGGGCGAGATCTGCATAACATTCACCGCGTTTTGCATTTCCATTCCTTCTAGTCTCCATGAGCCTGTACCAACTACCAGGTGGGCATCCAGATATCTCTCCCTACCACGCTATGTCTGCATACTTTCTGATCTTCGACCACTGATCTTCTGATTCAGCATATTTACACTCTCCTGCTGACCTCCAGTATTTTTTCCCAACCAATTGATAACTCTCGAATTGATAACTGCATTAATTCTTTCCTTTTAGTGATTCTCTGATTCCCTGTGGTTAACTGTTCGTGATCATGTAACAGTAATCATTTTTGATCGTGTTACATTTATTTCTTTATCTCTTCTAAGCGAGGTAATTTCCCCACTTCCGCTTTCCTTTAAATTAGTAGGTTAGCGCTCTGGCATTAAACCCACATGAGCCTATGCGATGGGCATGATCGTGCAACATCTCTTTCAAAGTGAGGTAATTTCCCCTCTTCTGCTTTCCTCTCAATTAGCAGGTTAGCGTTTCAGCGTTAAATCCACACTATCCCACGTCATGCCGTCGTAGTCTTCCTAAGCGATGGGCGTGGCCACGCCCACCGGTTTCCGGCATCCACACTACAAACGCGCCTTGGCAGCAAGCCAGCGTTATCACCAGGATCCCGAAGAGGACGATTGTAGGTACTTGAGGGCCAAACTCCTTGATGAAGTAAGTGCTGCTTTCTTTCTTGGCAGTATCGCGTGCCCGAGTTACATTTCCTAGAGATCTGACCGTCTTCCTCCTTTCTCTGTTTCCCGCAGTGTCTGACTATAGGAGTCTTCCCCCCTCCGGGATCATTTAGCTACCCAATTCTTGTAGCTTTTGTAAGCTTTACCTCTCTGCCCTCTGTGTGTATTTTTATTTCCGGTCTCACTATTGCGGTTATTTGATTCCATTCGACAGGCATTATTGTAAATTTAAAGCTCACTGTTTTTTGCCTGCAAAATCTTTTGGCACATATGTCACTTATCAAGCAAACTAAGCAAAACTATGGTGCTGGACTTTAGTAGCCCCGCACTTCTGCTCTAGGCATTATTTTAACTTCACGTGCACACCTTACTCCACTCGCCGGTATGCCGTAGTACACGACCTTTTGCGCAACTTAGCATTCACCGTGTACATTTGCCTGCCTGTGTGTTCGGGTGCAAAGTGGATCCTGTCACTTGTTTGCGATGACCATTCACAAATGTTTTAACACAACTTCACCTTGTACAGTGGGTGTCAGCATTTCCTTCAGCACACCCTCCCCTATGATCAGTATTCATATATGCATTTGATAATTTTTCTATGTTCTTTTCTATGTTGTGTTTTATTGTTTCAGATTAACCTATTTCACAGTGGTAACCGTAAGTACGGCATTGTCACTGTTTCACTGCACACCTTAGCATGTGTGCACACTTTCTTTTCACCTTGTTCTGGTCCTGACGAAAGCCTCTGTACTATTTTGGTGAGGCTGAAACATGTAGACCATGTAATTGGGATATAGAAGACGAATTTCTCTTCATTTACATCCCGTCTCATTTTTAAACGTGCCCCAGAGACCCAGGAATAAAGATTAACGATTGGATACCCTGGAGGTACTTTTAACTTGCACTTGTCCCTTTCACTCACAAAAAAACCCCGCTGCGCTGTAAATCAGGCGTTGTAGCACAGCTGGGTTGCACTCGGCAGCCCAGCTGGGAACCCTATGATGAAGCATGCCACCAACCAGGTTGGTGGGTGAGGGTTCTTTTAACAAGCCTAATTGTTTCCCAACATTCCTGTGAATTACAGTGGGTCATACTTTTCACTTTGGATCCCCGACTGGGTTCGTTTTTGTTGTTGCTCATTGCTTTGCCTTTGATAGCAAGCCAAACTGTATTTATACCAGTGCACACTGGGTGGTCAATACAAGTATTTCGATACATGCTTAAAAATCTTTGGACCCTACATTAAGAGTTCTCCTTTGTCCTACCCCATGCAGAGAATTTTGTAGTGTGTCCTTTAGTGGCCTGTGATATTTGGCTATATTGGTGGCATATATGAGGATGTCATCGTTAAAGTTGATGACCCCTCCAAGACCAGTATTGCATCCCAAATTGAGTTTTGGAAGGCATCCGCTACAGACATCTGCAACCAAAGATACCCCAAAGTGCAGTCTTTTGTAATGACACAATTCCACCTGAATCTAGAATGTTTTGATGTATCAACTCCTCGAGCAGTAACTGGCAGTGGCATAGCTAGCCCTATATTGCGGTCTCTGCGTTTGCCGCCCTGCGGCGGCCGCAGTGAAGAGCGGGGGAGGGGTGTTGTGTTGGCAAGCATTGAGGAGCAGTGGGGGGGGAGGCTTGTTGTTGCCGCCTCGAGACGGCAGGTGATAGAGAGGGGAGGCTGCCGCCCCAAAAACTCGTGCCTACCCGGGGCGGGCCGCCTCCGCACCCCCCTAGCTACGCCAATGGTAAATGGTAGTAGCTTGGGTTCAGCTCTAACCATTTTGCACTGTTGAGATCTGCCAGGATGTCATCAATTGTTGGAGTAATATGCCAACGTATGTTGATGGCGATGTTGGAGATTCTCATATCACTAAATATTCCCACTTACTTCACTTGTTTGGGTTACTGAGCAACTACTATGAGTTTCACTTGCAGCATAGCCTTTTCAGTTCTTCCTCCACCTAGGGGCCCAGATGGAAAGGGATCCTCCTGTTACAGAGAACTACTGATTTTACTATCTTATCTATATGCAACTTGATAGGTTTGGCATGTAAATATCCTAGACCAGATAGCGGGTAACTACTCCTTCAGCATTTGGTGTTGACACTGCGGGTGAACAAGATGAGGCCCTAATCTTCTGCATAGGCACAGCCGAGTACCATGGCAGTTCCACCGTCCAAAAGGAAGATCTTCGTTTTGATGGAGGCCGGGCCATGTCCAATGGTAGTTCCAAAAGATCTTGCCAAGGGTAGAAGGGCCAAACTCCCATATGTGTATATTTGGGTTTTGGGCACAGCAGAATTTGTTGTTTATTGTCTATTACAGTAAATGATGCAGCTGAATCGATCAGGCATGTGACAATAAGGCCCTAGATCTGAACTCTACACCTGGATTGCAGCCGTTTTTCTCTGGATGATCTGTAACCAAATGAGATCAAAAGTATTCCTTTCTCTTCTCCTTCCTGATCATCTTGTGTGCTCAGAGTGCTATTTCTACTTGACAAATGCAACCAATTTTCAGAAGCTTGCAAAATGATGATTTGTAATGATCTAGTCACCCCCACATTCCCTCTCATGTTACTGCGGACTGTACTACCTCCATGATATATCCTCACATGGTTCAGCTGGCCGCAAGCAGAACATGCTTTCCTCTGTGTTGGACAATCAAATTCAGAGTGTGACTTTCCTGGACAATATCCGCAGTGCACAAGCTTATGGGACCAACACGCTGTCTGGCCTGAGTTGCACTGGGTACTAGACTGGTCTCAGGCTAAATGTTCACCATTATTCAGATGAGTGCCGATTCCATTGTTGCCACTTTTACATTGGATAAGTAGTGTGATCTACTGAAGATGAAAACATTGTTTAAAAAAAACACTTGAGGTTCACATAGGATGAGGCATTTGAAAACCAAGTTATCAGTGTAGTGCGCATCCTGAGACAGGTGTCGCCAAATTCCTGATGCAGGCCCGCACCAGCATGGTTCTCCTGTCATGTTTTGGCCAGGGAGCAAGTATTACTCTCCTCAGGGTGTCAGCAACCGGTAGATGTAGAGCATATATCAAGGTCTTAGCTTTGTTGCCAGTGGAGGAAGTGAGCCAAGAACCAACACAAATTAACACACACTGCACACTCAGATGTTTCGGTATGGACTGTGCTCAAGCGCACCAGGTTCCCAGTTATTGACTCTATGATTTTGATTTGATTTGAACATTTATATAGGCGAAGGCGTCTAGGCGCTCATACCTGCTGGATAGTAAAAAGGTTATCACACAAACTAGGGACTGACAGGTTAATTTATAAAAAGCCAAGTTTTTAGAGCTTTTCTGAAAGCCAAAATCGTAGGGCAATTCTTTATCTCACCGGGGAGCAAGTTCCAGGTTTTAACAGTCCCTAACACAAAGCTTCTTCCCCCCCCCAGCAGGCTCTCTTGACTAGGGGTTTGTAGGAGTTTGCAGTGAGCCGACCTCAGATTTCTAGTTGGTAATGGTGCATGCATGTATGAGCATCCGGTAGCACGCTACAGTTACTTTCCCTTCACTATTAAAACAGATGTAATTCATTTCCCATATTAGCAGGTGTATAAAGAGTGGAGAAAACTCAATGGATGGCAGAGCACTCTAAATAGAAGCAGTCCGAATTAGTGAATATCTATACCACATAGGGTGTGTTCCATACTGTAAGAACAACACATTATCATCGACAAAAAAACCTTGTTGAAAACTACAGAAAAGCAGAAAAAGCATATTGAAGTGTTAGTAGTGAAGATCCTGGTGGGAAAGTCTCATTTCAGTGCACCACCTAACTAGTTTAATAGGATTATAGTTTAACACCATAAGAGAGTTGAGCGATGTTTGAATTGGGACAGGGAATTTTGATAGGGAGATTAGGAGGAATTCTGTTGTGAATGGGTTAAGCTTAAGGTGGTGGTGCGACATTCAAGATTGAATGTTAGCAACAAAGTAGGGCCACAAATGTAACATGTTTTTGGAGCTAAATTTCAGATGGTGGTTTTCCTCAGTGTAAAGAAGATACAAAATTTTAGAGCTACTTGGAGCACAAGTCAAAGGTTCCATGTAGAGGTTGAAGAGGATGGAGGGTGGAATAGAAACCTTTTTGAAGCGTCACAGGGTTGATGAGGAAGTTGATTTTCCAAGTATGTTGAGAACCAACTGAGGACTAGGCCCTTCAGCCCCATACTCTCTTTTAGGATTTTCAGGATAGTGGTGTGATTCACCTTGTCAAAGGCCACTGGTAGGTCTAGGAGGATAAGGAGGCAGGAGTAGTCTTTATCCAGAATAGACAGGTTGTCATTGTCTATTTTCAATGCTGTAGTCTTGATACTGCATCATTACTTGAATCCTGATTGAACTTCTTCTAGAAGGTTGTTTCCCTCAGTAAATAGTTTGAGCTAGGTGCGTTACAGCTCGCTAAGACTTTGGCCATAAAGGTAGGGCGAAAGCTGTGCAGATCTGCTCCAGATGTGTTTTTTAAGTAGTGGTGCCTATTAACAAGTAGCAGTAGTCCCACTTTTTACCTATTCAAGTGTAGTAATTTCTGTCTCCTGCAGGTTACCAGAATGTGACTGTTATGGCGGTCCTGGCACCAAGAGGTATAGAAGTTCTCCAGGATTGTAAGAGTGGCTGAGGTTAACTATGTTAGAATTTGTGGATTAGCAGGAAAGCGATCAAGTGATAATTCTTTTTCTTTTTTCAGTGTCTTTTAATTCCTAGAAGGCTCCTGACGGTAGGAGATGGGGTGTTTACTCGCCTTGGACTCATAGATATACAACTTAAGAAGAAATAATGTGGGTGCATCTCGGAGAAGGAGCTTCAAAGCTATTAACATGAGCCAGGAAAAAAATCAGCATGGCATGGTAAGAGATCTGAGTGGGTGTAGGTGAATTAGGTACGAGAGAATACGTCTTTAGATTTGGGCGGAGAGATGCATGCTGCAAAGGACTAGGTAGAAGACGATGCGGGGTATTATCAGGAATAAGAGTTGTGATGATCTACTTATTGCATACTATAGGAGGAGCGTTGTAGGAGGGGAGAAACTAGGAATAAAAGAGAAATAGGTGGCGCTACTTGCACTCTGTGTAGTGTCTATGGATTTTACCTTCTTAGCTATGGGAGAACAGTATAGGGTATGGGTAAAGTAGAACGTGAGGAAAGGGAGAAGGAAAAGCAGTTGAGAGAAGAGATGTAGTGGGTGAGGTGTACAGGATAGACTTTTAACTCGTTAAGCACTAAGGTTATCCCCCCCCCAACGCCACTGAAGTTTCTCTCCCCCAAACACTAAGCCTATTTTGATATTTTTGACACTGCAGTTACGCCTTCATAATGTCCCCCCCCTCCACATTTCATTTACAAGCCGAATCTGCACCCTTTTCCCCACAAGTTGGGGATTGAAAGATGCCCAGGGTTTGTGACTTACCCAGGAGGAGCCTTAGAAATGCACAAAGTATGACAAAGCATATATTTTTGCATAAATCAAAAAATCGTGCTTTTTACAAAAGTGTGTTTGGTTTTTTCCTAAAAGGAGCACATACAAAAGGTTTCCTTTCCAAAGATTGTCTTCTTCCCAGCTTTTAAAATCGGGTTGAGAGGAAAAATAGTCATTACTGGTTATACAATTTTCTACGTGATGGTATATATTTCATATTCTTGCGATTTCTAGCGACTTGTAATTTGTGGGAAAACCCTATGTTCTGTTCAGAAGAGGGGCATGAAAGCTACACATTTATGGAAACTGGACCGACTTTTAAAATCAGTAAGGGGCTATTTGGACCAGTTGTTTAGACTAGACATGGCATTCCCCGAGAAAGTATAAATCAAAAAATATATATATGGTGGGGAAAAAACGAAATAGGCAGCATTGTTTTCATTGTTAATTTTATGCACTGAAGTACAATCTAAGAAAGTAATGTACTGCTGTGTTTGACAGACTCTTCCGTTCACACACATAGTCCCAGGTCATTATTAGGAGGTGTGCAAACTGCGGATCTGTGCTGTTTGCTCCCACAATATGCTGCCAGTTAACCTGCTCTAAATCACAGGAGCAAACATTCTGATGAAATCCATAACATTTTAAACTTTGTTTTGAAGCAACTGACACATTGTTGATATATGTCATAATTTGGTATAATTGGCTATCGGTTTTGTTGTTTGAAGGTTTTATCTAAATGTTTTAATAGATATTACTCCCCTCTTCTGATTGTAATGTTTTACAAATTTGTACTCTTCAAACTTGCAATTTAATTTCTACGACCTTTTCTTGTTTTTATCTCTGAAACTCAGGTTTGCGCTTCCCTTATACGTGGAGTATAAATGTGCATCACGCCGCTGTAACTGCTTCAAATTCCTCTAAATAAAGTAATTGTCTCTAAGTTGCATGAAATAATTAATCCATCCCACACGTCTTTATTTTGCAGTTAATTATTTATAAACTTCATCAAAATGCAGCTAATCATTTAAGTTTAGGACTAAAATGTATTGGATCATATCTGCGATATTGGAAAATCTTTATGCTTGATCTCCTTAAACAAACAAATGTTGTGTTTTAAAATCCTGATTCTGGGGGTGAAGTGCTTACAAAGCTTAGGGATTAGATATCTGACTAATAGCTTTGCTTTTATTGCAACAGTAGGACAGTATGTCACCCTCCAACGTAAGCATTTTACTTGTCCCTCTGCATGAAATGCAAATCTCAGGGTAGTAGTCGGGGGTGACACGTTGTTGGAGCGTTGCCCTAAATTGATCTAGAACTACTATGGTGTGTATTTTCATTTCCTAGATGTGGTTAAGTCCCTGGCATTCCCAAGTAAATAAATAGAAAAGTATATTTGGACAAGAATTTCAGTGTCCCATAACCCATTTTATATTCTTGATGAAAGCTATGATTGCACCGATTATATACACCTTCTAAATGTGGCAGATGTGCATGTAGTTATCATGAGGCATCCTATCTTGTATACAAAAAAAACTAACTGGCAGGACAATCTACACAAATCATAGCATGTGCTCAAGGAAATATAGATAAGACCTAAAGGGAATGCATCATATTCGGACAATAGGCAAATAATGCTTGTTATTTTGTTGTAACAATGAACTCTGTTGTCTTGTTTGCCTACAGATGTAAGCTGTCTGGCCTTGGAGCCACGGCTCAAAGAGTGGCACTGCTGTCATCCTGCAAGGCAGTCGTGTTCAAGAGACCATCGGCTCCAAACTACAGTACTGTTCACCATCTGCCAGCAGTGATAAACTGTAGCTACATCTCCTCATATTTTGCTGGCTTCATTTGAACTGAAGCTACTGCATCTGGTATGTACAACCTAAGTTTTAACCCTAAGGAGGAGGAACTTGGTCATACGGGATTGCTTTCATACCAGTAGTGTCCACGCAGACAATTTCCACTGGGCAAGATGATTGATGCCCACATCTTTTCTTGTATCGCTTCCTCTGTAAAAGTCAGAATGAGATGTGTCCATAGCCTCAAAGGGTAATTCAATTTAAAGCGCTAAGACATGAGTAACAGACGTCTTTATAAAAGTTGAAGCATTTTGTGGGGACAAAAAAGTGGGATTGTAAAACATTACAGCATAGAATCTTGGAGGGTAGGAGTCGGTGTTAATGTTAGAGTAAGGTTTGGGATAAGAAAATGGGTAGTACATGAAGTTGTGAATAGCTAACCTCTGGTATCGCTACACAAGATACTGAAAAACCTTTGTAACAATGTTGTACATGCATTAACAAGTGGTACATAATAACCTGAAATAGATTGAGTAATACATAAATGGAGATGTTTGGTGAAGGGAATGGGGAAACTAGTTTGAGGATATATATGATGTGTTCATATCTGCGGACCAGTCCAAGAATCATTGGGACCCTGCACATGTAAATCTGTTTTCACAGTATTCCAATAACAGAATCATGAAAGAGCTGTACAGTTTCAATAGAACAGCAAACCCAGTGTGTTAGACCTGGCATTTCTTGGCGTGGTTACCCCTGACTTTTTGCCTCTACCTCCTCTATTTTTGATGCTGTGATGGATTTCGTTTTGCTGGCTTAGATGCTTTGGGCACTTTGCCACGGCTGATCAGTGTCAAAGTGCAAGGGCTTCCTGTATAAAGTGTTATGGTAATTGGTTGTCCATAATTGGTATGTTTGCCTTACTAGTAAAGTCCCTAGTAAAGTGCACTATGTGTGCCAGGGCTGGTAATGCAAATGCTACTAGTGGGCCTGCAGCACTAATTGTGCCACCCACACAAGTAGTCCTAAGAAGAGATCTCAGGCCTGCCACTGGAGTGCCTGCGTGCAGTTTGTTAACTGCCTTGTTGTCCTGGCAAGTGCACCCACTTGCCATGCCAGGCCTTACCTTCCCTTTTTATGCACATCAGACACCCCTATAGTAGGCCCAAGGTACCCCCCTGGGCAGGGTGCAGTGTATGTGAAAGGTAGGACATGTACTGAGGTGTGTACCATGTCCTGACAGTGAAATACTGCCAAATTCGTTTTTCACTGTTCCAAGGCCATCTTGCCCATTGGACAGAATGGGGAATGCTGAGTCCCATGTTTCCAGCATATCTTCCCATAGGCATAAGATGGAGAGATGGAGTTTAGTGTGCCTGAACTCAGAATTTAATAACACATCTTTTTGTAAAGATGGTTTTTGAATTGTGTGTTTAGAAACCACGCTTTTAGAAGTGGCTGGTTTCTTGTCTTAAACCATCCTGTGTGCCTCTGCCTGGTTGTGTATTGCCTGTCTGGGCTTGGATGGGACAGGGTCTGGGAAGTGTCCTGACCCCAGGGAGGAGTAGGTGAGACAGCAACGGGCTGGCCTGCGTTTGATGTGGGGGGGGAGGAGTAGCCCCCTGGATGTGAAGAGGGCTGTGTTGCTGCCCCCAGAGGATGGCTCCACCTCCTGCTGAGCGTCTGGGCCCCAGACCCTAACTATCAAAGGAAGAGGGTGTGCACTGGCAGGAAGACACCCAGGTCTGGTTTGGACCGGGGTCCGAGCCCCCTGAACACAAAGACTTCAAAGGCATTTAGGGGTATAAATGTAAGAGCTGAAACCCCTGAACTCAAGACTGAAATCCATACTGAAAAAGGATTGAAACTACTTCGTGATCAAGAGGAACCTCTGCCAAAGAAGAACAGCTGAAGAGACTGAAGAGAAGGACTGCCCTTGCTGTGTGTTCTGGGGCTGGCCTGCAGTTTGCTGATTTGACTGAGGAGAGGACAAGGGACTTTGCTGTGTGCTGTGTCCCCCTGCTTGAGAGGACTTTGCTGTGTGCTGTGTCCTGAAGTAACTTGTCTCCAAGGGCCCTGGGAGAGCTGGTCCCCTGTTGTGGAAACTCAGGAACATAAAAGTTTCCAAGTGTGTCTCAGCGACGCTGTGTGCGTGTGCTTTTTGCACGCCTGAGACTGCCGTGTTGTCCGTGGTGCTGTTTACGAGGTGCCCCGTGACCGCATTGCCCCCGCAGCGTGAAACATCGTCCACGCTGCTGCATTGCTGTTTGTGGCCTGAGCCGTCATCGTAACTGAGGCTGTGAGTAAAGATCGCCTCCGCCGGCCCGAGCCACAACGTGCTAAAGGATTTCTTGAAGCTAAGGAAGCTACAAGGTGAAAGGGATCGTGATCGTTGTTCGTCAAAAGGAATCTGCCCAAGATCGTCAACGAAGGAGAAGGCAGCGCCGTAACCCGTCCGGCTACAGCGTCACCTAGCAACAGAGCTGCAACGTGATCGGGATCGCCCAGCAGGACGTCCGACGAGCGGAGAGAGCGAGGCAGCGCACCCCCCCGGGGTAAGGCTTGGACTCCGCTCGGGAGCCGCAAGCGTGTGTGGCCTGGGGAGGCGTGCAGGAGGAGTACAGGAGTGCTCCGAGCTCTCTCCCGCTGCACCGCGTTAGACGCGCTGAGTCCCTGAGCGGCCCGTACCTGCCCAGCAGTGCCGGGGCCGCCCCTTTAAGCTTGCAACCGTTGCCTCTGTTGTTGGGGCCTAGTGGTGCCCGAGTTGACCGCGCAGATTGGCTAACCGCATTATTCTTGCATTACGAACTGCCTGATTCTTGCATTACGAACCGCATTATTCTTGCATTACGAACTGCCTGATTCTTGCATTAAGGACTGTCTTATTACTACATTACGAACTGCATAGCATTGCATTAGGACTGCATTAGAGATCGTGAATTGCTCATTAATACCGCAAGAACCTACAAGTGATTGCTGGACTAATAACTGGCAAAGCGAAATATTATGAATACGCTTATGTTGGATTTCTATCGTTTGGTCTCATCGTATTCCTTTTTATAAAGATACCGCTATTTTTATGAAACCAGTGTGGTGTCCATTTGTGGTGTTATCACTGTTACTGGGAGTGTGGTTGCAAATACTTTACACATTGCCTTGGAGATAAGCCTAGCTGCTCGTGCCAAGCTACCAGGGGGTGAGCAGGGGTTATCTAAGCATGTGTCCCTCCTTACCCTGACTAGAAGCAAGGGCCCCTATTTGGACTAAGGTACCTACCTCAGCCAACTAGAGACCCCCAGTTCTAACATTGGTGGTCAGCGGTTGGGGATTTGAACGTGTATTTGAAACTGACTCACAGTGATTGGTGTACATCACTAGTTTTAGCGCAGACCACGACGCAACCACATATTGTGTTTTTGATTTTTTTGGTTCTATTTTTGAGCGACCTTTAAGCCACACATCATGTCTCAAAGGAGTCAAGCAGCCAGTGAGGCTGCAGAATTGGAATTCGACATTGAGGCATTGCTTACCTACAAAGTTGATCAATTGAGGCAATTCTGCAGAGCTTTGGGTTGTCCCATGAAAAGTAGCGCCAAGAAGGAGGAGCTGCAAACGGCCTTGAGGGCCTGGTGGGAAGCCAAAGAGGCTCAGGAGAAAGGTGATGCTGAGGTGGATGAGGATGACCCAGGGAATGTATTTGGTCCACAGGATTTGCCGGTGGGAGGACCAGCCTCAGGGGCTGGTAGTAACCATTCAGGGAGGAGCTTTTCCCCAGAGGAGCTGGAGGAAAACCAAAGGGTCAGAGAGCATGAGTTGGAGGTTTTAAAACTTAAGGCTCAAGCAGAGGAGAAAAAGCTGCTCATTGAAAGTAAAAAGTGAGCAGAGGAGAACAAGAACGCTCTCGCCTTGGAAGAGAAGATTCTCTTAGCTCATGAGTTAAGCATGAGGGAACTGGACATTAAGGCTAAACAGGTGGAGTCCAGTTCGAATGGTGGCAGCGCACAGCCAGTGCCAGCGGGTAAGGTGTACATTCCCAAAGACTTAGTGCGAGATTACCAAAGGGTTGATGATATTTATGCGTGGTTCACGGCATATGAGATCGCACTGAGGATGAATGAGGTGCCTGAGAAGCATTGGGGGGGCGGGCCTATGGAAACACTTTGAGGCTTCTGGGAAGGATGTTTTACCACCCTTAGATAGGCCGGGAACCCTGACCTTCGCCAATATGAAGCAGGCTTTATGCCTCAGGTATGGGCTCACTCCTGAACAGTACAGGCAGAAATTCAGGAACTTCAAGAAACTGGAATCCAGTATTTGGGTGGAATGTGTGAATGCGTACACTCGTGCACTGTATGGTTGGATGACGGGCAGCAAGGTAACTGATTTTAAGGGCTTATGCAATTTAATTAGTTGGGAGCACTTGAGTAGTCTATGTGTTCCAGAGCTGCGCCAGCATCTGTTAGACAGTAGACTTACTGATCCCGGTAAGCTTGCTGAGGAGGCGGACCGCTGGACCAGCACCCGGGTCCACAAGGGGATTGGGGGTACCACTACCAAAGGTGTACAGGGTCCCCAGCAGAAGGTGGGGGAGGACAAGGGTAACCACAAGGAGTTCTCTAAAGGACCCCAAAGTAGTTCCCAGATAAAAGAGTCCCAGTCCCCCAAGGCTAAGAGGTCCTGGCCCCCTAAGGGCAAGCGGGACCACAGAGGTCCTCCTACTTGTTATTTCTGTAAAGAGGTGGGTCACATTGCCCCTAAATGCCCCAAGAAACCACCTGCACCCACTGGTGCTCCAACACCGGGTTTAGTGAGTGTAGCGTTGGGGGAGGAATTGAGTCCTTGGAATGGGGAGGAGCAAGCAGTTATGACCCTGGTCTCATTAGGAGATCGAGAGATGGTCCAAGAAGCCTCTCTGCCTGAGAATACTAAGAAGTACAGGCAGTGGGTGACCATCAATGGAAGGAGGGTGGAGGCTCTGAGAGACACAGGAGCCAGTTTGACATCTGTCAGGTGTCAGTGGATGTCTGAGGAGCAGGTGGTTCCCAATGTGCTTCACCCTGTAGTTGCAGCAGACAACTCCGTGCGCCTCTGCAAGGTGGCGCTAGTTCCCTTTGAGTGTGGGGGGGGGTCTCAGGTTCCTTGAAGGTCGTTGTAAGTCCGTCCATGCCTGTGGACTGTCTGCTAGGGAATGACCTGGAGAGTTCCCCCTGGAAGGAGGTGGAGCGCCAGGCACATTTGGAGATGTTGGGTCTGCCTGAGTGGGCTTGTGTGACCACTCGGTCTATGGCAGCCAGTAAAGGTGTTCAAGAGGACCTGGAGCCTGAAACAGTGGACCAGGTGCCTGCCTTAAAGAGAGGAGGCAGGGGGAGGGTGCGGGAAACCGGCCCCCACAGTTGCCACGGTCCAGGAGGAGGCACCCCTTGAGGGGGATGCCCTGGAGCCTACGGGGGAGCAAGTAGCTGAACTGGGGGACCTACCTGAGCTGACCCAATGGCAGCAGGAGGGAGGGCCCTCCAGGGAAGAATTCTGTGAGGAGCAGAAAAAGTGCCCTTCTCTTGTAGGTTTGCGGCAACAGGCAGCAAACCAGGCAGCAGGTGATCAGTCCGGGTCACATTTGATTTACTGGGAGAATGATCTCCTATATAGCGAGCCTAAGGTTGCTGAGCCTGGGTCAGCCCATGTGCTGGTGGTACCCCAGCGCTTCAGGGCCTTCCTACTGGGGTTGGCTCATGATGTACCTTTAGCAGGACATTTGGGGCAGGGCAAGACCTTTGAGAGGCTTGTCACCCACTTCTACTGGCCTCAAATGCGCAAGAGTTCTGATACTCATTGCAGGACCTGTCAGACTTGCCAGGCAAGTGGTAAGAGTGGGAGGAAGCGCAAGGCTCCTCTTCAATCTTTCCCTGTAGTCAGCACCCCCTTTGAGAGGGTGGGCATTGACATCGTGGGGCCTCCGGATCCCAAGACAGCCATGGGCAACATGTTCATCCTGGTCTTGGTGGACCATGCCACCCGTTAGCCATCCCTCTCCGGACGGTGACAGCCCCCGTGGTGGGTCGTGCACTGATGGGGATTTTCTCCCGCGTGGGGTTCCCCAGAGAGGTGGTGTCCGACCGGGGTACTAATTTCATATCTAGGTATATGAAATCTCTGTGGAAGGAGTGCGGTGTAACCTATAAGTTCACCACGCCTTACCACCCCCAAGGGAACGGGCTGGTTGAGAGATTTAACCGGACCCTAAAGGGCATGATTATGTGTCTTGAGGAACCCATAAGGCGTAAGTGGGACGTCCTTTTACCATGCCTATTGTTTGCTTACAGAGAGGTGCCACAGAAGTCCCTAGGGTTCAGCCCCTTTGAGCTCCTGTATGGGCACCCTGTAAGAGGACCCTTGAGTTTGGTGAAGGAGGGCTTGGAGAAGGCTTCTAGTAAACCCCCCCAGGATGTATATAGCTACATGCTGGCCTTCAGGAACCAAACTAGGCGTTTCAGGCAACTCGCTCAGGCGAATCTGGAAGCCAGCCAGGAAGAAATTAAACGGTGGTACGACCAGAATGCCACTCTGGTCGAGTTTCAACCTGGGCAAAAAGTGTGGGTGATGGCACCAGTGGAGCCCTGCGCGCTCCAGGATAAATGGACTGGGCCTTATGAGGTGGTGGAGCGAAGTGACCTACCTGGTTGACTTACAGTCTCCTAGGAACCCTCTGAGGGTTCTCCATGTGAACCGCCTCAAACCCCACTTTGAGAGGTCAGATGTGACCATGCTCTTGGCTACAGATGACGGGGCAGAAGAGGAGAGTGAACCTCTTCCTGACCTCCTGTCGGCCAGAGAAAAGGATGGGTCAGTGGATGGGGTGAACCTCTCACCTACCCTGACCCCAGAACAGCAGAGGGACTGTCGCCAGGTGTTGGGTCAGTTCGCCTCCCTGTTCTCCCTGTCCCCAGGAGTCACCCATTGGTGCGTCCATGATGTGGACACTGGAGACAGCCTGCCTATAAAGCAAACATTTTACAGAGTAGCTGATAAGGTCAGGGCCAGCATCAAGGAGGAGGTTTCCAAGATGCTGGCGCTAGGGGTAATTGAGCCATCCAGCAGCCCCTGGGCTAGCCCAGTGGTCCTTGTGCCAAAAGCTGCTGCGCCTGGTGCCACCCCAGAGCTCCGGTTCTTTGTGGATTACCGTGGGCTCAATGCGGTCACCAAGACTGACGCTCACCCCATCCCCAGAGCTGATGAGCTCGTGGATCGGCTGGGAGCTGCCCGGTACCTTAGTACATTCGACTTGACGTCTGGGTACTGGCAGATTGCCTTGACCGAGGGGGCCAAAGAGAGGTCAGCGTTCTCAACGCCGGAGGGGCACTACCAATTCAGGGTTATGCCTTTTGGGTTGGACGCCCCTGCCACCTTCCAGAGACTGGTTAACCAGGTGCTGTGTGGGCTGGAGGAATTCAGCGCCGCCTACCTCGATGACATTGCTGTGTTCAGCTCCAGTTGGGAGGACCATTTGCAACACCTCTGCGAAGTGTTGAAGGCCCTGCAGAGGGCAGGCCTCACTATCAAGGCAAGTAAGTGCCAGATAGGGCAGGGTTCTGTGGTATACTTAGGACACCAGGTAGGGAGCGGCCAGGTGGCGCCCCTACAGGCAAAAATTGATACCATTCTGGCGTGGGAACCCCCCAAGACCCAGACATAGGTGAGAGCCTTTTTAGGACTCGCAGGGTATTAGACGGTTTGTGAAGGGGTATGGCACCCTTGTTGCCCCCTTGACAGAACTGACTTCAAAGAAACAGCCCAAGAAGGTGATCTGGACTGATGCCTGCCAGACCGCTTTTAATGCTCTGAAAACTGCCATGTGCACGGCGTCCGTGCTCAAGGTGCCTGGTTTCTCCCAAGAGTTTGTGGTGCAGACAGATGCTTTAGAGCATGGTGTGGGAGCAGTACTCTCACAATTGAATGACGAGGGCTTGGACCAACCCGTAGCTTTCATTAGCAGGAGGCTACTTCCCAGGGAACAGAGGTGGAGTGCAATTGAAAGGGAAGCTTTTGGTGTGGTCTGGGCGCTGAAGAAGCTGAGGCCCTACTTGTTTGGGACTCACTTCCTGGTTCAGACAGACCACAGGCCCTCAGATGGTTGATGCAGATGAGGGGTGAGAACCCAAAACTATTGAGGTGGTCCATCTCCCTAGAGGGAATGGACTTTACGGTGGAACACCGCCCTGGAAGAGAACACGCCAATGCTGACGGTCTGTCCAGATTTTTCCGCCTTAGGGATGAGAACTCCCATGAGGGTGGGTAGTTCTCCCCACTTTTCAGCTGGAGGGGACACGTGTTAGATCTGGCATTTCTTGGCGTGGTTACCCCTGACTTTCTGCCTCTACATCCTCTACTTTTGATGCTCTGATGGCTTTCGTTTTGCTGGCTTAGATGCTTTGGGCACTTTGCCACTGCTGATCAGTGTCAAAGTGCAAGTGCTCCCTGTATAAAGTGTTATGGTAATTGGTTGTCCATAATTGGTATGTTTGCCTTACTAGTAAAGTGCACTATGTGTGCCAGGGCTAGTAATGCAAATGCTACTAGTGGGCCTGCAGCACTAATTGTGCCACCCACACAAGTAGCCCTAAGAAGAGATCTCAGGCCTGCCACTGCAGTGCCTGCGTGCAGTTTGTTAACTGCCTTGTTGTCCTGGCAAGTGCACCCACTTGCCAGGCTTTACCTTCCCTTTTATGCACATCAGACACCCCTATAGTAGGCCCAAGGTACCCCCTGGGCAGGGTGCAGTGTATGTGAAAGGTAGGACATGTACTGAGGTGTGTACCATGTCCTGACAGTGAAATACTGCCAAATTCGTTTTTCACTGTTGCAAGGCCATCTTGCCCATAGGACAGAATGGGGAATGCTGAGTCCCATGTTTCCAGCATATCTTCCCATAGGCATAAGATGGAGAGATGGAGTTTAGTGTGCCTGAACTCAGATTTTAAGAACCCATCTTTTTGTAAAGATGGTTTTTGAATTGTGTGTTTTAGAAACCACGCTTTTAGAAGTGGCTGGTTTCTTCTCTTAAACCATCCTGTGTGCCTCTGCCTGGTTGTGTATTGCCTTTCTGGGTTTGGATGTGACAGGGTCTGGGAAGTGTCCTGACCCCAGGGAGGAGTAGGTGAGACAGCAACAGGTTGGCCTGCGTTTGATGTGGGGGGGGAGGAGGAGTAGCCCCCTGGATGTGAAGAGGGCTGTGTTGCTGCCCCCAGAGGATGGCTCCACCTCCTGCTGAGCGTCTGGGCCCCAGACCCGGACTATCAAAGGAAGAGGGTGTGCACTGGCAGGAAGACACCCAGGTCTGGTTTGGACCGGGGTCAGAGCCCCCTGAACACAAAGACTTCAAAGGCATTTAGGGGTATAAATGTAAGAGCTGAAACCCCTGAACTCAAGACTGAAATCCATACTGAAAAAGGATTGAAACTACTTCGTGATCAAGAGGAAGAACAGCTGAAGAGACTGAAGAGAAGGACTGCCCTTACTGTGTGTTCTGGGGCTGGCCTGCAGTTTGCTGATTTGACTGAGGAGAGGACAAGGGACTTTGCTGTGTGCTGTGTCCCCCTGCTTGAGAAGACTTTGCTGTGTGCTGTGTTCTGAAGTAACTTGTCTCCAAGGGCCCGAGGAGAGCTGGTCCCCTGTTGTGGAAACTCAGGAACATAAACGTTTCCAAGTGTGTCTCAGCGACGCTGTGTGCGTGTGCTTTTTGCACGCCTGAGACTGCTGTGTGGTCTGTGGTGCTGTTTACGAGGTGCCCCGTGACCGCATTGCCCCGCAGCGTGAAACATCGTCCACGCTGCTGCATTGCTGTTTGTGGCCCGAGCCGTCATCGTAACTGAGGCTGTGAGTAAAGATCGCCGCCGCCGGCCCGAGCTGCAACGTGCTAAAGGATTTCTTGAAGCTAAGGAAGCTACAAGGTGAAAGGGATCGTGATCGTTGTTCGTCGAAAGGAATCTGCCCAAGATCGTCAACGAAGGAGAAGGCAGCGCCGTAACCCGTCCGGCTACAGCATCCCCTAGCAACAGAGCTGCAACGTGATCGGGATCGCCCAGCAGGACGTCCGACAAGCGGAGAGAGCGAGCGAGGCAGCGCACCCCCCCAGGTAAGGCTTGGACTCCGGTCGGGAGCCGCAAGCGTGTGTGGCCTGGGGAGGCGTGCAGGAGGAGTACAGGAGTGCTCCGAGCTCTCTCCCGCTGCACCGCGTTAGACGCGCTGAGTCCCCGAGCGGCCCGTACCTGCCCAGCAGTACCGGGGCCGCCCCTTTAAGCTTGCAACCGTTGTCTCTGTTGTTGGGGCCTAGTGGTGCCCGAGTTGACCGCGCAGATTGGCTAACCGCATTATTCTTGCATTACGAACTGCCTGATTCTTGCATTACGAACCGCATTATTCTTGCATTACGAACCGCATTATTCTTGCATTACGAACCGCATTATTCTTGCATTACGAACCGCATTATTCTTGCATTACGAACCGCCTGATTCTTGCATTACGAACTGCCTGATTCTTGCATTAAGGACTGTCTTATTACTACATTACGAACTGCATTACGAACTGCATAGCATTGCATTAGGACTGCATTCGAGATCGTGAATTGCTCATTAATACCGCAAGAACCTACAAGTGATTGCTGGCCTAATAACCGGCAAAGCGAAATATTACGAATACGCATATGTTGGATTTCTATCGTTTGGTCTCATCTTATTCCTTTTTATAAAGATACCGCTATTTTTACGAAACCAGTGTGGTGTCCATTTGTGGTGTTATCACTGTGTTACTGGGAGTGTGGTTGCAAATACTTTACACATTGCCTTGGAGATAAGCCTGGCTGCTCATGCCAAGCTACCAGGGGGTGAGCAGGGGTTATCTAAGCGTGTTACCCTCCTTACCCTGACTAGAAGCAAGGGTCCCTATTTGGACTAAGGTACCTACCTCAGCCAACTAGAGACCCCCAGTTCTAACCCAGTGCAAGTTCCAATGTCATACTCTGAGTTTCCCTCGGTAGCATAAGCTACCCAGGTATTGAATAGGGCCATGTTACTACTGTGTATTGCGTGTTAATCAGTGCTTCGCTCTTGCTGGAACATCTTGAAGGCTGTTCGTTAGTGCTTTGACAGTGTTTTCCCTTGGCAAGGTCTCTTGTAAAGTATTATTATCTCCAGCAGTACTGAATACTGCGTAACTGCGATGTTATATCGATCTTTGCAAACCCATCGTTGTGGAATGTAAAAGAAAGGATGCTAATCAAGCGAAATTCTGTAAATAAGATTAACATACATTGATGTAGTTCACTTAAATTACAAAATTAATCTTTGAAAACGCATACATGAGTAATTATTTCAGCTGAACATATGTGAGCTGTTATCGTAATCGGATAAAAAGTTCATTACATCTTTGTTCATGTAAATCTGTATAAATTAAAGTAGTTCAAACCATCTCTGGTAAAAAGTGTGATTATTTTATTGATGGAAAGTAATCAGGATGAATTCAGTGCATGTTTTTACTGTTCTACCATAGAGTTCTTGAGAGAAGCCGAATAGAAACTAAGCAGGGACCGGAAAAGAATGAATGTCAAATGTAGCAGTATTTGCACACTGGTAATAACTCATAGACTGATCACATAGGGCTGTAAGGGCCTCAAGCAGCTTGACTGTTACGTATTAGTTCAAGGTCTCTCAATATGACCGAATAAAACTAGGAAAGTGCAGGTGGCATTGAACATGAAGCGAAGGTTGGCAATGTATAGGTGTGTACAATGGTTGCTCCAGAAGCATACCAAACACGGCATGCCTAAGCTATACCATAATGGCCCTTAATTAAAGGTCAAAAACGCTTGCCTATCTATATATGCCTATTACTTGTAGGGCAAGTGAAGGGGAGTGACCTCGAAGCTACAAAGAGCATTGTAGATGAAACACTCCTAAACAAGTCTCAGCTGATAGGAATTGTTATTTCTCATTATGAAAAGACATCCTTTTTCACTGAATCAGTTCATTCTGTCTTGGTCAGGCGTAAAAAAAATGAAATGCACACTTCTCAGTCTATGACCAGCAAGTTGTCAACTTTAACTGATTCACTTGATGATATATTTAAACAACAATTTTATGAAATTTCCCCTACCAAAAATCTTATAACCGATACAAACTCTAGTCACAAAAAGGAAATATAATTATAACAAAACAAATTAAAAATAAAAAGTCCATAATATTGGAGGTTTCTCCGTGAAGATCTAAGTAACACCATAAAGGTAGGAAAAAGAAACATATCATTAAATTAACTGTGAACATGTACAGTTTGCCATCGTCTCATATATAATTAAATGACGCATTTTTTAAAACTATTCCTAGTTCTCTTCAAGGAAAGAGCATGTTTTTTCATATCTGGATTTGTAAAATTGGACCTGTAACACAGTCATCAAGACTGGCTGCGATTGTGCTTCCTATCCCATAAAAATAATTTTGTTCACTGTCACTAAAGTCTGCTCCAGACATTTTTCTTGCACGCTTGACCGTTTTAAACTAATAGTGCCTTAAACCATGCCAGAAGAGGTGACCTCTGAACTGTGCATCCATCCAAGAATCCAACCTATTACATTTCCCAGAATTCACCCTAGATTTTATGACTGATCTGGCCTTCTCATTTTAACAAGCCCAATAGAGTTTTGAATCTGGAATTCAGTATAACACATACATTATTTGCTGTTAAATGAAATGTAAATTAAGTTCTAATTTAAATATTTCTAGACAGCTTCAAATATTAGCCAACATGGTGTCTAAAATATTTACCGACAGTTCAGCTGCCCACCTTTTCTTTAATTTTTTTTTTTAATATTTGTTCCATAAACATTCTTGTGGTTCTTATTAGGAAACAAGTACTTAAAACAAAAAGTAAATTATTTTTCAATACAAAGCACGTTTTGGTTAACGTTAGCATTGTTTCAGATGGTGTTTGAATTATTGTTATCTGCAAAGTTTTCAATATGCCACATACCTTACATTCTTTCTCCTTCAGTTTTTATTTGAATTTGAGAAAATTAAAGAAAGCCTTAAATCCCAAGGAATTTTTTTAAGTAATCCACCTGTGGTTAAACATTTATCCAAGCTGGAAATTTATTTCATGTTTGAGTGTTGAGCTGGATTAAACAATAGCAATAGTGAAAAGATAAACGGGTGTCTGTCTATCAGTAGTTGTTTACAAAATGCCACTGTGAAGCCAACAGTGGCTGCTACCTGAACTACTGTTAACTTTTCTTTTAGGTCCTATAAATAAATTCAGGGACAAGTGGCTTAAAAAGCTTTCTTCAAATGCATGTCCCTCTGAGCAACAGTTGTTGTCCTTTTGAAACAAAAACCCAAAAGCACCTTAATGCAAACGCTCTATGGCAGATCTTAAATTGGGTATCCAAAATTAGCCATTTTCGTTTTCTCTCACCACAGGAAAATCTCTTACCATTTTATTTATTTTATGCAGTGATGACTTCAATAGCAATTACAAAAATCTTTGAAAAATGTAGAGTTTTCTGGGCAAAAGGAACATCTTACGAGCAAAAACTTTGTATGTATGTATATTTGTAAAGCACACTATCACATGTGAGGGTATCCTGTGTGCCTAGCCCTGCCTATAGTAGGTTGGTTAATTTAAAAGCCAGTTCTTCAGCTTTTTGCGGAATTTAAGAAGGGACGAGGAGGCTGTGATGTTGTCTACGCATTCAAATTCAGTCTATCCCAACACCTCAAGTGAGATGCAAATGTATCCAATGCAGTCCTAATTCAAACCATAATTTTATTAATTTTTAGGTCCCGCCTAGGCAGCAATTATTCTGTCTCTTCAAGACATGCAGTATTCAGGATATGGGCATCAAGCAACACCCATCTTTCTAATTGGCTTCCTTTACTGTCATTTGTAAAAGGCTGCTTTTCATTGGTTAATATGGTCACTAGTCCCTCCTTTTTTACTTTTGTAACCTCCCATGAGGACTGCCCCTCTTACATGTGGTGTTACTCGTCATGTTATGTATTAGTGTCTGAGCACTCTTTTCTTTGTTTACGCTCGCTCCCCCCCTTCACTACAGCTGCTTTGGACCTTGCGCTTTATCAGCCGCTTTATATTTACAAAAAGCTCACGCCGCGATGTCGCACTTTATCAAAATATGGTGGCAGCACCTCTTATGTGGCACTTTATATTTACAAAAAGCGCTCACCGCACGCTGCAATGTCACGCTTTAACTTTAAATATTATGTTTTTATTTGCAATGCGCCACACCATGTGTCAGATTTAACATGGCGGGCGTGCGCCTTTCTGGTGTGCTGCGCGGCTTGCCTAAATCAGCTTTCAAAAGATTATTTTTTTTTTCTTTTTCTTCAGCGCACCATGCCGCGCTTTAACTTTAACAATGTCGCCGTGCGCCTATTGACAGCAGCTCACCGTCCCTTTAACATGCATGCTGTCCTGCCGGCCCACTCCTCCGAATGGCCACTGCCTGCCCCTTTAAATCCTGTCTTGCGTCCTGCTGCAAAGACCACCTACACCACATACCACACCGGCTTTTCAGCATTTTCAACACCAAGAGCTCTAACTTTCACAAATGCGTCAACTATTGCATTGCAAATGCTTGTATTTTTAGTCACCAGTCCAACATGGATCGGTAACCAAAGTGAAACAACCATTTGCAATGCAACAGGTCTCGCATTAGTGAAACTTCTACATGGCGGCCACCTGCATTTACTTTCTATTTATTAACTTTTATAGCATTGACGGCACCCCGCCCTGTAGCTTTAAACATACAAAGTCAAAGCGCAGCATACAGCAAAAGCTACAAAAAAAAAGCTCACTCTCGTGCTTGTGTAAGTCATTCCCCCTGCTCTCTGTTGTTCTGTCACCCATCTGCGTTGCCCTGATTACTCTCTCTTGCGCTTGTCCGTGTGCTCTATCCACTGCTTCCACCACCCGCGCCCTTCGTTCTGCTTTCCCTATCACCTTGTTGCTTCCACATTTTCTCCAACTTCCCCAGGTGTTGCTTCTGCGTTCTCCTGTCCTCCAACGTGGTGTTCCCACCAAGTTCCCCCCTCAGAATCACCCGTCCACTTTAAAAATGAAAAAAAAAAACGATTTCACGTGTTTTCTTTTATTTTTAGTCACCGATCCAACACGATCGTAACCAAAATTAAACAAGCATTTCCAATGCAGTAGGTCTTGCATTAGTGAAACTTTGAGCTATTGCCGCTGCAAAGGCTAATGTTTGTTGTGTTTCTTTTTTTAACACCACTGCGTAATTCTATTTCCATATTAGGTCTCAAGGAAAGGGTGCAGTACCACAGGCAGTTACTAGGTGTCCCTGAGGAGTTGTAAAGTACTGCACCCTTAATGCAAATATAAACAGATACATTACAGCTGAGCATACGTTTCCATTTGTTTTTATCAGAAGTTAATTTTTTTTAGCTTGAGTTTTAAAAATGCACCATTGTTATTTATTTAGCTTTATTTCACAAACAAAAATAAATAAACAACAATTTTGCATTTTCAAGACGCAAACTAACAAAAATCTCACTTCCAATAAAAACAAATGAAAACATGTGCTCACCAGCAATCTTGCTCTTTATAATTCCATTAAGGTTACAGTATCTTATGTGGCTAATAGAGGTCCCTTTACAACTCTACAGGGTTCACCTAGTAGCAGCCTCTGGTACTGCACCCTTTCCTTCATTCGTGGAATTTCATTTACAATTACTAAAGCTACTACTGGGATATTTTTACACAAAAAAACATTAGCATTTGCAACGCAAGTAGCTCAAAGTTTCACTAATACGAGACCTATTTCATTGCAAATGCTTCTTCTTATTGCCTTCACTTTTAAGTAAGCCGG
This sequence comes from Calotriton arnoldi, assembly GCA_963921515.1. Taxonomy (NCBI): domain Eukaryota; kingdom Metazoa; phylum Chordata; class Amphibia; order Caudata; family Salamandridae; genus Calotriton; species Calotriton arnoldi. The sequence goes on along the minus strand of CAWUFW010006923.1, from coordinate 735,412 downwards.
TCTTTCTCGAGGCCAGTTAGTATCTCAATTTGTGAATATTCTGAAAGCAGGTGTCATAAAGCATACATTTGATTTAGCAACAACTCCGTCAAACACCATGGATTTTCCACAAAAAACGGAGCACAGACCACAAAATAGTGCAGAGAAGTATTTCTTTATTGCTCTCCGACCTCTACAGCCATGACGCGTTTCAGCCCGTCAAGGGCCTTGATCACGACACGCTCTGTCAGGTGGGTAGTTTTTTTATACCATTTTTTCATTGCTCAAACAGTGTTTTCTTAAAGTGACAAGCGCATTAGGCTCAAACTTATAGAAATAAGTGACAAATTTTGTAGTTGTTACAAGAACTTAGTAATACAACTCTGAAATTGCCTGTTTAAATACAATGCATCCAAGTAAAATACCGTAACGGGTTGCTTTACTTAAAATTCTCATAGGTTTAACGATAAAATTATCACAACCATTTGTTGTTAAATCAGTACTGAAAATTGCTAAAACCTCTAAAAACTGATAGTTAAAAGCTGGAGTCTTTGTGAAAGCAGTAAACCTGTTACTGATATACATCCCGTTATGAATACCTTGATAATAGAACACAAAATTACAGTCCTGTATAACATATCAGATATGTGCAAATTTCGCAATTACAGTACAGTTAATGTAAACAATTCCATGTGAACCTAATGACTTAAAGTGCTTGTGCTAGTGCCAAATCCTATGTCAGTGCTAAAAATTCTAAAACCAAGTGTACAAACTACTAACTAACCCTATGTGTAAAAGCTATGTGGCAGTGGCAAATAAAATAAATCGACTAATGTCAAAACATATTATTTACTTCGAAGATGATAATTTTCAGCAGGCCTGCCTAGAACTTTAACTTTGAGAATCTTTTTATCTTAGAACATTACAGACAAGTATAAAGTTCTTCAGTAGCGTTCAGACCCCTTGGTTGTTTGGTATCGAGGTTGATAATGTAACTAGACTCTAACAGTCTGAGCGCTCTTTCTCTGTCTCCCCCTCTTTTACTTGGTGGGACGGAGTCTATTAAAAAGTAGCTCAGGCCTTTCGGGTCTGCCTCATGTACCTCACCAAAGTGTCTAGCTACTGGATAAGTCTGGTCTCGGTTTTTTATCGCTCTTATGTGCTGGAGTACCCTTTTGTGTCCCTGCAGTATAGTACTACCAATGTAACGTAATTTAATCAAAGTATTTGTTATCCAGAAATTCTCCTAGAATTCACAATAGTCATTAACGTATGTCCCTGCTTTTTCAGGTTTTGTAATGAACAGCAACATATAATATGCTTATTGGTCTGTTTTATATTCCACGTTTCCTATTTAACGCTGTCCCTGTTCCTGCTCTGCTTAATGTAGCAGGACAAATTATAAGGCATTGGCGTGAAAGGATGACTAGGTTTAATACATCCACTAATGGAAAATATATAATACCATTTGCCAGTGTTCTAGCTTGGGCCTCTGAACATACTGTTTTATACATTATTTTAAGTTTGTCACCAAGATCATACTTTTGAAAAATATACACGAAATGTCTCCAATATACCCTTTCAGAAGCCTTCTCATACTCTGGAGCCATAGTACTCATAGTACGGCCCGCGGACCGCCAGCGGCCCAGCAGACCTTTCTAGGCGGCCCACGGACCTTTGTCTGAATGCAGGGTGCATTCCCAGACACTTGAAGTAACTCTGCATGTTATTAACGGCGGCGTAGGGTTGAAGATATAAGTTAAACTATTGCTATTATGGCATTAATCGGGGATCGAGGGTGGAGGAAATAAATAATGTGCTGATCCTGCAAAAACTTCCAGTCTTATGATTAGGGTTGCCAGCTCATTATTTTGCTGTCACCGACGGTACAAAAATAAGCAGTCACCTAAAGCCGTATTTTCAGCACTTATCTGTGCATACTTCGAACAGCAAATACAAATAGAAAGCACTTTCAATTGTGTTCTAGGGCTCCCTGAATGATCCATGACTGATAATTAAAGGGAACAAAGACAGAAAAGTCACATTACAAATAAATACATAGTTTTTTATTTATAACCCTATTTAGTGTCAAGACCAGGTCTTTGCAGACTCTTTATACACATGGCTGGCATTTTTCTTTTGGCAACCCTACTTTATATTCCTTTTCATGAGATGCATTCGCACACTATAGCAGTAAATGTAAGATACAAATGTAAGGCAGAGTGGGGGGCCCAGGGGCTACTGGAACCAGAAAAAAAACTAAGCCTCAGTGACCAGTTTACAAATGTATGTAGATATGAAAATGGTCTTTAAAGACCTGTGAACAACTCTGGCGTGCCGGAGATAAGACTGCAGACACTGCCCAGCGGAGCCCACAGCAGCTCCAGCTGCACCAGCCCGGGCTGACACACGACGGGGGGGGCGCTGAAGCCCTTTTCGCCCTATGGGCATTGCGCGCCTGCTGCCCACTCTATTGTAAAATGTATGGATCTTAAAATGCATAGGAGGGGAGATGCAGCCCCTGGCAGTGGGAATTAAGTGTAAAAAAAAAAAAAACCTGAACTGCCTCAAATACTGTGTGTTTGTAAGTGAGTGAATGTTTGCAGAATACACAATTGCATGTCTATGAAAGTGTGTGTGTACATGAGTGTGCATGAGCGTTTTGCCCATTGCCCACCATGGTGCAATAAATAATTCTGAATGCATTAAAGTCAAAGTAGGCGCAGAGAAGAGAGGAACCAATGCAATTGAATACATGCAACATTACGCTACAGTACAGACTTAACCAACCCTCTTGCCTCCTCCTTGTAGCTTTATAGTTACATCTGCTTTTGAAATACAGCACTGTCAAGTAATGTTTTGAAAAGGTGGTGATTTTTTTTGCCTCTAGTAGTCCCGCCCCCACCGACCCCTCCCCACCTAACCCCGCCCCCACCTGCCGGCCCATCGGTGTGGCCCTCTGCCACAAACCAGAGTACCCATGCTCTAGAGTAACCTCTGTGGAACGCTTATGTCTGGATTTTGCTGAATTTATAGTATTGGTAAGCCATCTTAAATTATCATTTGCATGTCACCATGAACAAAACCTGTTTCAGAGCAGCACTACTATTAGGGTGTTCTCTCAGAGGCAATTAAAAGATTTGCAGATTTGAGAGAGGCCAAGACCAGTTAATTAGCTTTACCCAGCGGGCCCTTCATCTAATGCTCCTGCGCCCCTTCTGTCACAAATGCCCTTTTTCTGAACACTAACAGCTCTAGAGCACCTGGAATTCACACATATCCATGCCATGCTCCTATTGCAATACACAGGGCTCGCTCTCACATCTTCAATCTTAACAAAAAATACAGAATTTCTACCCAACTTAAAAAACAGATTTGCCATACCCAACAGTCAAGTAACTTATAAAAGTAAAAGAAAACCACTTTTCTACAACGTTGTCCCACACTGGTAGTTTAATAAAAACTGGCACAAATAGTGTTATGTGGATCTAAAACACGTTAGTACCTGACCTGATCAGAGTTAATGACCATAAGTGTAAAAATTTGATCAACCTATTGTAATCATAGACCTACGAGCTCTTTTGCTTTGTAAATCTGAAACACTGGCATCAAGAGGGTTGTTTGCCCTTACTTCATCGGTTTTTACATGAGGAATTATTACGTCACAGCCACTACATCATGAGTACTTTAACATCTAAACTTCTCTTGTAAATTTTTTTTATTTTTTGAGACATTATATAATTTTTAATCAAATTATATTATACATATGATGTTAATTCACAGGGTATTATCGTGTGTGTGTGTGTGTGTGTGTGTGTGTGTCAGTCATTTCGTCTGCTCCCGAATTAGTGTGGAGAATATATATAGAAAAAAGGCGACGGTTTCCCGCCATAAATTCTCAGCAATCGCACTGTGTGGGACTGACTCGTGGTAACAGTAGGGGTTCTTGGCCCCCAAGGACCCTCAGCATCCAAGGGGACTTCATCCCCCCACCAGTAGTGCACCAGGAGGCGTGTTTACAGATTGGTGGAGAAAGGGTGCAGGGCCTCCGAGCTCTCAGCAATCCCACTATGTGGGACTTACTGGTGGTAACAGGAGGGGTTCTTGGCATCCAAGGACCCTCCGCATCCAAGGGGACTTAATTCCCCAACAAGTAGTGCGCCAGGAGGCGCATTTGCAGAGTGGTGGACAAAGGAGACCGGGCCTCTGATAAGCTGCATCAGGATTCACGGTTCCACAGGGGATGGGGTAGCGATGAGCACCACGGAAGATCCGCGGATTCCCACGCGTTGAGAGAAAAGAGAAAAAAATGATAAGGCAATTTATTGGCTTTTATGGGTCACCTCTAACACACCCATGGGATCAGGGTACCTCTACCCTGACCCCTTTTTTCACTTTGCACAGACATTTTCAGTCCAGGGGATCGTTTCCTGCTACTTAAAATGGTGGTCGCAGCTTCCCAGTCAGGTTGCGGCCAGCCAATCGGGACCCTGCTTTGGTGTGTGGACCCACAGACTCACGGCAGGTGGATCTGCAGGGGGTCCGCACCCGTAGATATACAAATTTGGATTTCAGTTAATATCTCAAACTACTGAACAGATTTGCACCAAATAACAAAAAGCACATTTTCTGGACCAAGAGCTAGCTTTCTGCCAAATTTGGCGTAATTCCGTTCAGCAGTTTGGGCTGCAGTCGTGCTCAAAATCTCTATGGGAATTAACATTGGAGAAAAGGTGTTTTGGGACCCTCCCTTTTTCTCATACCCCGCTTGACGGATCACCCTGAAACTTTCCAGACAGCAGTTGGAGTGAGCATCCAATTTTTCTAGAAAATGTCGTGAGGATTCGTCAAACGGCGCCAAAGATATAGGCAAGTCAAAAAACGCTTTTCCTATGTAAACTAGGTCCTAACTATAACTACCCACTGGCAACCTCCAGTAGGGTGTGTGTGTGTGTGTGTAGATATATAGATATATATCCCCTTTTCTTTTTTATTATTTTCTTTTTAAATTGACACATTGGGGAATTTACACCATTAAAAGAAAAATTTGGAATTACATACAAGTTAATTTAAATACAGGCATGTGTGTATGTATAATATATATATATATATATATATATATATATATATATATATATATATATATATCAAAACCAAACCCTTTCAGGCATAGAGTGACGAATAAATTATGCAAAAACAGAAGCAGAGAACTCTGGGTAGTTCTCAAGTTTAGGTGGAAAGCAGCTCCTGTATAGAGCACTCTCAACACCAGCGACACTCTAAATTTGCTCACCTCAAATGTCTGCTTTTCTATCAAAGTCTTTAAGCATAGGATTAGCAGCAGGATAAGGCAGCAAAAATGTGGAACAGGTTGCCTATTGAACTCCGAGTAGAGCCATGCGAAAAAAGATTTCGTAGGCAACTGAAAACATGGCTATATGTGAAGTCCGATGGGTCTTAGGGGTCGTAGTACCTCTACCACTGTAGTCCGCTTGTCTCACACGCTCTTTGTCTCCTACTGAGCGTCTTAGACCGGGGGGACACCGGTGGTGTAACCATGCGCTCTACAAATGCTTAAACTAAACTAAACTAATTAGCGCAGTGCTATCCACACCGAGATAGAAAGGGACAAAGTCTTTTGCCATTTTTACAGCAAAGTCTTTAAGCATAGGATTAGCACAGTGCTATCCCTGCCGAGCTGTAAAATGGCGAAAGCCTTTTACCACTCCAGGCACAGTATTACAGCTTTGGATTGGTTAAATACCATCCAAGCCAACCTGAAATGAATAAAAGCAACCCCTGACATGTGTTTCGCTCTCGTTAGAGCTCTTCAGAGAGGTATAGCTTTGTCCAGACACAAGGGAGCACCCAGTATAAGTCAAAACAAAACCCTTTCAGGCATAGAGTGATGAATAAATTATGCAAAAACAGAAGCAGAGAACTCTGGGTAGTTCTCAAGTTTAGGTGGAAAGCAGCTCCAGTAAGAGCACTCTCAACACCAGCGACACTCTAATCCAATCCAAAGCTGTAATACTGTGCCTGGAGTGGTAAAAGGCTTTGGCCATTTTACAGCTTGGCAGGGATAGCACTGTGCTAATCCTATGCTTAAAGACTTTGTTGTAAAAATGGCAAAAGACTTTGTCCCTTTCTATCTCGGTGTGGATAGCACTGCGCTAATCCTATGCTTAAAGACTTTGATAGAAAAGCAGACATTTGAGGTGAGCAAATTTAGAGTGTCGCTGGTGTTGAGAGTGCTCTTACTGGAACTGCTTTCCACCTAAACTTGAGAGCTACCCAGAGTTCTCTGCTTCTGTTTTTGTGTGTGTATGTGTGTATATATATATATATATATATATATATATATATATATATATATATATATATATATAATTTTAGTCTCTGTATGGATTTGTGAATGGGTGTAACTGTCTTTATGGGTGTGTGAGTGTCTGTATAGGTGTGGGTGTGCGAGTCTCTGTATGGATTTGTGAATGGGTATGACAGTGTAGGTATGGGTGTGAGAGTGTCTGTATGGTTATGTGAGTGGGTGTTAGAGTGTCTGTATAGGAGTAAGTGTGGGTGTGAGAGTCTTTGAATATGTTCGTGAATGGGTGTGACCGTGTCTGTATGGGTCTGTGAATGGCTGTGACGGTGTCTGTATGGGTGTAAGAGTGAGAGTCTCTGTGGGTTTGTGAATTGGTGTAAAAGTATCTCTAGGGTATATAAATGCGTGTGACAGTATCTGCATGGGTGTGTAAGTGGGTACAAGAGAGTGTGTGTGTGTGTGTGTGTGTGTGTGTGTGTGTGTGTGTGTGTGAGAGAGAGAGAGAGAGAGAGAGAGACTGGGTGTGAGAGCATCTGTATGTGGTTGTGAGAGTGTCTCTATGGGTATGGGAGTTGGTGTGCCAGTGTGTGTATGGGTGTGAGTATCTGTATAGACATGGGAATGGGTGAGACAGTGTTTCTATGGTTCTATGTGTGGGTGTGACAGTGTCTCTATAGGTGTAAGAGTGAGTGTAAAAGTGTATATGTATATAGATTTATATTTTATTATTAGTCGTGCAAGCTCTGCATAACTACACTGGGGACCGCGCTGAGCCCTGCGATGGGTCTGCAGATCTTGCATGTAGCAAACAAAAATGTTTTGACATTTCTGATTCCAGTACAAATGCTTTACACTCTTTTTTTAACACACACAAGGTGTCTGGAAAGCTCTCACCTGACCCCTTCAATTAGTATTCAAGCAACATTTCACCCCAAGGACTGTTTCCCTGAGATATAAAATAGCATCCGCAACTATTCTCTCAGATTGCGGCCAGCCAATCGGAGCCCTGCTGTGGCCCGTGGAGCTGCAGATCCACCACAGGATACACAAATATATAGATATACAAATTTGGATTTTGGTTAATATCTCTAAAACTACTGAACGGATTTACACCAAATCAGAGAGAGATAAGTCACTTATTAGCTTGCACTGGCAAATATTGTCCAATTTAATGTGCTCCTGTTTTCTGCATTGTTGTATATGAATCAACGTGCTCACCCGCAATAAACCTCAAGTGTCACTGACCGATACTTCTTCCGTGGGCGTTAAGATACTTTTTCAATATTACTTCCAAAAGTCTGTTTTTACTCTCTCACTTTGTTTTGTATCTTCTGCACAGATTAAACAACTGTGCCTCACTTTCATTTGTAAGTGTATAATAAATAAATAACGTGTGGTTTAAATTAAGCACTGGATTAGATATATCTGCCAGCACATGTTTGCTCCAGAGGGATGTGAATGTATTCTAAATGCATATAACAGTTTATTACGTGCTGTGCTATAGTGAACTTTTTGGGTCCAGATTTTGGGGCACAGGTTGTTGATTGGTGTTCTACTCTCAGGCTGTTGTTCATACAAGAAAGCTTAAACTTTGTATCTATTCATCACATTTGGTCTCCATTTCAAATTTTATTTATGGACAGGTTTTGAGTGAAGAAATTTCAACCACAAACATTAACAACGCGGGGAAATGTCCTTGATAAGGTGGAGTAGGGTGGAATTTGTCCGTAGAGCAGGATGAAAGGGGAGAAGGAGCGACCATGGAAAATTTAAGAGGGTGGTGTGTGGTATACTGAAATGGAGTTGAGGAGGAGTGGGTCAAGGAGACTAGGTGCAGGCAGGGGAGGGAAGTCGTCTATAATGAATGGAGGGGAGACCCACGGATAAGACTGGGGCTGGGGAGAGACCGTGATGGGAAGCAAGCATTGGAGAGACAGACCGACGCCACAAGTGGGAGAGGCCAGGTTAGGTGGATTAAACAGGAGAGGAGGCAGAAAGGGGTCAAGGGTTACATGCATTTCCCCCATCACCCCCCACCCCACATAATCAATTGATTCCCTTGCTTTAAGTATGAAAGAAGCAACCATAAAGTTTTCATTGAAATGATCGGTCTTCAAGCAGTATATAGACTTTAAGAGAAAAAAGTCTTCCATGAATGAATGGACGAATGAGGCATTTTTGAACCATGCTATCAGCCAGAATGGTGTCCTGGCGCACACGAAAATAATTCAAGGAAAGTGACACAGAAGCTTTTTTCACATGTTTGATTACAGCGTATGATCCACTGATGAATATATCTTTTTCATAGGTTATGACTCTAGAACCTAAAGTTGTATCTTGGAAGAGTCACAATGGTCACCCAGAGGAATGGTGCCACCTGGAGCCAGCAGCTGAGCATGTTTCGTTCCAGCCCGACACACTTTCTGTTGAACACCACTGCAGAGAGCTTTCGGGCAGAGCTGCTGCAAGATCTGCAGAGTGAGAAACTTAGTGAACAATTAAAGGTAAATATAACACCAGCAGGATTTTGGGGGTAAATGTCGAGGTTGTTTTAAGGGTTGACCTAGTGGAAGAATATTTGCACTTACTGGAAAAAGTTAAGGTCTGTTAGCTTACCCTGTGAAAATGAGTGTACTTCTCTAAGTACAACAGACGAGATAAAAGATGGTTTAAAAGGTGATCCTTGCTATACTGCCGTTTTTTACAACGCTAGTGCACTTTCAAGAGTATACTGCCTGGAGAGTAGTCCCCTAGTGCTCCAATTTAAGATTACCAGACTGGGCAAAAAACTAATTATGGAGTATTTGTTTACAACAAAAATGGGCACACATACACTCACCTGTGTTTGCAGATGTAGTTGAGGCACCTTTTGTCTCGGCTCTTTCTTAATGTAAATGGAAGTAGTTGTATTCCTCATCTGTGTCTCTGTTTATGATGTTTAAATGACGTCCTGGACATGTTATTTCAGCAGAGGACGAGTGTGTACCTTTGGATTTAGACTCAACCCAATAATGGTAACTGTGAGCCTTTTAAAAATGGAAGTGAAGAGATGGCCAGTGAGGTCACTATTCCAATAGGAATATTTTGCTTACATGAGGAAGAGTGTAGATGGTCGGCAATAAAGCTATTACAATATGAACCCTGTAGGGGGTGGGGGCGGGTGGGGGGGGGGGTGATGGTCTGTCCAGATTTACAAATTCTAAAGTAAAATACAAACAATCAAAAGTAGCTGGAAAAGCGGCAGGTCTGATTAAAATGAATTGGAACGAAAAAGGGTAAAGATAACAAGGACGTAGCTAAGTGGTAATTCAAATACAAACTATTCATTAAAAGGCCAACATTTTAAGAAAATAGTTGGAAATTCCATCATACGTTTCACTGTAAACATTCAGTTTTCACAAAATAAGAACAAAATATCTTTAATCAGATTGTCCACTATGTTGGGTATTTCCCCTCAGACGAGGACCAAATTATGAAAAACCTGGATAGAAAGCATCAGATGAGAGCAAATGATTACCAGCACTCATATGGACATTTACTGATAGTCCATTTTAAAAAGTGGGCCTACATTGAGCACTGTATGCCTGTGTGAATAGCAGGACAAAGAGGGTTCAGGCATTTGACATGTTTTTTTTAGAGTCTTTCAGAAATGGTCAGCCCCTCCTACAACTCACATTGTCTCCAGCATAGCATGGGTCACAAGGTCACAAACAGTGTACCATCTTGAAAGTAGTGCCTGACAACACCAGGAGAAAAAAGCAGAAGGCCATCTTGGAATGGTATACTGCTTAAAGAAGCTTGGTTGCTGTTGTCTGCTTGAGAAGCCACTTCTGCGTTGGGCAGTATCCTCTACTGTCCCTGAATCTTAACTGTAAGGAAGGTTTGGATTGTTGCAGAAGCTATGCTTCCTTATCTCCAACTTTCTGATAAATCTCGGTACCATCAGCATAGTTGAAGAATTGGAACCCACATGAAGAGAGAACACTGGCAAGTGCTAAAATGTTGTGCTAAGGTTACTTGCATCTGTCATATGTTCACTTTAGCCCTAGTGATACTGTATAGCATCATGTTGGATTATTTACAAAGCTGGGGGAGCAAACAGGACTTTTGGAAGTTTATCCAGTGCTGTTTATCTCAAAGCTGCATCCATCTTCTGCTACTAGTAGTAAGCAGATTACTTCCTGCCACTAGCTTTTCTCGCACTAATACAGACACCGTGCTGGCTCTACTCACAGGCAGTCCATCTGGAGCAGAGCTGGCAATATCTGTCTTGGACTAGTACCCTCTGAATGGTCTCTGCTGTTACTGCAGTTTGTTTCACTCTGCAGTTCAGATCCATCTGTAGGATGGTTTCCACACATGCCTCGCAGCTTCTCCTGGGGAATCCTAGCCACACCTAGAGGAGAGAGCGCCTCTTTTCTGTTGATGGCCTTTCTGAAATTGAGGGCTCTGCAAGAAGGGAACTGAATAAAGGGCTCAGAGGTTGGTATGCAAGTGGTTGCTATGAGTGATAAAGATACTAAGCTACTTATAATCAGGAGCATCTAGAAAAAATTTAAACGTTGTCAGATGGGCAAGTGTAATAAACTGGTACTTTTTACACTGATTGAGGTAGAGAAAGCGATCTTGTCACTTAACATAGTTAAATCCTCTGATATAGAATAAATACCTGCAAATCTTACCAGGATGATATTTTGATGTGGAAACTCAATTTTGTTAAGCTAACCATTATTTTACTAAATGGGGTGGACATTACTTACACTTTGCATAGAGATACATGTATCCCATTGTACAAGGCAAAAATAGACTACCCTCCTAACGACCCATCTTTGTCACAAATTGATGGTTTAGCAACAATTCATGGTAAGTCGTTAGTAGGAAGAACTCAAGATTGGCTGGAATTCTGTAAGGTGCTGTCTGATCTCCCGTTCAGTTGTCAGAAGCAATTCACACTGTAGACAAAGTATTTCACTTTCTTCTAAATATGAAATATGTGAAATTGAGGAGGGATGACTTGTACATAATTTTTATGGATGTGCACATCTTGTTGGACAGTATGGGTCTGAAAGGTGATATATACATCATTTTCATTGACTTAAATACCTTGTTTGGCAGGGTTGTACGACGGTACAACGTAGGCATTTACTTCGCATGCCTATGCCGCGCATTTTTTAGCACGCATGTTTTTACCGCGAATATGCATTTACAACGCATGCCAATACCACGCATTGTTTTTAGATTTAAAATCAATGTATTTGTGGGGGGAGACCCCCCCCCCCCCCAACTTACCTTAAATGCGTGGTATTGGCATGGGTTGTATGATGTTACAACGCATGCCATTACAACGCATGCCGTTACAACGCATACCTTTACCCCAACTTGCTGTCGGGGGTGCGCTGGAAGTTGGAATAGTATAATTGACTATTCCAACTCCAGTGTGTGCAACAGTAGGGAAGGTGTTGGAGTTAACTCCAACACCTTCTACCCCCTGCAACAAGCCTATCGCGTTGTAACGACATGCGTTGTAATGGCATGCGGTGTAACGCTTTTCTTTGTAAAGGCTGTTTCCCATTGGCATGCGTTGTAAATGCATATTCACGTAAAAATATGCGTGCTAAAAAATCGTGGGAAAGGCACAACAAGGTAAAAACCTCGATGTAAAGGCTGTTTCCCGTTAGGCAGCACGGGCCAGAACACCCTTTGGAAGACCTTGACAATAGAGTATGTGGATTCTGCTCTTGTGGATTTGGTGGCCTGTCTGCGTTTAGTAAATGGAGCTCAGGTGTGCTAGCGTACATTAGCTGTATCCAAAAAGGTGTAGATGTCTCACGAAGTATCCAGTAGGGATCCATATTCCTGCCAATGTTATTTCCACAGATCATAAATTATGTTGTCTTTGAGATTCTGAAAGCTAAAACTGATACTGTGATGCTAAATGGGCAGAAATATTTGCACGATTTATTTCCCTAAGACGCACATTCCAAGAGGACTTGTAACTGCATAAACAAAAGAACTGACAACGTATCAAAAACTAAAGTAATTAATTTCATTGCTATGCGCTGTAGTAAAAAGACTTAGTTTTGTGAGGAGATCGCTAGAGGAAATTAAACCGGACTACTTCGGCACCAGGGTAAACGTGTTGAAAATGATCGGAAAAGAACCAATGTGTCTTTATAATAATGACCCGGGTAGATGACATTAGGGCTCAGTGTATATTAGTGGTCCTTCCTTGGTTTTCCTAAAACATTTTAACTTTATTGGTCTTGAACAACCATGGAAAAATCCTGCATTATTGGCATAGATCCCTAAAAGAGGCCTACTGCTATTGGCATATGCTCATGTCAGTTGGCATCTGGTAATTTTATTTTACTCAGTTATTTGGCCTTTCTGTAGTAGGTTCTTTCGTTATTCTGTACTGTCTTGCTAGTGTTGGCCAAGTGCCCAGTTGCTTATTGGTAGCTGCTGGCCTGACGTTTTCCTCCCACCCGCCACCTTCCCACCTCCCTGACAGCCCTTCCAACTCCCAGGACTAATTATGGAGGCCGCTGCGCAGCCATGCCAAAGGCAAGCCTGTCTGTGCCTGGACTGCACCCAGCCCCAGAAACTCTGGCCCTTCGCACTCACACAGATACTCTACTGCAGATCTCCGGGCCCTGGAACCCGGATGCAACAGCAACTGCTGCCTCGCATCGCCCCTCTCCATAGCGAGACTATTCACCTGCAGCTGCTGCCGATTCACCTCCACCCCAGGAACGACCGCCATCCCTGCCAGCCAAGACCTCCCTGGAACAACTTAGCTGCCTCCTGATCAATGCCAGATCGCTTGGCAAACACACCACCGAAGTCTGGGACACCATCTCCACCCTCGCCTCTGATGTAACCTTCATCGCAGAGACCTGGCTCACCCCCGCATCGGCCCCGGACATAGCCACCGCAACACCCATCAGCTACAAGCTGAAGCTTCGCGACTGCGCCAACAGGCAGGGAGGTAGCATTGCCATCTTACACAAGGAATCGATCATCTGCACCACCACATAGGACGAAACCACGCCGATCATGGAACACATGAACTTCCATCTCCGCACCGACAACAAAACCACCATTAAAGGCACCCTTGCCTTCAGACCCCCAAAACCGTGAACCGGCCTCATTGACGCCATCACTGAATTCATCACCCCCTCGCCATCGATACCCAACACTACGTCTTCCTGGGAGACCTCAACTTCCAACTGGATGACCCCACCAACTCCACCGACCTCCTGGAATGAAGGGACAACATCAGTCTCAAACAACTGGTCACTGACCCCATGCACGGAGCAGGACACACGCAGCACCCTATCTTTATGTCCAGCAACAGAATTAGATACAGTCATACCACAGAGCTCACCTGGTCTGACCACTCCATCGTACACTTCACCATTGCCGCGCTCCACTGCACCACCCTCAACCGGGTGGCCCCTTCCACAGCTGGACCAAGGTCACCCAGCAACAATGGACCGACGCCCTCATCATCACTCATCCCAACGTCACCCCCAACCTGAACCAGGCAATAGAGAACTTCAACGCCTGGATCACGAGCGCCGCCAACCAAGAAGCTCCCACCAAACCAACCAAATGCTGCGATCCACCTGATAAGCCAGTTGGTACATCCATGAACTGAGCACGTCAAAATGTAGATGCAAACAACTCGAAAGAAGATGGTGCACCACCTGAAACAACACTGACCAAAGCTAGCATCAAGTTGGCCCTCAACACCTACTATCGCCAGCTTAAAGCCGCAAAAAAGTAGGTCCTGACACACTGCATCGAGTCGAGTGCCAACCAGTTCAAGGAACTCTTCACCATCGTCCGAGAGTTCACCTTCCTGTCAGCCACTGAAAACTCCATTTCCACCTCACAGGAAATCTGCGACGCCATCTCCGACCACTTCCACAAAAAGATAGCCACCATATACTACCACTTCGAAAGCCATCCCACCAGCCTCCTTAGCATCCCATATCCCATGATCACCACCGCTGCTGACCTCCAGCTAACTGCAGGGGAACAACTTAGTACACCAAACACAACTACTCTAATGAACTCAATCCACTCGGGAGCACCCACCGACCCATGCTCCCCCCAACTTTTCAACCTCGGCAAAGACTAGATCAGCCTCCAGCTCCCCACCATCCTCAAAATCTCGATCACCACAGCCACCTTTCCTGATGCCAGAAAACATGCAGAGGTCAGACACTTCCTCAAAAGACCCTAGCGAGCTCCAGAATTACCGCCTCATCTCACTGCTCCCGTTTCCACTCAAAGTCCTGGAGAATGTCAGCCTCCAACATCCCGAACACCTGGAGAGAAACAACCTGCTGGACCCCTCCCAATCGGGATTCAGAACCAAGCACAGAGACTGCCCTGATTGCCACGACAGCCTCCCTGATCCTACTTGGCCTCTCCGCAGCCTTCAACACAGTCTCCCACCATACACTCATCAATCAACTGCCCCAGATCGGAATCTGAGACGACTCATTAAGGCGAATGGCATCTTTTCTCACAAGGCGCACCCAGAGAATCCGTCTCCCCCTTCACCTCACAACTCAAGCACACCCTCTGCGGCGTCCCTCAAGGCTCATTCCTTAGTCCAACCCTGTTCAACATCCTCATGACTCCACTCGCAGACATCGTCAGAGCCCATGACGTCAACATCATTTCCTACGCAGACGACACCCAACTTGTCCTGTCGCTCTCAGGGGACTCCACCAAGACAAAGACCAATTTCCACAATTGTATAAGGAATGTCTCAACCTGGATGAAGAACAACTGCCTGAAACTCAACCCGGACAAAACGAAATTCTGATCTTTGGCAGACCCACCTACTTCTGGAATGACTCCTGGTGGCCATCGGAACTCGGACCCACCCCCACTCCGAAAGATCACGCCCGCAGCCTCAGCATCATCTTGGACAGCAAACTCTCCATGAAACGTAAGGACAACGTTGTCTCCTCAGCCTGCTTTCACACTCTGTGCATGCCACCGCCTGAATTTCCCCCTACCACCCAGGAACCTCGGCTCTGCCCACCTCACTCTCACACAGGTTCTGCACATCCGCCGCACCGAAGGATGCTCTTTCTCTCACATCGCTGCCAAGTCATGGAACACCTTTCCCCTCCACACGTCACTGTCGTTGACAGACTTCAGGAAGGGACTCAAGACCTGCCTCTTCGACTAACACCAGCACTTTATAAGTACTATTTGATTGATATATATGTGTGTGTGTATAGATAGATATATTTGCGTGGTAAAGGCATATTTGTGGTAAAGACGCATGTGTTGTAATGATGGCGTGGTAATGGCACACGTGTTCCATCATACAACCCAGTTATTATACATAAGTGTACTAAAGAATGTAATACAATTTATTGTAATGTTATGATAAGATTTCTACATTTTTAAGTTAGGTATTTTAATTTTGCAGTCCGTATTTGATTCTGTGAAATGCTTTTTGACAAAACTGTGATAAAAAAAAGCCAATATTTGTCTGCTGATGATTCAGCGCTCTTACATAAAACTCCAATAAGGCTCTAGAAAGCAATATGTTCTGTATTGCCCACAGAACAGCTCTGAAGGATCAAGCTCAAGGATCCAAGCTATCTGATTGGCTGTCAGCACTAAAACATGTCTGTCACAGCAGGCATTTGTTTGATATGTGGGTACTGGGATATTCCGCTAATCCATGTGTTGAGGGCAGAGGGAATGAAGTACTGGAGCGACATACTGTGTTAGGTGATTATAACCCACCCTAGCATTGGCTAGGGCACACCCTGTAGCGTTGGGATATTCCTCAGAATCTTGAGTATACAAACCCTGGAATTCCTAAGGACTCCTGCCTAGAACGACCCTCTCCGGTTCAATGTACTTAAGCAGTATGGTTAGTAGCTTGAACCCACTGGTCTCTGTAAACTGTTTCTTTGTTCTTGATTTGCAATACTCCATAAGTGTGGCCCAATAACACTTGCTATTTAGAACAATTGTACTGCTGAAATCCTATTTATCACTACAGTGTGAAGGTCACATTTGAGTTTATTACCACTCTACAGCAAATGTAACATGAGAAAAACGCTTTGTACTTCTTCACAGATTGCATGTATCAGTTAATTGTTTTAAAAAAGCAACTATCTTAATAGTCAAGATATGTCAAGTGCGATTTTACCTTGCTGCACAAATGTAATCCTTTGCATCCTGGTTTTGTTTAAATGCATTGGTTTAAACAGATCCAAATGAAAAGCTACTATGGCATAAACCATACATAAAGATGTACATTATATGTCATTTATTATTGTTGCAGCATGGATGGAATTTCCACTGTGCAGATCACTGTTGTAAACTCAAGTAAAAACTGTGCTAGAGCGGATGGATCTTATGTTTTGGACTGAGGCGTAACTTCCACAAGTCAACAATACATCAATGGCAGTGAAGCACATAGAATATACCTGTTTCTCTAGCAGAGTTTTTGGCATAGGATTAGCACAGTGCTAAAGAGTGACAAAGTGTTTTGCTATTTTTACAGCAAAGTCTTTAAACATAGGATTAGCAAGTGCCATACACGCCGAGCTGAAAAATGACAAAAACCTTTTACCACTACAGCCACAGTATTACGGCTTTGGATTGGTAAAATACCATCCAAGCCAACCAGGTATGAATAAAAATAACCACTTACAAATGTTTTCCTCTACTTGGAGCTCATCAGAGAGGTATAACTTTGTCACTCTCTAGCTCGGTGTGAATGGCACTGCTAATCTTGTGCCTAAAAACTCTGCTAAAGAAAAATACATTAGAGGTGAGCAGATTCATAGTGTCGGTGGTGTTGCAGGAGCTGTTCTCCACCTAAAGTTGAGAACTACCCAGAATTCCCTACTTCTTTTTATGTGTGTGTGTGTGTGTGTGTATATATGTATGTGTATATGTGTGTGTATGTGTATATATATATATATATATATATATATATATCCACCACAACCTCCTCCTGAACGAAGGAGCAGAGGCCACACGGGGAATCCGATGGAAGCTTTTTAATGGTCAAACGGCATAATGCATTTCGGCCTGGACGGCCTTCATCAGATGCCTCATTACTCAGAATGCTAACACACCCACGTTTAACAATGTCCTGCGCCCTTCCCATTGGTGGGAATCCGCTCCTCCCCAGATCATGTGCCTGTATCACTCACTGCTCCTATGAACTGCAAGTCCCAGAGTTCTCCTTTTGGGTGAGTATTACGTGGGGAATTTTCTTGTTAATATGCCCTTGTGGGTTGGCAGGGGCAGGGCAACACGCGGTGTGGCAGAAAATCACTGTCCTGATTTGCTGAGCATCCCGGAGCTTCCTCGGGTCCCCAGACGTCCTAGCCCCCAAATATTCAAACAACCGCCGGGCAGGGGCAGGAGTGACAATGCATCCATCCCTTCGTGGAGTCACGAACTGCACGGCAGCCGCCCTTGCTGCGCTTGAATCGGGAGGCGGGCCCGGGCCAATCCAATACCTTGGAAAGTGAAAAGACCGCCGAAGCAGGAACCAGTGAAGACCGGGCCAACTTGCAGGACGGGGCCTCTGTATCGTGTCTCTGGTTAACACGAACAATATCCACCACAACCTCCTCCTGAACGAAGAAGCAGAGGCCACACGGGGAATCCGATGGAAGCTTTTAATGGTCAAACGGCATAATGCATTTCGGCCTGGACGGCCTTCATCAGATGCCTCATTACTCAGAATGCTAACACACCCACGTTTAACAATGTCCTGCGCCCTTCCCATTGGTGGGAATCCGCTCCTCCCCAGATCATGTGCCCGTATACCACTCACTGCTCCTATGAACTGCAAGTCCCAGAGTTCTCCTTTTGGGTGAGTATTACGTGGGGAATTTTCTTGTTAATATGCCCTTGTGGGTTGGCAGGGGCAGGGCAACACGTGGTGTGGCAGAAAATCACTGTCCTGATTTGCTGAGCATCCCGGAGCTTCCTCGGGTCCCCAGACGTCCTAGCCCCCAAATATTCAAACAACCGCCGGGCAGGGGCAGGAGTGACAATGCATCCATCCCTTCGTGGAGTCACGAACTGCACGGCAGCCGCCCTTGCTGCGCTTGAATCGGGAGGCGGGCCCGGGCCAATCCAATACCTTGGAAAGTGAAAAGACCGCCGAAGCAGGAACCAGTGAAGACCGGGCCAACTTGCAGGACGGGGCCTCTGTATCGTGTCTCTGGTTAACACGAACAATATCCACCACAACCTCCTCCTGAACGAAGAAGCAGAGGCCACACGGGGAATCCGATGGAAGCTTTTAATGGTCAAACAGCATAATGCATTTCGGCCTGGACGGCCTTCATCAGATGCCTCATTACTCAGAATGCTAACACACCCACGTTTAACAATGTCCTGCGCCCTTCCCATTGGTGGGAATCCGCTCCTCCCCAGATCATGTGCCCGTATACCACTCACTGCTCCTATGAACTGCAAGTCCCAGAGTTCTCCCTTTGGGTGAGTATTACGTGGGGAATTTTCTTGTTAATATGCCCTTGTGGGTTGGCAGGGGCAGGGCAACACGCGGTGTGGCAGAAAATCACTGTCCTGATTTGCTGAGCATCCCGGAGCTTCCTCGGGTCCCCAGACGTCCTAGCCCCCAAATATATATATATATAGAGTTGCCTCTAGGTGGGATGCACTTCCAGGTGGAGATTACGCCAAAGCAAGGGCACACGCCATGAACAAAGTCCTTTTCTGGTTTCCTGCCAGACGCGTTTCGGGCCAACGCCCTCTTCAGTGGCAGACCATGTGACGTGACGGCGTGCGGCAACCACCAGTAAATCCCCGTAATAATTATGCTCAGGTGAACCACCTGAAGCAATGCTTCCTGGGACTGGTGGTTCAGTAAAACCCAAGTGGGTCGCCGCCGACACTCGCATTCAAAAATGTCTTTAAAAGGATTGCCGATGTTCGCGCCGGCACCCCTGCATATAACAGGCATCTCCTGTTCCACAGTTAGCTGCCCCAATAAAGCAGCCGCGGACCCGCAAGTTTTTCGCGGTGGTGCAATCCCGCGACCAGGCAGGCCGCTATACAAAATGCAAAAAGAGTTGCCTCTAGGTGGGATGCACTCCCAGGTGGAGATTACACCAAAGCAAGGGCACACGCCATGAATAAAGTCCTTTTCTGGTTTCCTGCCAGACGCGTTTCGGGCCAACGCCCTCTTCAGTGGCAGACCATGTGACGTGACGGCATATATATATATGTATGTAAGTATGTATATGTGTGTGTGTATAGAGCACCCTAAAACACCAATGACAATCGGAATCCGCTGACCTCAAAGGTCTGGTTTTCCAGCAAAGTTTTAAAGCATAGGATTAGCACAGTGCTATCGAAGCCGAACTAGAAAGGGGCAAAGTCTTTTGCCATTTCTACAGCAAAATCTTTAGGCATAGGATTAGCACAGTGCCATCCAAGCCAAGCTGTAAAATGACAAAAGCATCTTACCACTTAAGGCACAGTATTACAGCTTTGGATTGGTAAAATACCATCTAAGCCAACCTGGAATGAATAAAAGCAACCTCATACACATATTTTGCTATCATTATAGCTCTTCAGAGAGGTAGGGAGTCCCGCGGGATCGCAGCAAAAAACACAGAAATGGTGATATATATATCGTCAGTAGGGCCCCCCTCCCCATGCTGTTTCCGGCCCTGGTGCCCATTGTATTAATTAAGGGGAGCGGGTGCGCAGCCACCCTCCCCCCAGCTGTTTTCGGCCCTATGGACCCCATTCCACGTGCCCAATGCAATTTTTTAGGGGATGGAGGGACGTTACTTTAACCTTTTTGTTTTTTTCAGTAAATGTCTAAGTTTAAAAAAAAAAAAAAATCAGATCTTTTATCAATCTTAACTACAATGTTAATTTAACCTTTGAATTTTGCAGTGAAGAAATATATATATATATATATATCACTGCTCCAAGGTTGTCCACCTGTAAGTAGCACTCGAGCAACAGCTTGATTCATGTGTAGGTAAGGACGGGGAACCGCCCGTAGGAGCCGCTCCATAGTGGTATTGCCTGACGTGTTTCGAATCACCATATGATTCTCTTCAGAGGCTTTAATGGAACGGTGTGCGCAACCTCTGACCCACTTCTGACACACCCCCCCAATGGGAGGCTCGAATGAAACTGTGCCTTCTGGGAAGTGTAGTGCGGGTAGCACATAATCAAGTCCTGTATGGACCCCACAGGTGGGCCCGTCCACGATCCTATATACAGCTGCTGTTCCACTTTCGTGGCCCCCAATCTTAAGGGGTGGTGCACACTCCGCGGCTGGACTGCCGCATTATAATCACTGCTCCAAGGTTGTCCACCTGTAAGTAGCACTCGAGCAACAGCTTGATTCATGTGTAGGTAAGGACGGGGAACAGCCCGTAGGAGCCGCTCCATAGTGGTATTGCCTGACGTGTTTCGAATCACCATATGATTCTCTTCAGAGGCTTTAATGGAACGGTGTGCGCAACCGCTGACCCACTTCTGACACCCCCCCCCCCAATGGGAGGCTCGAATGAAACTGTGCCTTCTGGGAAGTGTAGTGCGGGTAGCACATAATCAAGTCCTGTATGGACCCCACAGGTGGGCCCGTCCACGATCCTATATACAGTCTCATTCGAGCTTCCCATTGGTGGGTGTGCAATATGAAAATGGCGAAGTGGGTTCAGCGTTTGCACACACTGTCTCCGTTCAAGCCTCTGAAGAGAAGCATATGGAGCTTCAAAACGCGTCAGGCATTTCCATTACGGAGCAGCTTCTACAAGTGGATCCTCGTCCCTACCTATCATAAACAAAGCTGCTGATCGAGTGCTACTCACCAGGTGGACAACCTTTGGAGCAGAATGTAATACGCGGCCGTCCTGCCGCGGAGTGTGCACCACCCCGTAATGTTATGGGGGCCACCCGACATGGTAACTATCATGTCGGCTATGTGGACCAGCAGCCGCAAACAGGATTGAGGACGAGTCCACTTGCAGGGTCCATACAGGACAAGATTTGTGTGCTATCCGGACCACATTTCCCACAATGCACAGTCTCATTCGAGCTTCCCATTGGTGGGTGTGCAATATGAAAATGGCGAAGTGGGTTCAGCGTTTGCACACACTGTCTCCGTTCAAGCCTCTGAAGAGAAGCATATTGAGCTTCGAAACGTGTCAGGCATTTCCATTACGGAGCAGCTTCTACAAGTGGATCCTCGTCCCTACCTATCATAAACAAAGCTGCTGATCGAGTGCTACTCACCAGGTGGACAACCTTTGGAGCAGAATGTAATACGCGGCCGTCCTGCCGCGGAGTGTGCACCACCCCGTAATGTTATGGGGGCCACCCGACATGGTAACTATCATGTCGGCTATGTGGACCAGCAGCCGCAAATAGGATTGAGGACGAGTCCACTTGCAGGGTCCATACAGGACAAGATTTGTGTGCTATCCGGACCACATTTCCCACAATGCACAGTCTCATTCGAGCTTCCCATTGGTGGGTGTGCAATATGAAAATGGCGAAGTGGGTTCAGCGTTTGCACACACTGTCTCCGTTCAAGCCTCTGAAGAGAAGCATATGGAGCTTCGAAACGTGTCAGGCATTTCCATTACGGAGCAGCTTCTACAAGTGGATCCTCGTCCCTACCTATCATAAACAAAGCTGCTGATCGAGTGCTACTCACCAGGTGGACAACCTTTGGAGCAGAATGTAATACGCGGCCGTCCTGGCGCGGAGTGTGCACCACCCCGTAATGTTATGGGGGCCACCCGACATGGTAACTATCATGTCGGCTATGTGGACCAGCAGCCGCAAACAGGATTGAGGACGAGTCCACTTGCAGGGTCCATACAGGACAAGATTTGTGTGCTATCCGGACCACATTTCCCACAATGCACAGTCTCATTCGAGCTTCCCATTGGTGGGTGTGCAATATGAAAATGGCGAAGTGGGTTCAGCGTTTGCACACACTGTCTCCGTTCAAGCCTCTGAAGAGAAGCATATGGAGCTTCGAAACGCGTCAGGCATTCCATTACGGAGCAGCTTCTACAAGTGGATCCTCGTCCCTACCTATCATAAACAAAGCTGCTGATCGAGTGCTACTCACCAGGTGGACAACCTTTGGAGCAGAATATATATATATATATATATATATATATATATATATATATATATATATATATATATATTATCTACTGGCGGTCGCCAGTAGATAGTTATAGTTAGGACCTTTATCCATAGGAAATCCGCAACATTCTATTCCCAATAAGTTTGGCGTCGTTTGACGAATCTTCGCGAAATTTTCAAAACTAGTGGGGCGCTCCGGTCCTATCCTGAAAGATTCGGGGTGATTCATCAAGCGGGGGCCGAGAAAAAAGGGGGGTCCCAAAACGCGTTTTCTCCATGTTAATTCCCATAGGAAATTTTAGCCACGGCTACAGCCCGAACTGCTGAACGGAATTGCACCAAATTTTGCAAAAAGGTAGCGCTTGGTTCAGAAAGCGACCTTTTTTTTAAATGGTGTAAATCCGTTCAGTAGTTGCGGAGAAATTCAAAAAATAAGAGCAAAAACTGCTGAACGGAATTACACCAAATTTGGCAAAAAGGTAGTGCTTGGTTAAGAAAGCACCCTTTTTAAAAATGGTGTAAATCCGTTCAGTAGTTGCTGAGAAAATCCAAAATAAAAGTTTCGATATTTATGGCCGCGGTGGATCCGCGCACCCTCCCGACCTCGAGTTGCATGCTAATTGGCTGTCAACACTCCAAATCAGGAAGTGTTGGCAGCCATCTTGTTCCTCGGTAGAACCGAGGAACAAGAAAGCAGTAAAAAAAGTGCGCAATACGCAAAAATGGGGCAGGGTCGAAACACCCTGACCCCCTAGGCCTGCTCAGGGAATCCTACAAGGACCCCCAGGTTTTTTTTTAAATCGGCAGGATGCGCTTACGGTGCGCGGATCCTGCCGATTTAAAAAAAAAAAAAAAAAAAATAATAATAATTTTTTAAAAACGAAGCGCGGGCTTCCGTGCTACTTTGGTAATTGGCCCCCGGGTGGGCCAAGTCCCGGGGGCATGCGGGGGTTAAGTTTTATGTGTGGGGGACCGCCACCCCCCGGGGCTTTAATAAAAAAAATGATGTTGGAGGGCTCTCGGCCCTCCCGCAGCCCCGGGGACCGCCACCCCCCGGGGCTTCTTTTTATTTTTTTAAAATTACCTATGTGGGGGGCTTGAGCCCCCCCACACGCCCCGGGGACCGCCACCTCCCCGGGGCACTAAATATTTTAATGTGGGGGTCCGTTACGGACCCCCAGAGCCCCGGGGACCACCACCTCCCCGGGGCTGTGCAATTCAAGAGAGGGGGGACGCGCGGCCCCCCTCCTGGAGCCCTTGATGGCCCTGGGGACCGCCACCCCCCAGGGCCGGCTCCTGCAGTGTCCCGGGGTGCCTACCCCCGGGACACTGTAGTTTGCTATGACAGGACGGGAGCCTCGCGGCTCCCGTCCTGTCATAGCAAACTGCTTTGGATATTGGAAGCGAGAGCAGGGAAACCTGCTCTTGCTTCCAATATCCAAAGCAAATTGCTTTTCCACATGGGGAGCTGCATCTTAGCAGCTCCCCATGTGGAAAAGCAATGCCGGCTCCCGAGGGACGCGGGGAGCCGGCGGGACCGTGGGGGGATTGGGGACCCCCCCACAGTCCCCAACGGAGAGGGCCAGCCCCGGGGGATGGGGTCCCCGGGGCAAGTAGTGGCCCGGGAGGGGGGCCACGCGGCCCCCTTCCCCAAAATTTTAATTAAAAAAACAAAGGCCGGCCCCGGGGGATGGGGTCCCCGGGGCCATAAGTGGCCTGAGGAGGGGGCAACGCAGCCCCCTCCAAAACAATAAAAAAAAATTAAAAGGCCATGCCCCGGGGGTGGGGTCCCCGGGGCCGATTAAGGCCTCGGGAGGGGGCCACGCGGCCCCTTCCAAATTTTTTTTTTTTTTTAAATAAATAGGGGGCAGGCCCTGGGGGATGGGGTCCCCAGGACCAATACATTAGAAAAAGAAGGGGGGCCACACAGCCCCCCTTCTTAAAAAAAAAACAAAAAAACACCGGCATCGCGCCGGAGGCCCCGCCCCCTTCTTTCACCACAGATGGGGAACGAATTCCCCTTGAATACTGGGGGTCCCTGGGGGCCAACTAGCCCACCAGGAACCTCCAGTATGCGCCAGGGGGCTGCGTTGCAGAGAGGTGTTCTGAGGCCACGCCCCTTTTTACACCTCTCTGCAATGCAGCTCTGTGGCGCATAATGGAGGGAGCTGGTGGGCTAGTTGCACCCCAGGGACCCTCAGGATTGAAGGGGAGTTAATCCCCGACTTAAAACGCGCCACGGGCGCGTTTGCACAGTGGTGAAGGGAGGGGGCGGGGCTTGAGATGACATGTGTGCAAACAGGCCCCGTGGCGTGTTTTAAGATGGGGAATTAAATCCCCTTCAATCCTGAGGGTCCCTGGGGGACAACTAGCCCACCAGGTACGTCCAGAAAGCACCACAGAGCTGCGTTGCAGAGAGGTGCAAAAGGGGCGTGGCCTCTGAACACCTCTCTGCAACGCAGCTCTCTGGCGCATACTGGAGGTATCTGGTGGGCTAGTTGGCCCCTAGGGACCCTCGGGATTGAGGAGGAATTAATTCTCCAACTTAAAACGCGCCACAGGGCGTGTTTGCAGACATGTCACCTCAGGCCCCACCCCTTCCTTCACCATTGTGCAAATATTCCTCTAAAATCAGCCGAACTACGAATTCCGATTTACTCACCTGTTATCAGGAGAGAACCCAGTGCTGCATCTTTTAGCCCAGCACTGACCCTGAAAAGTAATTCTAACCGTACTTACCAGTAACTTGAATTTCCTTCCATAGGCTAACATTGACTGGTTTCACTTGGAAATTCTTCTAAGTGTGGAGTTTTGGAACTTTATAATATTCCTCTAAAATCAGCCGAACTACGAATTCCGATTTACTCACCTGTTATCAGGAGAGAACCCAGTGCTGCATCTTTTAGCCCAGCACTGACCCTGAAAAGTAATTCTAACCGTACTTACCAGTAACTTGTATTTCCTTCCATAGGAATCCATTGTCTGGTTTTCAGCAGAAAAGTTTCAAAGTGTCGATTTTCACAAACTACAAATATTCCTTAAAAATCGCCTGTATGACTTAAACGCATTCTTTCAACTGTTTACAGGAGATGCACCAGTGCTGGATCCAGGATCCACCACTGAGTAAGAAAAAGTAACGATAACACTACTTACCTGCTAAGTGAATTTCCTGCCATAGGATAACATTGGTGATTCTATGTGAAAAAGTTTCTAAGTATCAACTTTTAAAATACAATAATATTCCTTAAAAATCAGTACTGTAACCAAAACGCTTTTACTCAACTGTTTACAGGAGATGTCCCAGGACTGAATCTAGGATCCAGTCCTGTGGTTAGAAAAGTAATCCATAAAGTAACTAATTGCATTTAACTAGAAATTCACATTGAGCTCAATGTTGCATTGTGTTTGAAATTGTGTTGCCCATTGCAACAACTGTAACTACTGTACTTAAAAGTCTATTGCCTATTTGCAAAGAATTTAAACTAAAGTAATTCATTCTGAGAAAGTATATTTTGTAATGTAATGTATAATGTAATTACAATGTAATTTAAAAAATAAATAGTTTAAAAAAATGTAGTAAATCAGTATCAAAAAAATAAAGATAACAATTAATACATTTAAAAATTGTCATTTACAAAACCTTGGAAATTCACAGAAAAAAACCATAGGTTTCAGACATGTTATAGTTAGGAATTAGCATTTAAAAAACCTTTGAAATTCACTGAAAAAACCATAGGTTTCAGGCACGTTATAGTTAGAAATTAGCATTTAAAAAACCTTTGAAATTCACTGAAAAAACCATAGGTTTCAGGCACGTTATAGTTAGAAATTAGCATTTAAAAAACCTTTGAAATTCACTGAAAAAACCATAGGTTTCAGGCACGTTATAGTTAGAAATTAGCATTTAAAAAACCTTTGAAATTCACTGAAAAAACCATAGGTTTCAGGCACGTTATAGTTAGAAATTAGCATTTAAAAAACCTTTGAAATTCACTGGAAAACCATAGGTTTCAGGCAAGTTATAGTTAGAAATTTGCATTTAAAAAACCTTTGAAATTCACTGGAAAAACCATAGGTTTTAGGGACAGTTATAGTTAGTTGGACATTGCACTCGTACAAAACCTGTGAAATTCCCCGTTATAGTTAGTTCAGCTAACTATAACTCGCGCCCCCGCAATGCACTGCTGATGACGTCACATATTACATCACTCATGACATGGTCAGTGACATCACTGATGACATCACTGATGACATCTCAAATGACATCACTGATGACATCATGCAGTGACTGTGTGTTTCTATAAAGTTTAAATATGTTTAATATATATGCCAAGGTGTATTGAATAATGAGTGGGTGTATAAGTGTCTGGATGCACTGATTTTGCAATAAAGGCACTGCATTAATACTCCACGCTGTGGTCTGTACCTGTTCTGTTGCTGAGGATGTGGCAGCACAAGGATTGTGGTTATCATATATATATATATATATATTTAAAGCAATGATCCCTTATATGCTAAGTTAACTGGAATCGAGAAAATTGTGCGAGAAGTCATGCAGGAGATGTCCGCAAGTAAAGCGTCTAAAGGCAGAATCAAATGAAGATTCTGCCAGATGAATGAGCATGGATGTGCCCAGGAGTCGTCCCCTCCCCCCCCTCCCCAAGCCTTAAAAGGCACCAGGGACTTCATCCCCCGGAGCCATAAAATAACTGAAAAAGAGAGGAGGCGGGCATGCAAAATTCACCATTTTTTGTTAGCAATGGTAATTATATCTCGTGCCCTAAGGTAACTATAGCTTGTGCCCTCGCCATGCACTGTTAATTATCTCAGATATTCCATCACTCCTGACATCTTCACTGACATCATTGATAATATCACTGCAACATTTGCAATTATATTATTGATGAGAAAAACTGTGCATGGCGGTGGGGCGAGCCATAGTTAGCTCTGGTTACTATGACTCCTTCCCTAAGATAACTATAACTGGTACATTTCAGTTTAAAACGTTACGTTGTCACTGAAAACTCGTGCCCTAAGATAACTATAGCACAGTTTTCTCATCAATAAATTTGCAGCAGATGTTGCATTGATATTATCAATGATGTCATAGAAGATGTCATGAGTGATTTAATATGTCGAGTAATTAGCACTTGGCAAGGGAGCTCGATATAGTTACATTAAGGCACGAGTTTTCAGTGGCATCGTAAAGTTTTAAACTGAAATTTACCAGTTATACTTATCTTAGGGCACGAGTTACAGTTATTTGAGATGACTCTTACTATAACTGCTGAATTTCTATGGTTTTGTGTGTGTAAAATCTGAATCTAACTATAACGTCCCTGTAACCTTTGGTTTTTTTAGTGGTTTTCTAAGGTTTTTTAATTTTGGAGTAGGGCCACGTGCCCCCCCATCTCCCACGGCCCGGCCACATTATGAACTAGGAGGGTGGCATGCAGCCCCTTTCCATGGGCCAAAATAGGCCCAGGGTAACCCCCTTCCCCCGGGCATATCAATCATTAATTGGCGGGGGACACCCACCTCTCGGGCCGATTGTGGCCCCGGGCCCCCCCCTCCCAGGGCTCGGCCACATTATGAACTGGGAGGGTGGCACGCAGCCCTACTCCCTGGGGCAAAATTGGCCCCAGGGACCCCATCCCCCAGGGCCATTAAAGGGTGGGTACCCTGGAGCCCATCCAGGGCACCCACCATCTCCTTGTTGTGAGCCCCGTAGCCCCAGCCAGTTGCCCACCTCCAGCGGCAGCCGGCATTGCTCCCACCTGGAGGGAGCAGCAAAAAATGCTGCCCCCTGCAGACGAGAGCAATTTTTTCATGGCTTCAGTGCGGGCAGGGAAACAGGTGAAAAGTCCGCTCCCCGCTGGTGGGAACATTTTACATGCTTTAAAATTGCTCCTGCCAAGCGAGAGCAAACACGTTCTGTCCTGGGGGTAGGCTGGAGCCAAGCCGTGGGGGATGGGTTCCACAGGGCAATTAATGGCTCCGAGAAGGGGGCAGCGCGTCTCCCCCTCCCTTTCGTATGCACAGCCGGGCCCCAGTGAATAGGGTCCCCAAATCAGCCCGAGAGGGTGGCTGCGGGCCTCGCTCCCCATATTCCAACTTGGCCGGGAATTGGGGGGTTGGGGGGGTTCCTTGGCCGAAATCGTCTCGGAAGGGGGGGGGGGGGACCCATCTCCCTTTGTGAAATCGGCTAGGCCCGGGGGGATATGGTCCCTAGGGCTGAAATCGGTCTGGGGGGGCGGCACGTGCTTTCTCCTCCCCTTAATATAAGAGATATTTCCCCCCTGGCCCACCCGGGGGGCAAAGAAAAGTAAGCTCAGGCAACTGCACTCGCTTTTTTTTCTTTTTAATTTTGCTGGGATCCACAGATCCTCAGCGGTTTCCCGACAAAATTGGGGGAAAAAACATTTTTGGCCCCCAGCGGGGTCTCTGTGTGACCCTACCACAAGGCCTATGGTGTCAGGGTATTCCTACCATGCCCCCTTCTTTTTTTTTTTTTTTTTCGCCTTTTTACTTGGGGCTCGGACGAGTCCAAGTCCCAAGATGGCTGCCAACACTTCCTGGTTGAAGTGTTGGCAGCCAATCAGATCTCATTTTGAAATCTGTCGGTTCTGCGAACCCTTTGCGTCCCTAGATATATTATTTTCTTTATTGACGCAAAAACTACTAAAAGGATTTGCACCAAATTACAAAAAAGCTCTCTTTCTGGCCCAAGATTTAACTTTCTGTCAAATTTGGTGCAATTCCGTTCAGCGGTTCGGCCTGTAGTCATGTTTAAAATCCCTATGGGAAATTCCATGGGGATAACGCGTTTTGGTACCCCCCCCCTTTTCTAGGCCCCTGCTTGACGAATCACCCTGGAACCTTACAAACAGCAGCTAAAATGAGTGGCTAACTAGTTTCGAAAATATCGTGAGGATTTGTCAAACGGCACCAAAGTTATTGGCAAAACAAAAAAAACGCTTTGTCTATGGAAACTAGGTCCTAACTATAACTACCTACTGGTAACAGCAAATTGGCAATATATATATCTTGCCTCACTGTGGTCCAGGTATGGTGTCTTGCAATTTTAGTCAATGCCAGCGTGGAAGACGGACCCAGCCTCCCTATATTTCCTTTTTGAACAAAATCCGCTGTACTCAGGAAGCAGAGATTCACAAAGTTTTATTGCGTTTCCAACAAGAACCAACGGGTTTCAACCAGAATGTTTTTTTAAATATCAACACGCAATATCCAATCTCTGCTTCGAAGGATTGATGCATACACCAAGAGCAGCTCAATGCTTTATTCGTTGTTCGCTATGTCCACCATAACGCGTTTCGACCATCAAGTGTGGTCTGGAGTACATGACATGCGTGCCATTACAACAAATCTTTTACCCATTGCGTGAGCATAAAGACCAGACTAGCGACCATATGCATTGGGAAGACACATTGCAACATCAAACACTGTTTGGATGACCTACATATGCACAAAATAAATGAGTGAAAATAAACAGAACACAACTCAAATGTCAGTTCCACTCGAATAACATTACAAATGAAACATTGATATAAATAGACATCAATTATATCTGCACCTTGTGATTCATCTCTAACAATGTTACGGGTAAAATTAATCTCTGATTCAATTCATGCTCGACGGTTTAACACCTCTAATTCAGTCCAAGTGGCTATATGCTTGCTGCTCTCTAATTACACAAAACAGGTACTGGTTGGCACTTGTTACATCCTTTTGTAATGTGGAGGGACTGTTGCCCGGAAAAGCCGTCCAAACAGGCGTTATTGCCTTGCTTAAAAATACATATTTTGGTCTTTGAACTTAAGTTTCACTGAAAAATATTTGTTTTGTATCTGCTATCCAATTATATGCTGTGGTGGTATTTTCATCCTGTTATCTGTAAGGACTGATCTTGATTATATTGCACTGAACATATTATGTCTTGTTTTTGCATCCTAGGTGTCCATGCTGATGCTTTTTATGGAGTTCCCGACACAACTTTGTCCTGATCAGAAGACAGGAGAACATGTGACAGAAGTGCTAATTACTATATTTGCACAGTTATCTGATTCAGGGAGACTTCTGGCTTTGAAGCAACACCTGCTGGTATCCATTGAGACTCTGCTAATAACTACAGATAATTTCAGTTTGAGTGTAAAAGTGGCTTGCGATTTCGTGTCCCTGCTGATGCAGATCATAGCTGACCTTAATGATAAAAAGCTTGGTGCAGTTCAGAGGCCACTTCGAATAACAGCCTGTGAGTGCCTTCGCGAACTAGAAAATTGTTATCCTGGATTGCTGTCTCAAAAACTTGAGATATTGTATTCCATGCAGCAACAAGAGGTTACCCGTGCGCACCAATCATATACACTTCTTTACAGTGTTGTATTAAAAAATGCTGTCCAGCAGTTGGCACAGACCAAGTGCGCATCAGATGGTTCTCTGAAGAAAGTCTTGTCAAGCAATGGAGGTTTCTTATGGAGCTCTACAGAGAGTGTTGGAAATATGCCTGCGATGGGGGTTGAACAGTTTCTTTTGCTCCCTTCTAATGGGGAAACTAAAGAGTTAAAATCAATTTTGGCTCTCATACTGGAGGACTCCTATCTTCTTACCGCTGTTTCTCAGAGCATGCTCCTTTGGCAGCTGATTCAAGTCGTGGCAGTTGTTCGTACTCTTTCACCAATTATTTTCAAGTCTCAGCTCGTGAGATTGTTCGGCACTATGGATGTCTCACTTTTCCACAGCATACTACAGATGAAAGGGTTCTTTACGGACAGCTTATTCACTGCAGAGGATGAGTACGTTCTTCTTAAGAGACTTGTAGGAATGGCACAGCACCCACTGCTAAGCACTCAATTGAAACTTTTTTACATTGACTGTCTACTGCATTTTCCCGAAAACCGCCCTCTTAACTCAAACACTGAAGAGAACCTTCCTGTCCTCCTCACCGTTAAAATGACTGCGTCGTTGTTCCCAACTGTTTTCAATGACAGCAGCACGATGCTTGCCTGTCAGAATTTGTTAAGTTTAGTTTACCTTGAAAACGAGGGTCCTGAAGCGGAAGCAGGCATTGGTTATTTTATGGACCATCTTTTGTCAATACATAAAATTGTTACCGAACATGGCCATCGAGAAATCACGTCAGTCTTTTTTCGGGTAGTATACCTCTTTGTTCGCTACTTCAACTATTGTGAAAAGCAAATGGAGGATTTGATACAGACCGTTGTAGATGTCTATAAAAAGAATAGTGCATTAGCTCCTTACCTAATAAACCTCATGAACGAGACACAAAAGCTTTTAGATGTCCCAAGCTGGTCTCTGTCATTATCCATGGCTTTACAGAAACTCATAGTCCATCTCCAGTTGCAGGACTTCGTGTTGCAGATGCCTGTCTGTCACCTAAAGGTTTTAGCTCGAGTAGCAACGGAGCATTTGATTCCTCAGACGGAGACCATTCGCTTCCTATCAAACATTGCCCTCCATACCAACCTGTGTGATGTGGGTGACTGGAGAACAGGAAATGCTGTTTTGACCGTGTGTAAGAACTTACTGCAACATCAGAAGCTTGATGTGATCTTTACTGATTTAGCCGACTTGCTACAGCACATATTGCTTAATTTTCAAGATATTGATATTCAGGATCATGCACGTTTCTATTATACGCTGCTAACAAACCTGTCAAGTGAAAAATTGACCGGAATCCTTAGCACAGTACCTGCTGGAGTCCAAACGAAAACTAGATCATTGTCGTCTATCATGGCTGATAATGAAAACATCTCTACTCACCTGACAGTTCATACAGTGGAGCAAAGAGTACTGCATTTGAACAGAGTGTTAGATTCCAGTACCTTGCTTCCCCTGTCACAAGCTTCATTGTCAAAGGGGGGTGTGAATAGATGCTGCGAGGAATATTATGAACAGTTGGCAAATTCAAAGTCTTCTTCTATGCTAACTCTCAAGTATCATCTGACATTTGCGGAGAATGTCAAGCCTCAGTACCATAAACTTTTCTGTGTAGTGCTTCAGTTGGAGCTATCCGACACTAATTATGAGCCTGTGAGTGATATTAACGTACCTTGCCTCTTTATAGACAGAAAGCCTCCAGTAATTGTACTTTCCCTAAAGCCTACAAAGCCCTATCCTACTGTATTGTCAGTCTCTGCCATGTACACCACTCAAGGTGGACTTACCAGCTATAGCCGTCTCGAGCCTCTCCAGATCCATTTTTCAGATTTATTTGTTCCACTGCCTGTGTCACCATCCTGGCCATTGGAAGTTATTTCTGAGCTGTTTGATAATCTTTGGACTTCCTTCAAGTCGGATGAGTCGAACCCGTGTGCTGAAAGTCTGTTTTGTTTTCAGAAACCGCAATCTCTCAGTGAATTTGTGCAGTCTGTTTTTGCAAGATTTGTTGTTGCCACTAACCCAGACTTATATAAAATAGGTATTTTTTTACCTCCTCAATTCCACATCCTAATGCAAGTAAAGACACTGGATGAAACCGTCCATATCAGAATTGCAACCGATAACTGGAAATTGCTCCCATACCTAAGCACTTACCTTCAAAGTATTATTGCTCAGAGGTCACAGTAGAATACCTGATTGCTTCATCTCTTGGAAAGGTTTCTATTATTTGAAAAAATCCTTGCTCAATTTTTACAAAGATGGTTCACTGATGTGCATGTGTCAAAGAGAGACACGTGTGTTGAAAAGCGTTCATTCTGGTAATTGTGTCAATTGGAGACATTTCTGTGTTGAAATTCTTGAAAAGAATGTGTTGTGCACATGAATACATATATCTCAAAGCAAGTATTTAGTTATTACTGCCTTCAGAATGTGAGTTCTGCATGTGTTGTCAATCTGAGTAAACAAAACATTGCAGATCTTCCCACAAAATGTTGGAGGTCATAATTAATCTAGTCATGACAAACCAAAAATGGAAATGTTTATTTCACACTCATTTGGAAAGCAATTTCATAATGCTGCTAAATGAAATGCAACCCGACAGTGATGGGCCTTGGTTAGTAAGGACTTCTCCATTCCTTTTTCACTTTGTTTTTCACTTTCTGGCCCCATTTTATTAAACCTCACTTATTGCAAGTTACTGTTTTAGACAGGTAATTGAAGTAAGGAACGATGGTGGCTGGTTGGGCAAAGAAAGAAAACAAATGGAAAACAATCAGTCACAAGAGGAATGTTAGGCATAAATAATGGCAAAAAAGAGTATTTTATGTTACTCCTATAAATTTGAACGCTGCAATGAATAGATACCAATGGCCTAACTTACAGTGCTGGGATTAAAGGACCCAATAGAATGATCCGCTTAAGAAGGCATGGTGAGATGGCAACACTAGCCAGATTAAGTTTTGCAGGTGATAATATTCAAAATGTGCCCTTAAGAAGAGGTTTATGTGGTCTTTATGAACCTAATCAAGTCAGTTTTGTTCTGAAGAGCATTGTGAATATGTAGAGGTGTACAAAGAAGCTGTACTTATGTGTTCATGTAGCTTGCTCTTTTATTAAATTAAAAGTACAGATTGTGATATGCATGCTTAGATGGCCCACCTGGAGCTGAGTGGCTTCTTGCGCAGCCTCCTCCTTCAACTGATCTCCGCATTGACACCGACCATCAAATTTCTGCCCTCTCATAACCATCTCTGTGATCCCAGCCACTGTATGTGAATACTTTAGGAGCAAGCATGGAGGCTGGGTTCAGGTCAGGATTAGAAGGAATGTTTCAGATTAAGCAAGAACCTAGTCACTTGGCCCATAGCAGTCTTCTCTTTTTCAGAGAAATGGGGTGGAGTTCCATTTGTATTGGTAGTGTCAGATGCAGTTTTAGTCGAACAACCATAATTCTTAAGATTTTCTCTTGGAGTAGCAAACTTGGACCCTCTTCCATTTGCAGGGAAGTAGGTGAAGATTCATCCTTGTATGCCACATCCTTAAAAAGTTTAAAATTTGCAGCAGATTAATCTTCCTCTTTAATCAATCTGGAGAAGTGCTTTTACTGAATAAACCTAATCTAAATTAACATAAAGTCAATTATTCCATGACCTAGTTGTTGGGTCTCTTTTTTTTTTTTTTTTTTAATGGGCATCGACTATACAGGGAATCAAATATGACTCATGAAGTCTACTGTATGTACACAATTCCCCACTTGTACCACCATTTTCAGATTCTATTTTCTGCCAGAAAGTTCATAAACATGCTTGCAATTAGACACAGAAAACACCTTTTGAAAATTCTAAGAAAGATTTATAGAGAGCGCATGTGGAGAAGCTAACAACACTAGGGAGAACACCCATCGACACCAGATAGGGACAGAGAATACTATTTTCTTTTCTGCAATGCACTTCAATCCATAGGGCGACCAGATTGCACAGAATGTGTTTTTGCAAGAGTTCATGTTTTAGCTTTTGTTTTCTAGTGGTTATCTCCGTTTTGGGTAACAGACAGTGTACTGATCTACTCACTGGTATAGACAATGACACCCCAAGGTATGACCTAAATGGAACTCTGTCTCCAGATGGATAATGAAAACACCGGATGTGAGAACTGTTCTCTTTTCATATTCAAACCATCGAAACCCGAGAAGGCGAGTGATTGGGACAACTTACAGCGTGGCATGTGATCTGATTCTGGAAATCCAGGTCTCTGAACTAAATGATTGATACCTGGGAGTTCAGTACTAAAAACAATGACTCTGATATTATCCTGAATTGTCATTTACAGAGCACTTCAAATTTCTGAAGTACCAGCAGAATTTGCAGATGAATTGTTACTGCTTTATGGAAATACTATGTTGGGAATGGTATCTTTCATGTGGCCTATGTATATTCTCTATGGAGTCCACACTAGAGTGATAGATGCGACACCCATGGAAAAGAGCATTATTCACACTATATATTCTTAAGTGTTTCCTTAGGTGAGGCACAGAACAACCAATGGAAATGGGCATTATGGCAACTGCCACATTATGCGCTCTGATGAGTTAGTCCAGGAATGACAGGGAGCAACAAATGGATGCTGAATATACAGAGGGCGTAGAGGGAGAACAGTTCTTTGACTTGGAGACAGAGCAAATAGAAATGATGGTTCCATCACTTTCCGTTCTGTGCTGTAAAACCCTAGCCATGCAGTGCCTCAAACTCCCCAGGTTCCAGAGTCAAAAATTGTAAATTCAAGAGACTTAATTGATTTTTGATTCGGGTACCAACTCGACTTCTTTCAAACCACACCATAAAACTCAGAGATACCAAAAGTCCGCAAAAAGCTACTTCAACTCGCACCCTCAGAAGTAATACCCAAACTGGTGCAGCCAACAAATATATAATGGGGAGCCTCAAATCACAGTTCTGGCAGCCTGAGAGTTGGCTGTCAGATGCTTCTTCCATAGATGGGTTCCACAGGTGAGTGCAAGTCTGAAACCTTAAAATATTTTGATCTTTGCGATAAACATGACACAAATCCTACTTTCTCCACTGTATCTATGGTTTTGTGTACAACCTCCAACAATGTTGGTTAATCAGCAAACACATTCATTAAACTAAAGAACAGTCCTGGAAAGGCTTTGATAATCAAATAACTGTTTTTCAATATATATATATATTTTAATAGAACCAGGTTTTAATCTGAAGCTCTCCTGCTTTAATTAATCCCATAGTTGCAACAGCATTTCGCCAAGACCCTGTGTGTTTCTAGGCCCTCCAAAGAGTCCTTTCTGGAATGTATTTGCAAGCTTTTGAATATCTACCTACCAAGACTATTCCATTTAGTCTGAGGTAAGGTCACAAAAAGGTCGCGGTTTTAAGAAGCACAGCATTTGAAACAGAAAAAACCTAAATTGATGTTAGAAATCTTGCAAAAGTTCCGATCTCCCCTGTTGTTTTAGTATGTCTTTTGACAATTTCAGGGCACCAACAGACGACCACGTGTTTATGTTTTTCACATTCCCGCTTACTTTTTTTGGCATTAACATACATGTGGCGGGCTGAATACACCAGAACATAGCCTTCTCGCCAAACCAATGCCTTCTCTTTGGGCAGATGGAGTGCTATTCTCCCTGCATAACCCATCGATCTGTTGCCATCTCTGGTGCTGGGGCTTTCTTCACCCTCCCCCCCTCCACTTTATGGCTTAACTGTTCATGACTGAGGAAGGATGCACAACTGTATAGTGTAGCCCTGGCTGCTGGGTAGTTTCTTGTTGGGCAATCTGTGAACACACCAGCCAGTCAGTCAGTGTTGGAGGGTGGGGGACAGGGCAAGTAAATACTGAGCCGTCTTGACTTCATGCTCCAGCAAACTCCCAAACCCCCTATGGTTGCTCCTCAACCAGAAGATGCTGAGTACATGGTGGGGGTCCTATCAGTGATGCCACATACCCTCCTTACCACCTGGAAAATATTCCAGGGAATGTGACCAATCGTCAGGCCTCTGATTTAATCCCACATTGACCAGAGTACCCTGGGGCCCACAGTATACTAATGTCCCTCCTGCATGACCAGTGCCTGCTGATCCCAGGAACAGCCAACTCCCAGTACCTCCTGTCCATACAAACTGTGACCTTATTCCAACCATATTTGCCTCTGTTTTGGAAACTCAGCCCAAGAGGTGGTAGGGGGGAGGCGTGTGGTGGGGTGTGCGTGGTTGAAATGAGGGATGGCGACCATTAATTGAACATTGACCATTTGCTGTTTTTTGGTCCTGATATGGTTTCAAGACTCACCTCGTGCTTTCTTGGAACTTAAAATGGAGCTTTTTATGTACATTTTTCACTTGGGCAGTGTTTAATGACTGGAGCTGGTGAGATTATATACTTTCCCAGTATTATTGCTACTAGCTACTGCTGTTGTATTGAACCGAAAGTTTAAGCCATTCTACTAGCCCAGAAATTATTTAACTATTCTGCCACAATCTCTGCTTTAAAATCACTGAGAATGTTGGATCAATTGATAAACACGTTCTTCTGGCACTGTATGGCTTTTCTAAGTGCATACAGTTCAAGGGGAATAATTGTTAACCTGTGCCTCTCAAACCATCACTCTGCCAACACCCCATATTCAATCGTTTTATTGTAATCAAACACATGTTCATTTAAGAAAACAGTAAAAAAAAAATGTACTAAACACTTTAGATTATTTTAACACTACAAGTACATGATAAATGTAAAGCTTTCTTAATGTATTATTGCACCATTTATTAAGCCAGCCACATTTCGATTTCACAAAAAATAAACTTGGACTCGGGACACTTGGGGCTTGAGTTAGAGTTTGGCGGACGGGTGACAGCTATCCCTTCTGCCATATTGCAAGTGTATTATAACCTATGGCACTTGTAATAAGGCGGACGGGATTATCCGTCATACTCTAAATCAGGCCCTTAGTGTCAATGCCAGAGGGAATGTCTCTGGGAGGAGGTGGTTGGGGAGGTGGACCTACTTCTTCAGACCCTCCTTTTACCTGCTTTCAAAACAGCCTCCCCCTGATGCAAAACTGTTGGGGAAAGAGGCAGGGGCGGCAGAGTCTCCTGTAACTCTTGGAGTACGGCATAGGAAGCTGCATTGTTTCCCCAGTCAGTGGTCAGTTTGGACAGGAACAGACTCTCACATCCCTATTGCTTTCTTTTATGGCATGTCTTTGTGAGATCTTTCCTCTGGGAGGTGCAGAAATACGCTACAGAAACTTCAGAAATGCAAATGCTTGATTTTCAACTTCCTGAAGATCTGAGGTGGCAAAATATGTCATCATGCAAGGAAGTTGCACCACGTGTTACTTTGGAAGCAGATCAGTCATGATTCATAGATGTCTTTATAGTGTGAGCCATGGGTTTAGATTGTTTGTTTCTTTCCACATGCTTTATAGCTCTGCACTTGAAAGAAATTACCAGTGTCTCGAGAGAATTGACTTCAGTGATGGGTTATGAAACTGGTTGTCTCAGTAGAGAGCAAGACTTTTACTCCATGCTCTTTATAATCTGTTGGTGCAAAATCTGTTTGTGTGCTAAACTTTAAATCAAATTCTATAGGTGGAAGCGTCCCAGATGGTCATCCAGTGAAAGACTCTAGGATGCCGGCAGCAAGGCAAGTGGCTGCATAGAAAACATTGTTGCCACCACCCAGTGTAAATGTAGAGTGATCCCCTTCGGCCTCCTCTCCGCCCTCAAGTACTTAAAGAATAATATAAAGCCCACCTTTTGAAAATTGATTTATTTGACATTCGTCCTCTATAAAGCATTTTTAGCACCTCAGTATCTTCCCTGATTCTTCCCTGATACCCTTGACAAAGGACACAGTTTATCAGAAGACTTCTCCACCGGCATGTTAAGGTCTTTCTATCTCGTGATTACATCTCCGCTCTAAGGATAATTGTCACTCATTTCCAAAGTTTTGATCACCGCATGAAAGTTCCAAATACCTTTTGGCTTCGTGCGTTCATGCAAAGCATGTATTTATTCATATAAAAAATAAAAACTCGAGACTGTTTATCTGTCCTAAAAAGGCCTTTCTACTGCCAGGATTTTTCCATCCTGCCATCAGATAGCTCTCATAACAGCTCTATGGAATTCTATCATTAGTCCTCTTTATTACTTTGCTCTCCTTCTCGCTCCACTCCTGAATAGTTAAAATCCAAATGTACCTGTATAGTTAATTAAAGCCATTTTAAAGTTGTTATCACTGAATGAAACTACAAAATATAGTACAGAAATTACTCCACACTGATTTTTCATGACATACTGTTGGCCTTGTACACAGAATCTAAAATCATATTAATCGCAAGGGTATGTACTAATATAGAGCAATTCTCAAAAGTGAGACTCTATAATGAGTGGCTAAGAATGTATAGCTCAGATCCCTTCTATTTGACACACGCATTTAGTAAATGTGATGAATAGTTGTCTGTAGTCCCCTTCCTTCACTGAATTAATACCCTTGTCACAGTGAGTTCGCCCTCTATCGAATATTGAACATCGGGTGTAGCCATTTCCTTTGGGCCTGCAAAAAGGAAGTACAGACACAAACGTGTGTTAGTGACTCCATTTTGTCACTATAAAATCTGCACTCTTTACTGTAAAAACCCCTCCACGATGGTTCAAATGACCATTAATTAAACATGCAAAATGTAAATCAAATTAATTCCAGTTAAAACAAAAAAGCACTAGGAATTCCTCACTAAAGCAATCTTGCCATGGACCTAAAAACGTAGTTGCTATTAGCATATCGGGAATGTTTCAGTTTTTCAAATTCTGACTCATCTTCAACAGAAAGCGCTTTAGCTTGATGATGAATACCTTTTTACACAATATAAAAGATGGCTTGTTCTCACAGTACCATACTGGGCACTTTGGTTCATGTAGTCTTTTCCTTCTTCAGACCTTTGCATCTCATTCTAGAGGTGGAGCTGTCCCCAATTCTGTGTTTTTTTTCTTTAAGTTTTTCTCTTCTGCTCCTTCTTTTCATGAGTCTTGGTTTGGTGCTTTCACTGCTAGTGTTTCTGCATTCTTTGCCGATGTCTACTTCATAGTTCTTTGCACGTCTGCTTATTTGCACGCACATTCCCTGATCTGTACTCCAGAGTCATTTGTTCTCTCCGTTTACTTCAGTCCTTGTTACAGTTGCTTGCCTGCCTTTCCTATTTTACTGTGTCTCTTGCTTTCACTATTCGATGTGGTCTGTCTTCTCTTTCTATATTAGGTTTATTTTGCTTTGTTCCCTGTTTACTAGAATCATCATGCTTTTTGTTAGTCAATTCGTGTATTCTGTCACTCTTTTTTAGTTCCCTGTGTCTTAGAATCTTGTCCTATGTTTCCTGAGCCCAGTTTGTATATTTTTACTCTTGTTCTGCCAAGTCCTGTCCACTGTATTGTACTATGTTCTTCCTGCGTCACTCTATTTGTCCTCACTGTGCTTGTGTTAAATCCTTACTATTGTTAGAGTACCATGAACTGTGAAGCTAGGTGGCTCTGGAACAGAGATTCACTTGACCACAGCCACTTATCTTTCATAACTCCTGTGGGGTTTGTCATCTGACTCTGTAAGATTAGCTTATTTGTCATATTGTAATCTTCTCTAAGTTTGTCCTCTACGGACATACCCAGTTTCTCATCAGCTTTTAGATTCTAGTATAATTCAGCCACCAGGGCCCCTCCAGCTCCTGTTCAGCCTAATCCAGTCTTCAGCTCAAGTACAGTCCTTCTGCTTTTAGACTACAGTAGCTCCAGTCTATGTGATACCCTCCCTCTTCCCAAATTCTTTTATCTCTGCTGGGATCAGGTTTTCCATAGAAGCTTTTCTAGCCATTTTCTAATCAAACTTAGTTAATTTTGGTTAATACAAATTCTTAAAACCAACTTGAACGTAAAAAAAATAACTTTGATAAACTACAAGAAACATTTCAATAAACAGATAAAAGCATCTTGGGAATAAGTTAGTATGGATACTAAAAACATACGGTTAGCCACGCTGCAAAAAATAGAGTTGTCAAGACCATCATCCCATGTTAAAGGTGCTAAAGTCTAAGCCACAAATAAATCACTCGGTATTGATACGACAAAAGGCAAATGAAATACATTTTAATTAATTATAAAATCACCCATACAATTGGTGCTAAAACACACACACACGCCAGTAAACTATTACGCAAAGAGAAACCAATAAAAATTAAATAATCCAATAAATGAAATAGGGCGAATTGACTATAATCACCCATCCATAGTTTATTGCCAGATTACTGCCAGCTGATATCGCTCAAAATGGAAATTTCAGTTTAACTGCCACTTATCATCTGTGCAGATAGTAAGTTCTTGTAAATAGGAAATGTCCTACTTTGAGATGTAGCCCATTTATTGATTCTGAGGGCAATCAAGTGCTTCAAAAGGCCTAGATTTTGCAGTTTCCGTAGCAGTCACCTCTGGCCTTGCAATTAATACAAAAGGCATCAGATTCCTCAAAATTCTAGCAGTTAGCACAATATTTTGAATGACCTGGAGAGGATCTCAAGGACACAGTAAGTGCTGAAGCAGATTTTAATGTAAAGACATTACACCAAGGTGGGATGGAGGGTTCTATACAGCCAAAATAACGTTCAAATTCTGGTACATATTTAAACAGCAAAAAAGCTGGTTAAATGTTTGTTCCTAAATGTGTATTTCTTTAGGGTTGCAAATCGATACATCCTCTGTGAGCCATCTTGGTGAACATAGCTGTTACATTGTCTTCATCGAAGATCAAACATCTGCAAGGCCAATAGTAGCAAGAGAACTGGGAACATATTTCAACCAACCCAAACTACCAGCACCTTTCTTGATTAAAACATCCAGCAGTTCAGCTCCTTATGGACTCGGTTCTTCAGTGCTCCAAATTCTTGGCCAACAAAGTGAAGGTCTTAACTGTGTGACAACATATATATTTCTCATTGCAAGGTCAAGAAGTAAAGGGAAATTGGGTGTCTTCTGTGGCCAGCCCAAAATATCTTTCCAAAAACGATTTTCTGTCTTTGTAAAGATAAGACATTAATAAGGTCCCAGATCTGAGAACCATATACTGATGCAGATTGTGCCATAGCCCTATAAACCTCCATGCAGGTTTTTTATGAACCGGACAGTTGCAACAGCATGCTGATATAAAAACGTATAGCTTTTAGTATATATGCCATTTTGCATCAGAACTCCGCCTAATGACCGCCACCTGTGTAAGTGGGCAGTTGCCAAGAGGGTTTTTGTGGTCGTGCCGCTCTGGCTTCATCAGATCTTGGCATTATTATAATCATGCAGCCTAATTTGAACATATAGCAATTCCTCTGGTACATCTTTTGCCCCTCAGTGAAGCCCAGAGCAAATGTCCTGGAACATTGTTAAAAGTTTACTTCATATCAGGTAAGACCACATAAAGAGATTCTGTTTTTTTAGGGTTATGAGTTTTTCAACGATTATATGAAAAACAAAAACCGTGTCCGCAATGCTGGGCATCCACCTAAAGCCTCCTTGGCAGTGTGAAAAAATCTAGCTATCTATCACCCAGGAAAATCAACCTGCAAAGACTTTTTTGTGTGCAATCTCATGTAAGAGAAATAGATTAGTAATTTGGATCTTAATTACAGCCTTCCTTGTATATTGTTTATGATCGCCGCACTCAACCAAGAGACGGGAACTGTAGGGGCCTGCAAATTTGCATTCTTAAAAAAACATAGGGCCTTTTTTTCAAGGAATTAACACACTAAATACAGTGCCGCAAGCCATTTGGCGGCGCTGTGCTGCGTTAATTCCGAAGCAAAGGGATGCATCATATCCACAACAATATGACGGATCCCTTTGCTCTCCCCTGCGCTGGTGCACAATTAGCTGCCATGCGCCAATGCAGGCGCCCTTGCGCCATGGTGCAAGGGTTCCAGCGTCATGGGGATGATTGTTTTTGTGCAGGAAGGGACGCCTTCCTGTACAAAAACAATCAAAAGAGGTGATTTCCTCTTCCTATGTGTGCTACAGAATGCCAGGTTCCTTCCAGCGGAAGTCATCAGAGTTTGCGCCACACTCTGTCCACACTCTGTCCTTATGCAAAAAAAAGTTTTCTTTGGGAATGTTCAACTCCTATGTAAATTTGTAACAAAATATTCAATTATTGCTGGAACAAAATAGATTAACTCCTGTTAAAAAAATATATCAACCATCCTATGATTGTGTTTTTAAAAGAATGTCTTGATGTGAGGTATGCATGTGGACAGGAGTGAGTTTGTATGAGTGAGTTTTTCAGTGTAATATATATTGACTAGTATTAATAAAATTAAGTTTTGCATTTTTGGATAAAAAAGTATCCTTTGGTTCTTTCATGTTATGTTGCAAATATAGTTTGGTTCAACAAGAAGTTAGTTGCCTTAAGTCTTTTGCACTCCTTCCAGATCATTTCCAGGTTTACCATTTCTCGTAAATCTGGAAATGCGGCAGAAGCCATGACTGTTGCGTGGGAACACCCACAGCAACACCCATAGCACTCCCCGTTCACGCAAAGTGTTGCGTGTAAAGGGGCCATATTTACAAGTACACGAAAAGCCACGCAGGGTGGCTTTACGTGTCCTTGTAATATATGGGACAGCAAAATGAGCTGCCGGTGCGTCACAAAAAGAGACGCACCGGCGGCGCAAGGGGCTTGTAAATATGCCCTATAATATATTGGCCATAAATCAAGAATTTGAACTTTCACTGGTATTTTATCAGGATCAGGTGTTTTTTTGGGACTGAATAGCAGATAAAATCTTCCAGAGAAAATAAGCGATGGAACATGATATTCATATTTAAATATTACATGAACTCTAACTTGAAGAGCTCGTTGCTTGACGTTTGTTGACACATGGCTGAAAAACTTGAATGGCAAATACCTTCTATTATATGTACCTCTGGTCTAGTAATAGTAGTGTTAGACCCATGTGAAACTAGTTGCCCAAAGCTGCATAAATCATTGGATCCGGAGGCTACAAGTTGACCCTCACACTAGTTGCCCTGTCAGGCACATTTTTTCTTTTTCTGTTGTGTTTTATGTCTGAACACTATATTAATATCTACTTTTTCTTTTATAGTTGACAGGAGTATAGACTTGAACTCCTTACATTCTCTGTCATACCATGGATGTATGTTTGGATGTAGATGAGACATTCGATGATTAGATATAGTCATGTATGGTATTTGATTTTACCACCCCATAGTGCAATGTTGTAAACATTTTAGGGTACATTTGTGAGGTAAAATAGTACTAGAATAACAGAAGGGCCAGATTGCAAATAATAGTCGAACAGCCTCTGAAACAATTTGGTCCCAATTAAACCTCCTCCTATTACAACTACAATATGTTTACACACACTATTTGTATCCATAGATGAAACAATAAAGGGACAAAAAAGTGTGTTCTGATGTTAATGCCAGAAACTCATGGTCACACTTAGGCCAATTTACGCCTGCCTTGTCCAGCATTAAATGCCAGTCAGCCAGTGTTAGTATTGTATAATACATGGTATCCTGTACTCCCCATATAAAGGCCCATCTCTAATTTCCTTATTACATGCAACTTGAGACTCATCTCGTCGCCTTTTATAAAGAAATGGCGTAGCTGCTGAACTCTAATAAGTTATTATAGTTAAGTTCTGATGTCACAGTGCCTGCTGCCAGAGCCAGTAGCAGGCAGTCCTCAAGTCACTTCCTCTTTTCTGGATGGCCCCCAAACGTTTTTTTTTTATAGTCCGTGTGTAAATGTTAATAAAAATAGAAACAAACAGCCCAACAGCAACCACATTAGTTCCTCTCGC
Source organism: Calotriton arnoldi (assembly GCA_963921515.1). NCBI lineage: Eukaryota > Metazoa > Chordata > Amphibia > Caudata > Salamandridae > Calotriton > Calotriton arnoldi. Next base: position 690,638 of record CAWUFW010006923.1, on the reverse strand, counting down.
TTCCCACTTTCCTCCAAATAAACCTCAGTCTTCCCCATCTGGAAACAAGTATCTTTTCCCTCAAAGAGATCCTGCCAGCTCTGCCCACTGCTTGGCTGGTTGTGGCTTGCACTAAAATCAATGGAAAATTCATTACCAAAAATCCCATGGGCAGGAAAATATAAAGGGTGGGATAACAATCGCCCCTTTTGTCTTTAATGAAATCAAGAGACAAGCCTCTCCTTCACAACTAGATAGGAGAATCTACATATTTTTACACAATGGGAAACTCGTGTTATGCATGTTTAAGGCATATTCACAACTCTTTCTGAAACCTGTTCAACTGGTTTATAGAAAAAGTTTGTAAACATTGAAACCCTAGACCATTCTGCTGCCTCTAAAGTGTCTTTCAACCTATGACCAGCACACAAATCTTTAGATGCTATAGCACCCCTAGCCGAGTCTGCCCCAAAGTTACCTGTAGCCAATCCTGCCATGTCCATCACACCCTTAACCCACCTAATCAAAATAGTTGAAGATACTGCCATGATTGGCTTTTGCAATGCTATTAAACTGTGGGCAGTCGTCCTCAAAGATCTAGTTAACTCTACATATTGTTTAAGCCATAAAACTACACACAACTTGGGGTGTGCAGTAAAAGCAGGAAACTATCAGATATGAAGCGTTCTTAGTATGCTTCATGATGTCAAACTCGTCCCCTCCTTGTGAAATAAATGCATTTCAGAAATATGCAATGCCTTAACATCTGAAACCCTTTTAAAGGACACCAGACATAATAGAGGTACCAATTTGACTGACAATAATTTCAAAGACAACCTGTCAGTATCATCCCATAACTAAAAGAGTTGCAAAACTAGATTAACATCCCACATCATTGAACACCTAGGCTTAGGAAGGACCATATGTCTTACACCCTTTAATCTACACACCAATGCATGTTCCCCCATAGGCTTCCCATCAATCTTTTCATGACCAGCCGATACAGCTGATCTATACCCATTGATTGTCCTTTATGACTTTTTTGCTGTTGCCACGAATGCCTAGAAGTTCAAAACCTCTACGATACCTTATTGCTGAAATGGGATCCTGTTGGACTTGGCCCTTTTTTCAGGGTCATCCCTGAACTTTTTGCTTTCCTCCTAGCCTTTTTTAGGTCGAGCCTCGAGTAGCGCGCAAGCGCTGCTTAGAGGCGAAGACTTTTAGTAAGGGAGTTTTGAAAGCAGTCCCAAAAACGCTCGTGCGTCGTGGCTGGCCTTTTGAGATGGGTACGCTGCGGCAGACATGTGTTTCCAATTATCGTGCGCGATAATTGGAAACACATGCCGGCAAAGGCCATGACGCACGAGCGTTTCGTCAGCTGGAGCAGGCTGCCGCGCTCCTCCTCCCCTCTGTGGTGCGCGCGCACCACTGTTTTTTTTTTGTTTTTTTTTACCGCGCGGCCGCCATTTCTTTTTCATTTTTTCCGGAAGGGCTGGGCTGCTGCTGAAACAGGTTCGGCAATAAGATGATTTTGCAGCCGAGGGTTTCGTGTGACACTCATTTACATGTTTCAACTGGTTCACACACCCGACTGCCCTCCTGCCGATGACATGAAATACCTGCCTCAGGCTGCCTGCGATCGTTTGTTTATTTTCTGCCTGGCGGTTTCACAGAGCGGCTCATTGTCCCCTGTGCTGAGGAAATATCTCCAGTTTGAGTGACTTCCGAGGACATTCCCATGTAAATATCTCTCAGAGTGAGTGATAAGCTTGCTGTTAACCCTTAGGTGGTTTTCCGAGGGGTTGGTAGAAACTTTGAATAACTTGCAGTGCGCCCTCTCCGCTCTTTTCTTTCAAGTCTAGCCGGGGTGCGTGTCCTCGCTTTGCAAATCTAATCTACTTTGCAGCAGAAGAGTTGTTATCAGTGAAGGGCAGAAAACAAGCAGTGCATATGCAACTTATTTTTCAACTTTGGCAAGTGCCTTAATTTTGAATTCAAATGTGTGCGTAAAAATAGTTTAATTCTGAATAATTGCGATAAGGACATGTCAGACCGAGTGTGCAGGCAATCAGCGAGGCCACCTGGGCTGCTAGAAGAGGGCATCAGAGAATGCAGTGGGTTCTTACACTAGAATAACGCAGACTGTTTTACCGTGGGAACGGCATTTCCGTTGCTTTTGCTGAACTTTTAACGTCATGCTGCATTAGTGCACACGCCTTGAAGCACACACATGACACTATGTGAAACCACAAGTTAAATAAATACTTTTTCTATTAGCAGCTCTTAAACAGTACCACTGTTTGTATTTTATCTTCGCTCTTGTGTTTAACAGGGTATGTGGCAAAAGTCACAAAAACGACGGAGACAAACGAGAGCGGAGGAGCACCCTTGGCTTGTTTGCAGTTAGATTTAAATTTCGCTTTAAGACAATGCAGTTTTCCAACATCTGCGGAGTTTGGCTCATTCTGCCTGACCGAACAAACTTAGGTCTGTTTTGGGGATCATAAAAAATACCTGAAAGTTAGTACGCTAGTTAAACATGTGTAGTCATGTTGTAGATGCCTTTGTTGTCATTTCTGCAACCCAGCAGAGCGCTGTGGCAGACTGAGTCTGTTACAAAGGAGGGCATTAAGTACCCAGAACCACAATTCTGGCAGAAGTTTAGATTCTGACATGGGCTTTGTCTCGGCTGAGGCAATTTTTGCTGTGATCACCACTACCTAAGAAGTGACATGTCTTGGTCAAAACTGAGCAATGGAATTGCTTTCTTGTGGCCCTGACCTCCCATTAAAGAAATAATTCACATTCTTAGCATGGACGTCGATTCACCAAAATGCCAGGGCTAACGGAAATGACACCATATGCCCTTTTCACACCAATTTGTGCCATGGCACCGAATGATGGACGGAATCTGAATGAATCAAAGATTCATCCACAGTCAAGAGATCTGGGTTAAATTCTTTGTTCTTTTGCTCACTATGCCCCACCCCAGTTTGGACCCAGTCATATGCAAATCAGTCTTGACCCTGCTCCTCATGGGAACAGTACAGCCCGAACTGCCAAGCCAGGCCCTCCCTGGTTTGGAGACAATCATCCTGGGACCGTTTTCAGGGTAACACCCCTCATCTAAACTGGAATAGCATGGCATGCAAAAAACAATGGATTCAACCCAGATATGTGTATGGGGGTGAATGTTTGATTGGTTCAGCATTCCGTCCATCATTTGTTCTTTTTGCTTTTCACACCATTGACATCACAGGAAATGACATCATATTACCCTTGATTTGATGATTTAAAAGAAACTGATGTCACATTACATCTAGGATGTGACATTGTTGATGTTAAGAAATGAGCAATAAGTACAGGTTCAATGAAAAGACAGCAGTTATGGAAGCAGATTCATGTCTAATGTAGTTACTTCTAGATTTTAACCTGAGTGCCACCAAGATATGCCAAAAGTCAAGCCACCACCTACCATGGTAATACTGTCATATGCAATTATGGTCTAAAGTGCTTGTGCACATTTATGGTATGCTTGTGCATTCATCAACATTGCTTTCCTTCCCAAACCAGCATTTTCCTTACCTACATGGCATTCATAACAAAAATGGTCTGAAATTTAAATCCTGTTCTATTTTAATGTGAATCTGCTGTATTTTGGATTTGATAAGGTTAAAATTGCTGTATGTGATGTATCATTTAAGAAAGAATATAAATCAATCAATCAAACAGCATTCGTAAACCGCAACATTGTCCCCCTTAAGGGTTATCTGAGCGCTGTTTCTACATCAAAGAGCCAGGTCTTGAGTCTATTTCTGAAGTCTGCCAGCGAGGGGCTGTACGCAGCTTGGAGGTGTCTTGGCAGTGATGTAGAAGAAGCAGCCACCACTTCAGCTGCGATGGTTGTGGTGGTGTGTGTGCAAGGGCGATTGAAGAGGAGTGCAGGTGTATAGAGGGTTGGTGAAATGTCAGTTGATGGTTGATGTAAGCAGGTCCTAGGTCGTGGAGGGCTTTGTTGGCGTGTGTGAGGACCTTAAGTTGTCATCTCATCTAGATGGGGAGCCAGTAAAATACCAGAATCACTTTAGCATTCTCTAGATTACAGTCCATAGAAACTGTCTTCCATGAGCACCCGTAGACAATATTCTTTTTCCAAATCTTGTATTTTCAGTGATATGACCACCGAAGGCCCTGATTTTATATTAAAAACAGAGCTTTGGACTATACCATTTCCCGCTGAAAGGCAATATTTCTCTCCATGTGTTCCCATACCTGGTGTTTCACGCAGTTTAGTGCTTACTTTCCCTCCATGTTAAAGAACAGTAGATGTTTCAGCATCCAGGATAATGTGCTGCATAGCTAAATACATATAAGGTCCCAAAGGCGAGACCGATTGCATTGCAAATGCTTGTTATCGTCTTGTTCTGACATGGTGTTGGTGGTTCTAGGACTCTGGGCACTTTAGCACTGCTGTCCAGTGTAAAGTGCGTGTGCTCTCTGTGGTAAACATGGTAAGATTGGTCTACACCTGTTTGGCATATTTAATTTACCTGTCAGTCCCTTGTAAAGTGGTATCTCAGATACCCGGGGCTGGTGAATTAAATGCTACTGGTGGGCTTGCAGCGCTGATTGCGCCACCCACCAAAGTAGTCTTTCAAGCCTGTCTCAGGCCTCTGCCATTGCCGGGCCTGAGCGCGCAGTGTTACTTCCGCTGTGACGTGGCACCTAAAGTGTGTGCCATGTCTGTGACCCCCCTTTTACTGCATGTCAGTCACCCCTAATGTAGGCCCTAGCTAGCCCTATGGGCAGGGTGCATTGTAGGTGAAAGGTAGGACATGTACCTTAAGTGTGTGACATGTCCTGGTAGTGACAAACCGCCATTTTGGTTTCTCACTGCTGTGAGGCTGCCCTCCCATAGGAATGCATTGGGGATTCCCTGATCAGTGTTTCAGTGGTAATTCCTGATATGAGAGGAGCAGCGTGGTCAAGTTTGGTGTGGTTGGAATAGTAATAATAAATGCTGCGCAATGGTGTGCGCAGATTTATTATCACTATTTTAGAAATGCCACTTCTAGAAGTTGGCATTTCTGTGTGCTATGTGTCTGCCTGCCTGATGTGGATTGCATGTCTGGCTTTGGAGTGACAGGGGCTGGTGAGGTGTGTGTGTGGCTCCAGGGAGGGCAGGGTGAGTCAGCGCTAGGCTGAATGGGAGATCTGCATTTGGAGTAGTGGGAGTAGTCCCCTGACCCTGAATAGGTTTGTGCCTGCCTAGGTGAATGCTGGCTCCGCCCCCCTGTGGTGTGTCTGATGACCGAGCCCCCACCTGAAAAAGGGGGAAGAGGAGCCCTGTAAACAGAGTGCTCCAAAACGCCCCAGAACCAGTTCAGGCTGGTTCCCCCAAGCCCTGTGCCAAGGGCAGACAAAGGAAGAGGTTGTATAAATATTGGGGCTGTGACCCCAGGTAGGGTTGTGCTTCTTTGTGACTGGGGAACTTGCTGCTGCTGTGCTCCAGGAGGAACCGCCACGAGGGACTGCCTCCCTGCTGGAGGGCCCTGTGAGCTGGCCTGCCTGGGTCCAGCTGTGCCCCTCTACATTTCTGGCGTCTAGGGCCTCATGAGCGCTGTAACCTTTCTCCCAGGACGGGGAGAGTGCGGGTGCCTGGCAGCGCTGGGCTGCATCATCTTCGGGGGGAATCCCGGCGTGGGGATTCCCCCGCATTACTGGTGGCAAAGCGGGAGCCCACCCCGCATCGTGGTGTGCTGCGGAAAGCGGGAGCCTACCCCGCCTTGAGGTCCCTTTGAACAGGAGCCTACCCCGCATTTGGTTTTACTTACAAGCGGGAGCCCACCCCGCATTGGTCTGGTGAAGGAGCTGCCGAAAGGAACCGCCGCGGCCCGGAAGTCAGGCATCTTGCCTGGTTGTGGGCGGAGCCTCCCGCAAGCCGAGAAGGAAGTTGCGCCGGAGCCTCCAAGGAAGCGGGAAGAAGCAGTTGCAGGAAGCCAGGCGGCTGTTGCCTGGCCGTGGGCGGGGCTCCCCGTACGACGGAGGAGAGCCCCGCGCATTGCTGAGACCGGAGGAGTCCAGAAGGAGATCCCGGGGTGTGAGGCAGAGAGGTGACCGGACCCTCGCGGGCGCCCTATGGGAAATCCAGCGCGTTGCTGAAACCGGAAGAATCCCCAAGCAGTCCCGGTGAGTGGGGCTGAACTGGGCAGCACAGGAGGTGCACAGAGAGGTGCACCGGGAGGAGCCCCGTGAACGGAGCTCACTTGGGCTGAGTTCTTTTTGGGGGTAATTGTGTGTTTAGAGTCCCGGAGTGGGGCTCCCCAGGCACAGTGGTGCCAATGCCAATTGCCTACAGCTGCCCCGCCGGACAGAGGGCAGCTGCAACGTGGGGCAAATTGTGTTTAGAGTCCCAGTGGGGGCGCAGGAGGCACGGCAGTGCCTAAGGTCATTCTTCACAGCTGCACCGCAGAAGCGCGGGCAGCTGCAACGATGGGGGCATTTTTCTTCTCTTGAGGATGAATGGAGTGAGATACACTCCCCCGCCCCCTGCGCATTGCGCACCTTGGTTGCCCTGACATTTGGGACAAAGGGCCTTTGGGGCCCCAGTGAAAGGCCAGTTGGCCTGGGGTCATTTTTATGGTGAGGCCCAATGAGATGGTATAATGTGTTTATGCCTAATATGATGATTGCATAATGTGTTTATGCTAATGTGAGGCCTAATACAAATGTCATGCTGTGATGTTTAGGCCTAATGAGATGGTATGTGTTTATGCTTATGATGTTTTATGCCTAAGGTGATGCTAAGTGCAGTATTTCGCCAGTAAGTACTGGTTGTGTTTTATATGTGCTACTTGTGCTTGTGATGGTTCTGACTGTTGCCCTGTTGGCCCTGTCATGTATATAATCCCCTGTGAATATTGCCTAGTGCCCGTTGGCACAGTGTATATGTGTGATTATGATTCTAATGTGTTTTGGATAATACAAAGGCTATTTTTTATATAACCTTGTGTGGAGTTTCCTTTGTGGTGTGCCTAGTGTGTTGCTGCTGTGTGTGTGTGTTGAAGCCTGACTGCTCGTGCCAAGCTACCAAGGGGGTGAGCAGGGGTTATCTTCAGCGTGTAACTCCCTTGCCCTGACTAGAGTGGTGGTTTCTGCCTGGCTTTGGCGCAAGCCTTAGCCAACCAGAAATCCCATTTCTAACAGATCCAAACCCCGCTCCACACACCAGCCATTCCATACTTCCCAGGCTGATTTATTACCTTTGACTGTGCCACAAGACCAGGAAGCTCAGATATACCCAGAAGCTGAGTCTGAAAGTCCTTTCATGTCTGTGCACACCTTGAAAGGCGCCATGCCACCAACACCAGTTTCCCTGAGCTAGATGGCTAGGGCTCAGACTGCAAGGCCTTCTCAACACCTGAGGGAATACTAGAAAATGAATTATGCAGTCTTTGGACAGTTCCAACAAAATTGGCTACTACTACTACTGTCAACTGCTTGCAAATTCGGGCCAAGCATCTGGAGATCATGGCAAAGGGATAAAAAGCATAATGATTCCCCCAGGCCAATACTAGAGAAAGGTATCTGTTCCCAGGTGTCCGGATCTGGTCTCCATCTGAGAAAACTGTCCAGCTGATTTATTAGCCTAGAGGCAAACAAATCTATATCGAACAACCCCATGTTTTGTTCAGAGCCATGACCACCTGCCCATCTAAGCTCCACTCGCTGCTGTTGTCCAGATTTTCTGAACACAGGTTCGATACCCTGTTGTCTGACCCAGGGAGATATTCTGCTACCAAGGATACACCTTTCTGGAGGCAAAACTCCCTTAAGGCTTTCGCCAACTCTGCTAAAGGTTTTGACCTTGTTGTTCCCAACTTATTTACGTACCTTACTGTGATTCCATTGTCCGTTCGAAGGAGCACCGCACAACTTGCCCTGCGATTTACAAAACTCTAGATTGCAAAGGAGCCTGCAAAAAGCTCTACAAATTTATGTACATTGATCACTCCCTCTTGGACTATCCTCCTCCAGTCTAGCGAGTGCCACACCTTACCTGCCCCCCCTCCCCCCCATCCCTACAGACTTGCATCTGACTCTAAAACATGATCCGGGAATGTGGGGAAGAATGCCGGAATGCTTCTTCGGAAACAGCTGTGCGCTTTATAAATTGTATTTTATGGCTGTTCCATTCCAGGCCTCTAAATGATGTAACCACCATACCACCTTTGCTCTTGCATCCTAGTCTAAAGCAACCATCTCTGAATAACTGAGGATCCTCTGAACATGCCTGATTTTTAACTGCTGTAATGCTCGGTAGTGACTGGGACCTGGAAAGACCCATGAATAGATGTAGACAGGAGACCCACCGGCCTTACCAGTTGCTTGACAAAGATCCGAGTCTGAGCTAACACCTCTCTCAGATCCTTCCTGATAATTTTTAGCTTTGAATCTGGAAGGAGTAAAGTACCTTTCTCTGAGTCCACAAGGAACCCTAAAAAATCTATTCTCCTTGAGGCTAAGTCTGATTTATTCTCACTTATTATGAATCCCAGAGTCTGAATCGAGTCCACCATGTTATGTACCTGGGTCATCAACACATCTTTCTGTTGCCCCAGAAATATCATATCATCCAGGAATATTATTATTCTTACCCCTTGAGATATGAGGGTGGCTGCCATTTGTTTTAGGAGCTTGATGAAACACTATGGGGCAAACGACAGACCAAATGAAAGGTACCTGAACCTGTAAATTTGACCTTGCCCATAAAATTGAAGAAATGTCCTCGACATATTGGGACCATCAAATAGGCATCCTTCAGGTATAAACGCATCATCCAGTCTGGAAGTATGATGTCCTGAAGACTGATGATTGGTTCCATTTTGAAATGCCTCTACCAAATGAAGTATTGAGGTCTTTTAAATGTATCACTTACCTTTACTTTTTGTTTTTGTCCTGAACTAGAGAAATATTGTTGACAAATCCACTGGGATGCCTGTAACACATTTTCTATTTGCCCTTTTGCCAAAAAATACTAGACCTCTACAGAAATCTGATGTGCATTCTCCTGTGAGAATTGTATCATGGTAGGGAGCTTACAATGTACCGGAATGACATAGAAATCTATTCTGAACCCTCACACTGTCTGGAAAACCCATAGACCTTTTTATATTAACTCCCAGTTTAGCACAAACAAGATAAACGTACCCCCTACCTTCACAAAGGGGGGGGGGGGGAGATCTTTTACCTTGTGTTCCTCCTTTTTACAGTCTATTTACAAGAGCAATTATTTTCCCCTCTTGCAAGACAACCCTGATTTTGTATTTTCCTGAAAGCAAATTGTTCTCTGAGCCCACTTGGAGAACTCCTCAGGATCCAAAGGCTCACCTGAATTCTTAGCTGATTCAACCAAGCATAATATCTTGGTCAAAGGACCTAAAGTGTCCAAAAGCTTGCCCTGGTGGATGCCTAGGTCCTGTCAACTACCCCCAAACTGGGATTCTTGCCTCCCCTGCCTAAAAAGGTTACCATTTTAGGGTCAATAGCAGGGATAACGCCACTATATCTGAAATACAGGGCCTTGGACACAGCTTCATCCTAGCCCTGGCTGCCCTCGTCCTTGTTTTAAGATACTCCTCCAGGACTGGAGGTGGAAACGACTCTGCTTAATTGGGGTGCCGGAGCAACCCGGGGTCAAACATTGGATTGCGCTCAGCATCCCAAATAATAGTTTACCTTTTTTCCGCTTTCAACCTTTTCGCCATATTAGGATTATCATATTGATCATACCAATTATCACTATAGTAAAAATCATCCAAATGGTGGCTAACAAGATGGCGGTGTAGTACTTGCGGCGCTGAGCTCCGTCCCACCGCGGCGAAATCCGTCATAATCCTGGGGTGCTGAGTAGGCACCGACCTCACCGATAACAAACATTTGTCCGGGGGTGAACACGAGCCGCTTATAACCCAGAGGAAGGCTGTAGTGGGCGGCTGCGGCGAGCTGAACGGCGCGACCCGAGGACGTGGGCCGCCATCTTGCAGGACGCAGCCGGGGTTCGAGCTACAGATCGGAGCCCCGAGGCACTGTGTTCCCCGTTCGAAGCATCACCGGTGTGCCGGGGGGACCTACGGGGGCATCTCTGGAGGCAGCTGACATCTCGGGGCCTGGCGGCCGCATGGTAACGCGAGCGGCTGGCGGCAAGGGACATAGGCATGGGGCATGGTGTTAAGGGCCCGCATGTGCGGATTGGAGAGTGGAGCCAGACACTGTAATCGGAGGAGAAGGAAGACGCAGCGCACACTCTGCCGATAACAAACATTTGTCCTGGGGTGAGCATGAGCCTCGTATATCCCCGAGGGAAGCTGTAGTGGGCGGCTGTGGCGAGCTGAACAGCGCGACCCGAGGACGTAGGCCGCCGTCTTCCAGGACGCGGCCGGGGTTCGAACTACAGATCGGAGCCCCGAGGCACTGTGTTCCCCACACGAAGCATCACCGATGTGCCCGGGGGACTTACGGGGGCATCTCTGGAGGCAGCTGACATCTCGGGCCCTGGAGGCCGCATGGTAACGCGAGCAGCTGGTGGTGAGGGGCCCAGGCATGGGCATGGTGTTAGGGGCCCGCATGTGCTGACTGGAGAGTGGTGCCAGACACTGTAATCAGAGGAGTAGAAAGACGCAGCGCACACTCCCCTGAGACCGGATTAACCCTGGGACCAGAAGAACTCAGGATTACCATTATATACCGCCTGAGAAGAGCGGCGACGCTGAACGACGCCGATGGTAGCGCAATAACAGCGCTTGCAGTGGTCTCATTGCCTGGACCTATCTGACACCAAGCGGAGCCCCAGAGATACGAGAGCTACGCTATTGGGGGATCCGTCGTGCGGAGGCTGGGAGCGCCAGTTAAGGATCATGTGTGAGTCGGGGGAGGGGGGCGCCTAGAGAATGCTCTGCCTGCGAAGTGGGGTCGGCTGATTGGGTGATTGGATGAAGAGGGGGCTGATCACTAAGGCGCAGAAACAGAAACCAGTCTGTGCTAAAGAAGAGCTGACTAGATCACCCTTATTTGAAAGCGGATTGGGTCCCGGAATGGGGTCATAGTTGGACTGCTGCAGGAGCAACAGCGGGTAACTCAGGAGGCGTCGTGATACGAGGCGTGAGACCTGGGTGCCCAGGTGATGGTGATGTGTACACAGGGGTTGACATCGTTCCTGCATTAAATGGAATGATGAGGAGACCCAGCTGCAGCCCCTAGAACGATAATCAGTGGAACCGGCAGACATGGATGGGGACTTATAGCCTACACGAGGTATAACTGTAACAAGATGGCGAGCTGGATACAGCGGATACTGTTTGTGTCTTTTGCTGGGCCAGAAGAAGTGGGAATTGGTCCGGGGACGGGAGAGTAGTGCTGGGATCACGTGGCAGACGGCAGTCCTGGTTGAATATTGAGGACCCCTGGCACTCAGACTGAGCAACGAGCGGACCTCTGGTGGGGCACCAGGCGGGGCCCTGTGGGGAGGACGCATTGGAGTGATACAAGGCAAAGGAAAAGGGGGCGACGATCCGATATTGTGCGCAGGTTGAGCAGACTTGAGTCAGCGAAACACTAGAACTCACCATGGGGAAGGACAAAGGTGCTAGAGCACAATTGAATAAAATATTGAATTATGCACAGCCTCTCCCTCAGGGCCCTATCCACAGAGATGCGCGAAGTGTAGCGGATGCAGAGATGGTGCCGGTTGGGGAGTCAGGGGACCCCTCCCTACGTGATATTCTGGCAGTAGTACAGACGACAAGGGATGAAATGGTGAACAGAATCGATGCCGTGGCGATCGAAGTTAACCTCCTCAGATGTGACCTGCGTAAAGTCTCGGATAGGGTCACTACGACGGAACAGAATGTGGATGTCCTGCAAACGGAGGTCAAATCCTTACGGGACACAGTGATGGACCTCCAGAGGAAAGCGATCAAGCTGGATGAACGGGCTGAAGAACAGGAGGGACGTTCGCGGAGGAATAATTTGAGGTTCGTGGGATTTCCAGAGCGTGCGGAGGGGCCATCCGCGGAGCTGTTTCTGGAAGACTGGATAACGAAGGCCCTAGCCCCGGGCAAGCCATCTACATTTTTCAGCATTGAAAGGGCGTACAGGGCGTTGGTCCCTCCTCCGCGCCCAGGAGCGCCGCCACGCGCCATAATAGTCCGATTCTTCAACTATCGGGATCGGGATATGCTGCTACAGTCCACCCGTAATAACTCGAATCTTCATTACGAAGGTTACCACATAGCAATATTTCCAGATTATACACAGAGGGTACAGGACCAGCAACGTACTTTTCTGGCAGTTAAAAAACGCATGAGGGCAGCTGGGTTGAAATACAGCCTCCTCTACCCAACCAAGCTTCGAGTGGAATATAAGGGCAGGGCTCTGTTCTTTGAGTCGGCTGGAGAGGCGTCTGACTGGATGGACAATACGGGAGACCGAGAGTCTCGACGACAACCACAGATACACCCGGAACAAAATGGGGAGTCAACTGACCGGACGAGAAGGCGACGAAGGCTGTCTGGGGGATCAGAACACAGAGACACGAGTGACTCTGGGAGGGTCCAGGTATGCGAGGATGGGACTTTACAGGTAGTAACAGGGTCACCAAACTCGGACCTGACAGCGTCGGAGATCATACCTGACACTAATCTGGGCTGAACACAGGATGGTCAGGGAAGGCTGGTTCACGGGCTGTGACTAATCAGATAAGTGACCCGTAGTAATTCAACTGTCAAAGATTGTTAAGTATAGTTAATTACCAAATTTCATGTTTCTAGGTGAGGAATATACATACCTGTGTGCCACGGTTGGGAGGGGACATGCACCCCAATAGTGGCTGGACCCCGTTCCGGGAGCTGGAGGCCTTGGCCTCGCCCCCGGCCGGGGGTCCGACCGCTTGCAGGGCACCTATGCGTAAGTTCTGGCTGAATACATGACTCAACGGGATTTAATCGGCTTTTTGTGTTGGGGAATGTTAATGCTGTGCTTTAAAGTAATGCCTAAGAATCCCGAGGGGGGTGGTATGGGGCGGGGGATAATGCTGCTCACTCGTTATACTGACGGAAGAGATGGTGTTATTACACTGCCCAGTGGGTGGGTGGGGGGGTTAGGGAAGTTCAATTTGTTTCAAATGTTACACACAGTTACTGGGATAGTTTGAGGAACACGTCTGGTCTATGATACACAACAGTTCGTTCAGTCCATTGGGGTAGCACCGTGGTGGGACCGGAGATGGGACACCAGGCTCTTGGTTCTATGGCTCCTTCCCTGATGAAACTCCTTACTTGGAATATTCGGGGGATGGCATCACTGGAAAAGCGCAGACTGGTGTACTCCTATTTGAGAAGATATATAAAAGCTATAGCAGGACTACAGGAGACGCATGTATGGAGAGACACTCTGCCGTATATTAGACGACGATGGCGTGGCTATATATATATATATATATATATATATGCCACTTCTCTGGATTTGCTAGAGGGGCGTTGATATGGGTGGCCCCGGGGACTCCTTTCCAGCATCTACACCATCTCCTTGACCCTGAGGGACGCTACGTGATACTATATGGTAGGCTAGATGGGCAGGAGATATGCTTCATAAATGTGTATACACCTAATGCAGATGCTCCTTCCTTATTTTAGGACATGTTGGTGGCAGCCACTCCATATCTGGGCGGGGACATTATTCTCTTTGGGGATGTTAATTGTGTACTGGATGGGGTGTTGGATCGTGACCCTCCTCGAGCGAATTCTAAACCGGGTATGACCGGGGCATTAATGGATGTAATGAGAGAGATGGGACTAGTGGATGCATGGCGGGTTAGACACCCAGACACTAGGACGTTCTCATGCCACACTCCCGCTACTAATACTTGATCAGCAGACTTGATCAGGTCCTCCTATCACAGAATCTGATGCCAAGAGTAGAGGAAATAGTGTATCTTCCGAAATACATTTCAGATCACTCACCATTACTACTAACTTTAAATATGGGCCGGCCCAGGGAGGCAATTCCCAAGTGGCGGCTTCAAACGGAGGCACTCACTGACCCGCCATTTGCTGGGAAACTCGAGGAGGAAATTTCTAACTATTTCGCAGCGAACTGGGGCTCTGCATCATCGAGAGGTATGGAATGGGAGGCACTGAAAGTAGTGATACGTGGGTTTTGCCTTAATATGACATATGGGGTCCGGAAACAGTTCGAGAGAGATATTGAAGGGGTAGAAAAGAGATTGGCTGAGCTAGAGAGGGCACTACCTATGAGACCGGACCGACTGGATGACTGGCGGGAGCTAAAGGAGGAATTGCTGGTGGCGTTGTGTAGACTGGAGAAATTTAGATATACCGCGTACCGACAACGCTTGCATGCGGAGGGGGATCGCTCGGGAGCGCTGCTTGCAAAGTTGATCCGTAATGAGACCCCGATGTCACCTATTGTCCAGATGAAGACTACTGCTGGGCGCAAGGTGTATAGCCAACAGTTAATTTTAGATGCTTTAGCGGACCACCTGGCCGGGGTATACGCAGGACGACTGGGTCCGGCCCCAGAGGAACTGGGGCAGTTTCTTACTGCGTTGAACCTACCACAGTTAGACGATGAGGCCAGCCAGTTGTTGGATGATCCGATCACGGAGGAGGAAGTAATGGGGAGCATTAAGTCCTTGAAATCAGCCAAAAGCCCCGGAAGCGATGGCCTTCCGGACGAATTTTATAAAAAGTACGCCCAGGTTCTGGCAGACCATTTACTGGAGGTCTATAATGAAGCGATGCAAAAACATCCACTCCCGCCCTCCATGAGTGAGGCGATGGTGATGATGCTTCCCAAAGCGGACAGGGATGTACAGCTTCCGGGGTCATATAGACCCATCTCCCTATTAAATATTGACATGAAGGTCCTTAGTGGGATCATGGCAGACAGACAACAACCATATATGCAGAGGCTAATCCATTCGGATCAGGCAGGCTTTATCCCCAAACGCAACACGACCCTTAACTTATGGAGATTGACTCATGTATGGCATTCACCAACGCCACAGTAGGAGGACTGTGCTCTGGCACTGTTAGATATCGAACAAGCGTTTGACTCCGTGGGATGGGAATACCTCTGGGAAGTGCTGCGGATAATGGGGGTGAGACAACAATTCCTGCAATGGGCACGGCTGTTATACTCTGAACCAAAGGCTAGGATTAAAATGGGAGGGTTGGTATTGAGGACACTTTGGTTACAACGCGGCACCAGACAGGGATGTCCTTTGTTGCCGTTACTTTTCGCCATGGAGCCTTTAGCAACACTCCTACGGGGAGAGATGGAGGCTTTTGGGATTCAGTTAGGTGAGACTAACCATGTGGTGTCTCTGTATGCGGATGACACTTTGGTATATATCCGGGAGCCTATACGGACGATCCCGGTTTTGCTGGACGCCCTAGGGCGGTTTAGCCATGTGTCAGGCTGCGGATTAATCGTGAGAAATCTAAACTGATCCCATTGGGGAAACTAGCTGCACTTCCAGATGAGGAACTCCCGGAGGTGGGGCTCATGTGGGTAAGAACCGCGCCCCGATACTTAGGGGTCAAGTTGGCAGAGTCAGCTGAACAATACTTGACGCTTAATATAGGCAAGGTAGTGGAAGGGTTGCGTGGGTCGGTACATTTCTGGCGAGAGCTGCCTCTGTCTCTTATGGGGAGAATAGCTCTGATCAAAATGGTGGTCCTGCCCAGGTGCCTATATGCGATGCAACTTTCTTTCTTTCGGATTCCTCGTCACTTTTTTATCACCCTAGACAGGTTATTGATTGACCTACTGTGGGGACCCAAGCGTAAAAGATTAGCTTAAGCACACTGCAGAGAACGTGGCAGAATGGGGGCTTGGAAGTCCCATGTTTGGAATATTTTTTTGCAGCCTCGCAACTACAACACACAGTACATTGGCTTGACGGAAATGATAACTGGGAAAAGACGCTGTTGGCGGGGACGCTCGATGGCAGGGATCTGCCTGAGCTACTAATGTTGGGGACACGGGCGCCTGAGACTAGTCCTTATATTGTTCGGCACGTGGCAGGAATATGGGAATCGATACTCCGGAGCGTGCTGAAGAGAGCCCCGTACGCCCCGGACATGCCATTATGGGTTATCCGACCCTTTCAGCAGATAACTGCGACCATGTCGGTACAGAGATGGCGGGAGCGGGGCTGCCTGACTATGGGGGATCTATACGATAATAATTAGTACGTGACGCGGGAGCAGGCAATGGAAATCTTTGAACTAGGCCCAGGACAGTTCCTACAATATGGGAAAATAGCACAGGTGGCAAGGGAGCTGTGGCCAATGTTTCCGGATGAGCCCCCTGTCTCTAAGGTGTTACAGACCCTACTAATGATGGCCCAAGGGCACAGACTGATCTCGCAGCTTTATCGGGCGATTCGGGAGGACGGGGCAGTCAATACACTGCCAGTACAGGCGAGATGGGAGGCCCTGATGGGAAACCCCATCGCTGAGAAAGACTGGATCAAAATTCATGAAGGGGTGAAGCAGGTGAGCGCGAATGTGAGGTTCAAACTTATCCAATATAATTACATACACCAGTATATTTAACACCCAAGATGCTACATAAATTTACCCGGAGCGTTCAGGGCTGTGCCCCAGATGCGGAGAAGTGGATACAGAATTCATCCATATGGTCTGGTCCTGTCCGGAACTGCAGGGCTTCTGGACAGAGGTCCTGACTAGGTTGCGTGAAGTGACAGGGCGGGAGATAGCAAGAGAGATTCAGGTGGTGCTGCTAGGATTGTTACCCAGACCTAAGGGGAAAGGCCTGAGTAGGAGATTCGTCCTCTTGGGACTGGTATTGGGGAAGAGATGGATTGCCATATCATGGCTGAGCCGACGACCGCCCACAGTGATGCAATGGAAACGAGATATGACGGTATTGTCGACAGCCGAGTTGCTCAGAATGCAACAGACTAGGAGGGATGAAAAGGTGGAGGATGACATGCGTGCATGGAGGGCGATGTTAAGTGAATTGGCAAATGATAATGAGGATAGCGAATTAAATGAGGAAGATGGTGGGAATGCACAGGCAGGGCACGGGTCATTGGATACGCAGGAGATAAGGGAGACAGCCCATTAGGATTAATGGACAATGAATAGATACAGACTGTATGGATACGAGATGAGCAGTTATACTGAAAGAGAATATACCAGACATGGCAAGGGAGGGGTGTTCGTAGTTGAAGGCGGGGGGTGTTGGGGGGGAGGGATCATGCAGACACTGGCCGGCCCCGGAAACTTAGCATTGTGGATAACATGGGATAATCCGTGGGGGCTGGAATGGGACAAAGGAACATGTATGCCAATGGAGCGTTTTTGGAATATGACTGGTTTGGGAAATAATATACGATGTAATCAGACTATAAATGATACGTCTATTCAGTTTTGATGCTCCGCATATGTGTCTGCAGAGAACATGTAAAATGTTTTGGTAATGGTACTGCAAAATGTTAATGAAGATATATTTAAAAAAAAATAAAAAATCATCCAAATATATATTGAAAATGGCACTGAATTGTCCCTTATGACCAGCGGTCGTATTCAAATTCCAATCATGCCAAGCAGTATTTAAATGCATAGCAGTTTGCGGAATTGAACTGCCACCAAACCTTTCATGCTCCAGGTCATCATTCTGCACAACTACATGCATATTTTTCATTAATTGTTTTACCCCCTGAGGGTGCCAAGGAGTTTGCAATTTCTGTAGCCACTAAGTTTCCTATATCAGGCGCTACAGTTTTAAAAGAGGAAGGTACTGCTTTTCTTATAGAATTGGAAGCTAAAGTGTTAAGAATTATTGCTTTCATTACGCATGATTTTTACAAAAACATTCTTCCTCCTTCTTAATGACATTAGCAGTATTTTTAGTATTCTTTTCAATACTCATTATTAATTTTTTTTTGTTTTGTTCCTGACTTTAGGGAATTGATTACCCATAAACAGCGAAATGCAAATCAGGTTAAGTTATTGATATATAGCAACCATATCCTAAGGGATAAAAAACATTCTTAAAGAAATACCGTTTCAGTCACAACTTTCTTTTACATTAAATGCACAATTAAACATTTGAAACGTAAAAATGGAACAAAGAAAATTATATTCAAGTTTCAGTGAAATCTAGGGGCCCACGCTCAAACCCTGAAAAGTCTGAGTGCTAACCCAGAACCTCGCCCCTAGGTCACACACTATGTTATAAATACAAGTCTGTTTAAAGAAGATATGCAATTGCACCAGAAATAAAAACAAAGCAATTGATATCAAAGTAGGGAATGTGTCTCTCTGAATGCGCGCCAATACAAAGGAACATTCTCCCAACTCATAATGAAACTGACAATGACTTTGAAGCTCGACTCCTGCCAATACAACAAACACACTGTCTTCAATCGCCCGGATTTAACAGCAATTCATGCAGAAAAAAACGTATCTCAGCAGCAAGAAAAGTGGAAGTGACTTGTGGGACTTCCTGATTTATAGTAGCATGCTGTATTTCTTTTTTGTTTACACTTCCTGTCTTGGTGAATAGGATTGTGGGAATTGTAGTTGTGTTGAAGTGCTTTGTGAATAAATGGTAAGAAAAGAGACTGCTTATAACAGGACCCTCCCGTCTTCTAATAAAATTGCAGCTGCAATTTGTTCAAGGAAAACTGGAACTGGCTTTTCATTTTCATGATCTGTTTTTCTGAAATGAAAAGTGTACAGCGGAGGGAGATATTTATGGCAACAAGTTTATTTTTTCAATGCTATGGGCCATTGCAGGAAAAATAGAATATTTCCACCTTTCAACACAGCATTTTTAATCTGACATGAAATTGATCCTGATATATTTTGCCAAAAACTACTGTCTTTTGGTGTCTTAAATTTCTGGTGTACAGACTCTGATTTTATTCTTCATGTCTGAACATGAACAAGCAAGATACCAAGGATTTAAGCAGTTTGCGGGAGGGGTGATGGTAAGACCATGTATTATAAGGAATAAAAACAATCTGCCAAACATTAAAAGGATATTGCAAGTCACCTTGGAGTTCCATGACGGTATAATGGCATTTGCCCTTCGGCTTCATCCCTCTATATGGTCATGGAACTCCTTGGTGACTTGCATTAGCCTTATAATGTATGATAGGAGGAACTTTATCCCATACAAAATCAATATGGCTGTGACTGTAAACTGAGTTGAATGTGAAATGTGGGAGTTAGCCAGAAATCAATCTTCCATTGTAGGCAATAGAATAATGTCATTGATGAATACTGGTGATAAGCACCCCTTGAAGGGTGAGTTGCAGGGGAAAATGAGGGAAAAGGAATCCCCCTGACAACCATTTCCTTAATGAGATGTTAATTCATCCTAATATGTTAAGATGAGGCGTTAAAATCCCCTGCTTAAGTCATAAAGTAAATCGATTTGCCATAAACAGCAGCACCAGAAAGTGGCTTGTATAATTGAGACTTATTGTGAGGCTCACAGATGTACAGCCTTCATTATAAATATGGAATACAGCTATCTTGTGATCGGAATGGAAAGACAAATAGAACACTTATGTATCCAAGCTGTGGTTAGTTTCAATGAATATTTGACAGTTTAGATCAACATATACCTAAATATTGAAAAGGAGCATACAGTTATACATGATTCATTTGTAAATTATAAATAATTTCTCAGGATCCACGAAATCCAAACAATATATTGCGCAAGGAGTCTTGAAATCTCTTTTTTCAATTATTCTTTATTTGTAGTCAAATGCATCAGCCCAGCCAACGCGTTTCGTCCAACATGGACGTCCTCAGGGTTGGAAATATCTCTTAAAGATCGCTGAAGCGATCTTTTATAATTCATAGTGCGCATACGCTGGTAGCCCCCGTACCGTCTGATCAATCAAAACTTTCAAGGATTATTGCCTTACATCTATACTGCCGTGTTCTCTGCTCGAGTTTAGAAGCCGTCTGACTACGGGGGCTCCCAGCGTATGCGCACTACGAATTATAAAAGAAGATCGCTTCAGCTATCTTTAAGAGATATTTCCAACCCCGAGGAAGTCCATGTTGGACGAAACATGTTGGCTGGGCTGATGCATTTGACTACCAATAAAGAATAATTGAAAAAAGAGATTTCAAGACTCCTTGCGCAATATATTGTTTGGATTTCGTGGATCCTGAGAAATTATTTATAATTTACAAATGAATCATGTATAACTGTATGCTCCTTTTCAATATTTGATTATTTGGAGAGAAGTTCTCTCTCTTGTATTTGTGACTTCTAAGTGGTGGGGTCACGGGAAGTTGAGCATCATCAATCTATACATATATGACAAATATTATACTGGTGCAGCCTTCATTGCCTACACTGCTGTCCTCATAACTCTCAACATATACCTAAATAGCTAAGCCACCTGATAGATCACTCCTTGGATTTGAAATAACTTCTACGGTGTACTTAGTATACCTACACATGTGAATAGGAACAGTGGACCATGTCTCTGGGATAGACAAGTGCTATGCTTTAAAATAATTCAAATCCTTTCACTGTTAGGGTAAAGGACAGCGTCAAGTATTCTCACACCGTTATGATTTTCCTAGACCACACAAGAGAGTTCCAAAAACAGGATAAATCCTTTGACTCTAGTAAACAAAGGTTGACAAGTATGGGACACCCCAGGACTTGCTTGGCAGTGGATGGAAGAGAAGCCTGCACTGAGAGGGTGGCCCATCATGCTGGAGACAGACTCCTCAGTGGTGGTGCTGTGGCTTGGTCCCCCTGGATATATTGGAAAGAACTGTGCCAGGTGGAGACGGGGTTATTGTGTTGGGTTTTCCTGATAGATAGATTATCAACTTGCTTACAGGAGAGCGCTCTACTCTCGCCCCGGTCGAGCTCTGAATTGAATGTCACCCTCAGAATCCTATATTGACACTATACTTAAAGGAGGTCGCCCGCACTTCTATGTCCATATAGGCATATTTAATTGATCATCAGTGAAACTAAAATACTGGCCAAAATTCTGGTGACGTGGCTCACCACGGTCATTACTGATCTGATTCACAAGGACCAGAGTGGCTTTATGCGACATAGGTCCACAAGACATAATATTCGTTGACTACACAATGCAATTTTGCTGCCGACCAGCTGCTGAAAAGCCACGGCAGCCATTTGCTGTGATGTTAATGGATTTCGAGAAGGCCTATGACTGTGTGTCTCTGACATATATGTTCACCTTGTTTGAAGATTTGGGCTTTGGCACATATTATTTGTCATATGTTGAATTGCTGTAAACCAAACCATGTGCTCGATTGAGAACTGGAGGCGTCTTATCTGCACCATTCACTCTTGAGAGAGGGACACGACTGGGCTGTCCACTGTCACCCCCGCTGTTTGCACATGTGTTGAGCCCTTGGCACACTGACTTCGTACTTACTCACGGATAAACCATTTTAAACGGTCTGATACTTATGAAGACCGGGTATCCCTGTTTACGGATGGTTTGTTAATATAAATTGGCCGCCCCAATATTTCCGGACCGAACATTATGGATACCCTTGATACTTTTGGGCTGTCACAAGACTAAAGAATTTCCTGTGGGACAGCCAGGTCAGACTATGTTATGGGCACCCCAAACAGGCATGACTATAGTGACCAATGGTTTTCGATATCTCAGCATTCATCTTCGGGGCAGGGTAACCCTGACTAAAACCGATAATCTCACTTCCTTTGTCTTGTTGGGGCAGGTTGTGTTACTGATAATGGTCACCCTCCCCTGGTTGTTATACATGATACAAAAGTACTCCTGCTACACACCTAAAGCGACCTTAGAACTATTTACTTCTGCTGTCACTGCATTCATATGACGCGGGCTGGCAGGAAATGGCCTGACTTGATATCATAGGGCATGTCATCTACTGGTCCTTAATGACTGGTTCTATCGTCCTACTGATGACCCTGCCTATAGACTCAAATTTTGAGTCATGGGTACACCCTTTCCCCACCATCTAATGTATCTATGGGGGCAAGCTGCTGTCGCATGCCCCTCCCTTGACCTTGGCAGCTCAAAAAATTTGGAAAAGTACGCTCACAGATCTCTGGTGGGAGGGTAGATTGATGGGTGAAACTCCGTTGCGGAATGGAATCCTGCCAACGTTTCGGCATTAAAGGCCTTCGGGGCTGGGACTCATTGGATATCACCTCTTTGAGTCACATTGCAGGCAGCTCAGGCATTGAATCATTTACTGAATTGCAAGGGGGCTGGACCCCTCGCACTTTTACTGGTATCTGCTGCTGAAGCATAACTTTCAGCAATACTTAATTGCTGTTAATGATCTGCCTAAATTTAGTCACCTTGAATAAAGCTTACAAAGGCTTCCCTCCCTGAACGAGGCAAAAAATCTATTATATATACTTTGTTCGTCATAAATATTCCAGATTCTTTCCCAGCACTACGAGGGAAGTGGGAGGGTGATCTCGGGTGGATGGACGATGTTGAATAGCCAATGGCCCAGATAGGATCTCGGGAGTCGGTGATAACATGATGTCCCTTAATTCAATTTAAATTCTTATATCTTATATACATAACACTACAACGACTATGGCAAAAGAATAGAGCACCAGGTCCCACTTGTCTTAGATGGGGTGCAGCAGTGGGCGGCTTTCTGCACACTGTAAGGAGCTGTACAATTCTGCCCCCTACAGGGAACATTTGTCTGATTGTCCTTACTTCCAAGATAACCCTACTCAATATGGTCAATGATGAGAGATTTACACATGCTGAAAAAACATTGGTAAGACTCGGTTTGTGATTGGGAAGAGCGATATAGCCCGTTACTGTATCTGAAGCTTGGGGCTGTCCAAGGAAATATGGGAGGGTATGTGGGAACTGGCACAGATTTTATGATGACGTTTCATAGTTACGTCAATATTTCCAGATGCTGAATTGTTTTCTGAAGGGTAGGTGGGACACATTAAATGGATGCAAATCTACTGCTGCTAGGCATCATATTGGGGATGTACAATGAGAGCATGATGTTTTTGTTTATTGTCAATATACAACTCAATGAAAAGATAATATAAAAATAAAAGATAAGAT
This sequence comes from Calotriton arnoldi, assembly GCA_963921515.1. Classification (NCBI taxonomy): domain Eukaryota; kingdom Metazoa; phylum Chordata; class Amphibia; order Caudata; family Salamandridae; genus Calotriton; species Calotriton arnoldi. Next base: position 667,495 of record CAWUFW010006923.1, on the reverse strand, counting down.
CTGACCCTTTCACCTTGTATTTGAGGATTTGAGGTTACTTCAAGAGGAAGACCAATCAGGGGCTACATCAGGCAATATCAGACCTTGTGCCAGTTGAATCAGAACATAGTCAATTGACAGGGTCAAGATAATGACTGCTCTACAGACCAGCTTTCTTGTTAGCTGAGATCACTTTGTTTGCTAAATTCATAGGGGAATTTCAACTGATTGCATTAGTGTAGGATATCTTCCTTTTCTACATGGGCACCCCAGATTTTTCACCTTTTGCTGGATACTATCTTTCGTTGGCCCTAAAACTCTGTACATTACCCTTGCTAACTAGAAGTAACATGCTCATGCTTCCTCTTTTAATATGGTCAAACCGGCATACTCATAATTGGTATCTTGATCTTGCTTATAAGTCCCTAGTTTATGGTAAGAAATGTACCAAGGCTGTGGAAGTTATACTCAAAAATCCAAGGGGAATGAATCACACGTCCTGTTCTTACCAGGGTCTAGGGTTCTTGTATGGAGAAGACCCTCAATCACATTAAGCATACGGTGCAGTATATCTTGATTCTCCGCTCTGTTGTTAAGTGAGTAGTATCATCATTGGGTCATTTATCACTTGAGTGCTCGGCTCTCCAAGTGATCTCCTTATCCTCCACCTGGAGGTAGACCGTCTGGTTCTTCGACAGTTGTGAAAAGTAAGTGCGAAGGTGTGTTGTGAAGAGTGAGGTTAAAATTGCCTCCTGTCCTCAGTTGAATCTTTTATTTGCCAAGGATGGGGCAAGATTAAAATGGTGAATTTGTTGTGCTGTAGTGGAAGTGTCAATGTCCCACTGCACCTGATTGTAGGTCTTAATAGTTAGACATGTTTCGGCCCTTGGTAGCCCTCACTGGTCTGTGGGCCTTCTTCAGGACCAAATCGAAGTAAGCTACCTTCGCGGTAGCTAAAGGAGGGTAGGCAAATTTACTCACCCTGCTTCATCACTGAGCCCATTCGCTCATCTTCATATATGGGTTATAGAAGGTACTACTGTCTATACCTGGGAGAGATAAAAGACACTATAGACAAAAAATCATGGATACATTTTGTACATTACGATATAAGTGCAACACTATTCATTATTTGTAGGAATATTTGAGTAATGCTGGAAGATACAATCATAGGGTTCAGACTATAGTAACATTGTCGCTACACGCTTAAGGCATGGGAAATGGTATTATACGAGGGTTATTGTGTGAAAAGGAGTGCTGGGAATTGAATATTGATGTGAATGTTATCACTGCCCAAATGTGCTCATCTTAGCAATCTCAGGATTTCCATAAAAATGCTGAGTGCACGTTCCTTTATTGGTTCAAAGCAATAGGATTAAAAGTTTTTTATTAAAAAAAAAAAGCACATGGTGTTAATCAGTAGGAATCGTATTGCACGTTTGGTTTGGCCTGCCTTTTTACCTAGTGAAATCCCGAGGTGGTGTGCGGTACCCCAAAAGTGGAATTTGCATTTAATGCTATTCATTCCGTACAGAACAGTGGCATAGATAAATGATATTCATTTAAGGAGTTCCAACCGCTTAAGCTGTAGTATTGCTTATTCATTGTCGAGCTTGTAAAAGGCTAATTTTTGTGGTTTTTTACAGTGAGCCATAATGAGCCATCGTGAGTTCCCTTTAATCACAAATGATGGAAATATGGAGGTAGTTTCTTCAGCCAATGCACAATGCTTGTGCAGGGCGATCTCTAGCACATGCGTATGGCTAATAGGTTCTTACGAGAAGTGGCTTGTGAGTGCGCAGTGCTTAATAGTTAAACGGCGCACTTAGTTCATTTCAACCAGGGCGCTGGTGCCACTAAGGCTCCTAAAAGCAAATAGATGGCACGTGAATGGTTATCTGGCCGTAGCTTATAAAGGGAGGCTAATTGTCAACGTGTGCATGTTTGGGCTATATAGCCATGTGCCTGCAGTTGTTGTTAAATACATATATAATAAATGCTGGATATTCGTGGAGGGCGCTAGTGCTGCTCAGTTTTTATAAACAAAAACAAATAGGCGGCATGTGCATTGTTTGCTATGTAGCCCCCGTTTGCGAATTGACAGCATGTGTATGGTTATAGCTGTGAGGCCATATGCATGCAGTTGTTCTGAAAAACAGTGTAATGTATAGAAAAGGGAAATACCTTTCAGTGGAGACAATTTTGACTCCTACTGGGTAGAGAGGAAGGACTAGAGTCACAGAGGAAGTGTTGACTTTACGATGTCCTGTCTGCACTTGTGCTGACTCTTCCCTACGTGCCCCGGAATTGCTAACTCAGGCAGGAAGTGCTTGCCTTTTAGGAGGTTGTGAGCTCACTCATTGTAATTGGTATAGAAGAAAGACTTCATTACGATGTAGTGGAGTTTACCACTCAAAAAATGAAAGGTGTGTTATATGATATACTTTTATTTTATCTTTTGTTTCGAAATAGACGAAAATCCCCATATTTAAAGAGTAAAGAAGAGGCTATGTGAGTGAAAATCACTTTTTGTCAAAAATATCATCTAGTAAAGAAATGTAATGTGATGGTCTGTTAATGGTAACTGTAGTTCTTTGCAAGGATGCTTTGGTGTAGTCCTGAGAAGTGATTGTGGACTCCGATGGTAAAATAGATATCACCTCTCTTAATTAGATGGATTCTCACTATATAGTGTTCTATCTGTGTTCTATCTGAAACTGAGAAAGAGGAATAACTATTCGACTTTTCTGTGATATGGTTATGAGAATTCAGCGAATTATTGAGAGCCATGGTATGGTGTCATTCAGGCCTCAATCATAGGTCTTCAAGCGGTATACCCACCGCTGTTCCTTCTCAAAAAGGATCTGTTCAGCACGGTTATTCTTCGTGGCCAGTGTTTCCAAAATGACCCAAAATGACCCATTTAATGTCCTCAGTGGTGTGCTTCATGTTTATAAAGTGGTTGCTTATTCTAGTGGTGGATTTGCCGCATTTGATGTTGCTCCGGTGTTCGCAGATTCTCTGTTTTGCTTTTTGGCAAGTCATGCCAATGTACTTTAAATTGCAAGGGAAGGTAATCATGTAAATAACATGGGTTGTGTTGCAATTTGTGTGTTGTCTGAATGTCCATCCAAACTTTTCACTTAATTGTAGGTTCTTGGTGACTTTAGTAAGCTTGCATACGGAGCAGGATCCACATGGATAGTGCCCAGTAATCGGTGTCAGATTCCACATATTTGCTACTGTATCCCTTTGAGGACTTTTCGGCGGTGGTCTTGTGTGGAGTATCAGGTCACGGATATTCCTGGATCTTTTGTTGGCAAACCTGGGTTTCGGCCAATTGAGTGTTCCTGATGCCAAGATGCGCCAGTGCTTGTTGACTGCTTTTTTCACTAAGTTGGTGGCTGTACTGTAAGTTGTTACACATGTCAGGACATCTGGGTTGCTCTCTTTTTTGGTGGTTTCTAAGAGATTATCCGTGTTGGTTTCTTGCTCTGTTCTGCCATTTCTGTATGATTTTGTCGGGATAATCTATTTGTTTTAGCTTTTGACTCAGATCTTTAGCTTGCATTTTATAGTCCTGTATGTTGCTGCAATTTCGCCTGATGCGCAGGAATTGGCTGTAGGGGGGGGGGGGTACTCTCAGAGGGCGGGGGTGAAAGCTATTGAACGATAAGAGACTATTTTTTGCTGTTGGTTTAAGAAATGTTTTTGTGTTGATGTATCCCTCCTCAATGTAGATGGTAATGTCAAGGAAGTCTAGTTTTTGCTCATTCACTGTATAGGTGAACCTGAGGAATTCATCTTGTGTATTGATTCATTCATGGAATTCTGGTAATGTGTCTGGTGTTTGTAGTAGCTCGTGCTGTGTTTGATTAAGAATGTTCATCGGTGCAGAACCTCACTGCGTGAGTGTTCTGCACCGAGCGTTGGGTAAAGTCAGTTGGTGGTTGTCGACGTCGCGACTGCTTTGCCCGTGATGGTTCAGCTGATGAATTTGAAATAAAATAGCACTTACCGGATCCAGCCTCCTAGTGTCTTCCCTCGTTACGACAGTGTTCCTTTCCAAATCATTAGCACATCGTCTATATAGCGCTTCCAGGATAGTATTTTGGTCCTGAAAGGGTTGGTGTCATTTAGAATGTGCTATACTTCGAAGGTGCTAACATAGAGGCCCGCCAGGCTTGGGGCGAATGTGCTGCCCATAGCTGTTCCGTGGGTCTGAAGATGTAAGGTGCCCTCGTATTAAAAATAGTTCTCTGTTAGGGCTAAACGACAGCATTCCATCATGAAATGTCTAGGTGTATTGTGGCTCCATTGTTGCTTGAAAAGGATGTCCTCTATAGTTTGTAGGGTGGCTTCTTGTGGAAGGCTTGTGTAGAGGCTCTCTATATCGAGTCCTACCATGCATGCCCCTGACTCCATTTAAGGTTAGGCTGGCGCGAGCTCCTGAGGCTTGAGCTGGGAGTGACCCACGGAACGGCGATTGAAACTGTACCTTGATTGTATTGCACATATTTTTAGATTGCTTGAGCACTGCTTTAAAAAAAAAAAACTAATTTGCTTACTTTGCACATAGTTGTGGACAGCTCTTTTGACTCCCGGGATCCGCATTTGGAATCGCGGGACCGCCATTTTGGGAGAGTCGGGTCAGCGGGCTAGTCTTTTCGCCCCTGACTCCATTTAAGTTTAGGCTGGCGCGCCAAAGGCAAGCCCGTCTGCACCCGTCCGCGCACGGCCTGCGCACAGCGCCAGCACCCCTGCTCGTTTTGGAGTAGGTAAGCCCATTTTAATACAATACTCTGGCAGTACTCTGCATAGTTTAAACACTACTAATCCAGACACTAGATGCCTGTGTATCTTACCATACACTAGGCCCCCACACGCCCAAATGACTTGCCCTGGTTGTGACACTAAGCTACCTGAACTAATGTTCCGGTCGGTGGAATCTTTACAAAGTCCCGGCAAGGACAGTAAAGGGCGCCCATACAATAAAGAATTGAAGTGTGTTCTGCTTAACGCAAGGTCATTGGTGAAGCACAGTACGGAATGTGCTTCCCTAATTGAAGACGAAAAAATAAGTGTTGCATTCATTACTGAATCATGGACTGATGATGCATCAGGTCCAGATTTGGTTAAAGCCACACCCCCCGATTACTTGTGCTACACTCTAAATAGGTTAGACAGGAAAGGTGGGGGCTTAGCTGTTATTTACCACAACTCAATAACGGTATCCTTTAATACATCGTCTAATGCGGAATACGAAGCTCTGGATTTTTGTTTTTATTTTTCACATCATCACACTTTTAGAAGTACCCTCATTTACAGGCCACGGGGCCCCAGAAGCCTGTTTCTAACTTCGCGATACAAAAGGGGATGATGGACGGAACGTTTGAGCCAATCAAACACTCACCCCCAGTCAACTGATCTGGGTTTAATCCATCATCATTCTTTAGCTCACTCCACCACCCCAGTTCAGACATGGCCATATGCAAATCAGTCTGACCCTGTGCCTCATGGGAACAGTCCAGCCCGAACTGCCAAGCCATGTCTTCCCTGGACCGGAAACAAGCATCCTAGGACCGGTTTCTGGCATTTCAGCCGTCATCAGCCAGGCTTGCTTGAATCCAGTGGCAAAGTGAGCAAGGGACCCACGTCTGGGCATACCCCCGCCAACTTAGGGCGACCAAAGCGATACAAAAGGGGATGATGGACGGAACGTTTGAGCCAATCAAACACTCACCCCCAGTCAACTGATCTGGGTTTAATCCATCATCATTCTTTAGCTCACTCCACCACCCCAGTTCAGACATGGCCATATGCAAATCAGTCTGACCCTGTGCCTCATGGGAACAGTCCAGCCCGAACTGCCAAGCCATGTCTTCCCTGGACCGGAAACAAGCATCCTAGGACCGGTTTCTGGCATTTCAGCCATCATCAGCCAGGCTTGCTTGAATCCAGTGGCAAAGTGAGCAAGGGACCCACGTCTGGGCATACCCCGCCAACTTAGGGCGACCAAAGCGATACAAAAGGGGATGATGGACGGAACGTTTGAGCCAATCAAACACTCACCCCCAGTCATCTGATCTGGGTTTAATCCATCATCATTCTTTAGCTCACTTCACCACCCCAGTTCAGACATGGCCATATGCAAATCAGTCTGACCCTGTGCCTCATGGGAACAGTCCAGCCCGAACTGCCAAGCCATGTCTTCCCTGGACCGGAAACAAGCATCCTAGGACCGGTTTCTGGCATTTCAGCCGTCATCAGCCAGGCTTGCTTGAATCCAGTGGCAAAGTGAGCAAGGGACCCACGTCTGGGCATACCCCCGCCAACTTAGGGCGACCAAAGCGATACAAAAGGGTCCCTTGCTCACTTTGGACTGTTCCCATGAGGCACAGGGTCAGACTGATTTGCATATGGCCATGTCTGAACTGGGGTGGTGGAGTGAGCTAAAGAATGATGATGGATTAAACCCAGATCAGTTGACTGGGGGTGAGTGTTTGATTGGCTCAAACGTTCCGTCCATCATCCCCTTTTGTATCGTGTTTCTAACTTCAGCAGGCAGCATGCTGGAAAATGGGCTTTGCGCTAGCTCATATACGATATTGGGAGATTTTAACTTCCATTTGGAAGCACATTCCGATCCAGATACATTAAATCTGATAGATCTGATGAGCAATGCTGATCTAAAGCAACATGTCATTGGTGCCACTCACCGGGCAGAAACTACTTAAATCCTTTCTGTCAGAATACAAACTGTCTCTCTAGGCGACTTCTCTGCCAAACCATTTTCACTGCCTTGTGGTGTTCCCCAGGGGTCGTCTTTAAGCCCGACTCTTTTTAATATTTATGTGTCGTCATTGGCTCCCCTGATAGAATCATTTGGCTTTAGTCTGACATCATATGCGGACGATACCCAAATTGTGGTGTCGTTACTGCCGGGGAGGGAGTTGGGAACAGCTACTCGACTCCATTATTGCATGGCAGCGGTAGGAAACTGGATGGCCCAAAATTGTCTCAAACTCAACTCCGGAAAGACCGAGGTTGTGCTGTGTGGGAATGACCCCAACTTCTGGACCCCTGCTTGGTGGCCGGATATGCTGGGTCCTCTTCCTACTCCCATCAGGAAGGTAAAAAATCTGGGAGTCTGGATAGATAACAAACTCAATTTCGGGGATCAAGTGAATGTGGTGGCCTCAACCACATCATTCATTCTTAGATCTTGCAAGAAAATTATGCCGTTCTTGCCAAAAGACAGTCAGCAAACAGTTATTACTGCTTTAGCCATGTCCAGGCTGGACTATTGTAATAGCCTTTACATTAATATCCAGGAAAGGTTTATGTACAGACTTCAACTTCTGCAGAATGTAGCTGCCAGATTGGTCACCGGCATACCAAAGTATGTCTCAGTCTCCGCGGAGATCAGAAAGCTTCACTGGCTACCTGTTAGGAAGCGTGTACAGTTTAAATCTCTGTGCATTGTTTACAAAGCCCTTCAAGGCATTGGTCCCGACCACCTAAAACAGCAATTTCAGTGGTATGTACCAAAAAGATCACTTCGCTCTTCAGAAGCAAAATTGGTGACAGTGTCCTCTGTTAAAAAAGCCAGTTGGGGTGGCAGAGGCTTTGTGGTCTGTGCGGCCAAGGCATGGAACAGTCTGTCTTACCACTTAAGATGTATGACAAACTTACTGGCCTTCAGGAAGGCCTTGAAAACTTGGCTTTTCACTGTATAACTCCGGCCTTATCCCTTTGTCTTTAGGTTTCAGTAGGACTTTTACACAGCGCCAGGGCACGTTTGGGTAGCAGTTGCGCTCTATAAATGTCATTAACATGTTGTTCCTTCATTGTATGTCAGGTCCTTGAGTTGGTTCCGGAAGTCACGTGTGTCTTGCAGATATGTGGGAGTGTTTTGAACCAATGGGCTCAGATAATGATCGACAAATTGAGATAAGGGTTCCAATATGGAGCCTATGCCAGTGAGAATCGGGCGTCCTGGAGGTGGTGTTTTATTTTTGTGAATCTTTGGTAATGAGTAGAAATACGGTGTCCTCAGTGTTTGGGTCCTGAGGAAATCCGCTTCGTTTTTTGATATCCAGAGGTTGGTTTCGGCCTCCTCTACCATTAACTCTATTGTCCGTTTCAGTCTCGGTGTGGGATCTTGAGTGAGGATTTAATAGTATCTGGCATCTGATAGGAGGTCTGTACATTGTGTGTGGTAATTTTCAGCTGTTAATAAAACAATTCCTCCTCTGTCAGCTGGTTTGATTATTAGGCCCTCTTGTTGTCTTAATTCTTGAAGGGCCTGTCGCTCTTTCTTCATCATTTTCATGTATGGTTTTCCTGTCCTTTCTTTAAGACATTCCACTTCTTTGAATAAGGCCCGTTCAAAAGCAAGTATTTCTACCGGTGTTGAGTTGGTCGGAGGGCAGAACGTAGATTTCTTTCTTAGGCCCGTATCTCCATCTGTTGTGCGGATTTCTTTAGCTTTGAAGAAAGCCTTTAGTTTTATCTTGCGGCAGAACTCTGCTAATTCGCATTGCAGCTTGAATTGATCAAATGATGGTGTTGGTACAAATCCCAGCCCTTTATTTAGGACTCTCTGTTGGTCGTTAGTGAGTACATGATTTGTGAGATTCACTATTAGTGACTCGTTGTGCTGAGTCCCCGTCTCTGTCGGTCTTTTGACATGCTGCGTGTTTGGACTGGTCGATCTTGTTCGTTCCAAGTTATTCCTTTTCTCCTTCCTCAACGTTGGTTGGGGCCTCTTCCTAAAAAAGGAGGTCTTGTTGTTTGGAAAGTTGGAGGAGGTGTGTGTCCTTGCATGTAAGGGTTCATCCATCCTGTGAACGGTGTTGCATATGGTTGGGTTTAACTGAGGGCAGGAGGCAATTTTAACCTCACTATTCACAACACACCTTTGCACTTACTTTTCACAACTGTCGAAAAACCAGACGGTCTACCTCCAGGTGGAGGATAAGGAGATCACTTGAAGAACCGAGCACTGAAGTGATAAAAGACCCAATGATGATACTACTCACTTAACAACTGAGCGGAGAATCAGGATATACCACACCGTATGCTTAATGTGAATAAGGGTCTTCACCATACAAGAACCCTAGACCCTGGTAAGAACAGGACGTGTGATTCATTCCCCTTTGATTTTTCACTATATCCAGCGAAAGCCAAATGAATCTATGCCTCTTCCTCCCTCCTTTGATTAAACGACTACTGTGGAAGTTATACGCCATTAGTAGACTGCATCACCGATTGTGCCATCCACTATAATGGCAGTGCAAACATGGCTTCAGGCCTGCCATTGTAGCTTTACTGTAACAGTGCAAAACATGCACTGTGATCTGCCAAAGTAAACCCCTTTTGACAGGTAAAAAAAACCTCCTTTTAAATATTAATAAATCACTCCTGTCTAGACCTTGTATGCTGCAAGGCAGAAAGCATCGTATTTCAAATTAGGACATGTAGAAATTTAAACGTTTTTTTTTTACGACTATCTTTTATAGGTTTTCCATATAAAACAAATACAAACTGTACAGTGCAAGAGTCACAAGATCACAAAGGTAAGTCCTTAGGCAGAGAGAGATGCAAGAGTCCAGAAGCAAGCGTCATAGCACACATGTCAGAAAAGGCATAATTTAAGATAACCTCACCCTGAATATCAGACTGTAATACATAAACAAAGCCATATAACCCAATCATAATGCGATGTACTGGACATTAACACAGTTAGTTGTCACATTAGTCATGAAGGAACAGAATAGTTAAATAAGTCAGCCTTCAACATCAGAAGCCGAATCATCATCCACAATAAATTGGTCGAGAAGTTGTCCCCATGCCAGTATCTCCTCCGCTGCCCCTTCATCTGTATGCGCCAGGCGTATATGCTGTTCCTCCGCTGCTCCCCTCTCCAAGAGATCTCTAAGCCAGTGGTCAACCGGCAGTCTCCTGAACCCCAACCACCCTATGGCCACCCTATATTTAGCCAACAGAAGGGCGAGCTGTGCGAGTCTATATGGGATCTTCTGCCCTTTGGTTCGGGCTACCTCTCCCAACAGGGAAGCCAATGGAGTCAGAGTAATCACCAACCCGTGACCTCCTCTATCCTAGGGACTACCACCCTCCAAAACTGTTGAACCCTGACACTTAACCAAGCTAAATGTAGGAAGGTGGCATCCTCCTCACCACATCGCATACAGCAAGCTCCCCTAGAGGGATCTATTCTGTTTAATTTGTGGGGAGTCACATAGGTGCAATGCAGAAATGCTCCCCTGAGGACCTTATAAAAAAGGATAATCAAGTGCTGCCCTTCTACCCACGGAACCAGACCGCCCAGCACCTCTGACACCAGCGGCGTGGCCGGAAAGTCAAATCACACCTCCCTTGCACCACTCTCCAGCTTAGCATAGTGCAGAAAGTGACCTGGGTCTATTCCAAAAGTATCCTGAGCCTCCTGAAATAAAATGCTCCCTGGGATACAGATCGCCTGCCACCGATCAGCCCCCCCCTCTCCATTGCTCCACAGACATATTGACCTCAATAGCCCGAAGCAGGGCAAGATCCCAAAGTTGCAATTCCCTATCAAAGGGAGCCCGACAAAACACCTTTCTTACCACCGGTTCCCAGAGCGCCGCAGTGGTTCTGACCAAATACGGAACAGGGTATTCCGATCGACTCCCCTTCATCAAGAGATGAGCTAATGTGTCTGCACCAAGCATGCCCTGAAAGAGCCACTTCTCCCATGTATCTGTCTCAGTCAGCCATCTCGCGGCATGCTGTAAATGTGCTTCATAATAGTATAATTTGATATCCGGAATTGCCAATCCCCCGTCCTCCAGATCTCTTCGGATCGCAGATAACGGCATCCTACTGTGGTGCCCAGCCCAAATCAAGGAGACCAACAGGCTGTCCAGTTTAAAAATAATCTGCGGTGCCACAGATAATGTGGGAGGAACCCCATTTTAGCGATGGTAGCCCTACCCATCACCGAGAGGGGCAGTCTATTCCAAATCAGAACCGACCGTTCAATACCTGACACCACCCTATCTACACTGAGGCGCATATGAGCTGCCTCTGTGTGGGTGACCTAGATACCTAAATATTAGAACCCCTCTGTTTCCCAATGGAGACCCATTTCTGGCAGCTAAGCCACCGACTGAATGCAGAGTCCCCACAAAGAAAACAGGTGTGATTTGTGGGAATCGCCCTGGAGACGTTCCAAATTCCGTCAGTAGGCGCATCAACAAGGGTACCGACTCACCAGGCGACATGAGATACACCAACGAAATAGAAATTTTAAGTTAGCATGTCCTTACAGTGACTAGCCCCCAAAAGCTATTTTCATTGTCAGAAGGCTGGTAGGCCCATAGAGAAACACTGGGAAGCAATATTAAATACTCCTGCTGTATCTCTGGAAAGGGACAAGCTAGAGAAATAATTAAATCGCTAATTTAGTAGTTATTAAAAATACAATTCAATGGTGAAGTCAGATTTTAAATAAATATATAGGAAACTTAACTTTTGGAAAGTTACCCTTCACCTGCCTGAACTGACAGAAGACTAATTGGCATAATCCTCTGCCAGCTCTCCACCTGTGTTCAGCCTTGAATATGTGCGAAAAAGATGTGAAATGCCTTCCAGTAGCAAATAATGGGCTGACCTGAAAGTGGGAAGAAGACTTCTCTCAACTCCACAGAATATGCAGGGTGGGAGCTGTGCATCTCTTTTTGACATCATAGTGTCAAATTCGACAGGTCTTTGAGCAATATGTAACACTTGCAGCATACTTGAAAAGGTGAGAACAGGATGCCAAGACAATTCTTCTGTATCTACTGCCTTGATGCTGGAAGACTCTGCTTTTGTCCTAGCAGAATTCTGTCTCTGGGTTTGTTGTGGGTACAGTGCTTTCCTCAAGCTATATTTAAATGTTATATGTAGGACAGCACTAGGATTATCACAGCTTAGTCCCCACACACACTTCCAGACCTCATAGCTGAAGCTTAGTGTGGCTTTCGCCATCTTGCAAATACCCTGACACATGGCATTTTGGGACTGTTTACAGTTAGACAAACCGCAACTACTGAAAAGGTGGGTAGGCTTGGCCCTGGGAACTTTTACCCCATTGGTTAATACATGCCCGGGAGACATCCCACCCCCTAGCTGGTTCCAGGCATTAATGTGGCCCCTCCGGGCACCCATTCATCACTCTTTTTAGACTGACATGCGGAAGATCAGAAGAAGACTGCATGTATTGTCTGGGACCGGAGAGGAGCCCTGAAGGACTGAACATGCGCCCAGGACAAAGAAGTAGAATCCAAGGGTAGTTGGCTGACTTCCTGTGTGTGTATAAGGAAACAAGGGACACCCTACTCACACGGAACCAGGGTACTTACAATTAGACAAAAAACAGGTTCCTGTGGACACTCAATGATTGATATTACAATTTATATCGGCGCAATCGCAGTAAAGGGGAGGTACACATATGTCAGAGGAAGAAGTGACATGTAACACAGAGTATGTAGAGAAACAAGGTATTTTTATATATTAAATTCACATTTATAGTAAAATTTCCAGTGCGACGTGTCCCAAGTGAAAAGTGAAACCCATAAGTATGGAATGTGATTTTTTGTGACATAAAAGCAAGGTTTCAATATTTTTACAGAAACGACCATTCAATAGATGCACAATCAATGTTGGCAACCTCCTAGTGTAATCATAGGGGCTGAGAATGGTTCGCTTCAAGTTGTCGACGGCGTTTCGACCCAACTTGCAACGCAGGGTCTCATCAGGACCTATCAATGTAGGGACACCTGCAATTTGATAATCAATGCGTCAGTGGGCAGCAATGTAAGGGAAGGACAGAATCTATTGGGATAACCGAACGAAAAACAGTGTCATACCTGTGGGTGACTGACACTGAGCACCTGTGGGAGTGAAGGGTAGCAAGGGATACTCACATAGGGCCCGTCGACAACTTGAAGTGAACCATTCTCAGCCCCTATGATTACACTAGGAGGTTGCCAACAGTGATTGTGTATCTATTGAATGGTCGTTTCTGTAAAAATATTGAAACCTTGCTTTTATGTCACAAAAAGTCACATTCCATACTTATAGGTTTCACTTTTCACTTGGGACACTTCGCATTGGAAATTTTACTATAAATGTGAATTTAATATATAAAAATACCTTGTTTCTCTACATACTCTGTGTTACATGTCATTTCTTTCTCAAATAACTGTGTACCTCCCCTTTACTGTGATTGCGCTGATATAAATTGTAATATCAATCATTGAGTGTCCACAGGAACCTCTGTTTTTTTGACTTCCTGTGTGGCCACAGGGAGATAGCAAGCTGCAATAGGTCATGTCCTTGAAGTATCAAAATTGATCAGTGGTAACAGGACCTGGATTGGAACTTGCTGTTGGCCTCTGTCTGAAACCATGTGAGTTTCTAAGTACCTCCCCTGAGGTTGTGTGGGGATTTAGAAGTGTATTGCTGTGGTAGATTGAGACTGCTTAATGGTGATCAATATAAAATTCAATTTGGTGTGTGTGCCTCTTCCCACAACTGGTATCACAGATTGGTTTGGCCTGGATTGTTGTGAACTATACCTCCTTTGTTGAAGTTTAACCATCAGCTCTGGGGCTACCTTCGGAGGATTACTGGAAGCCTCCGTGGTATTTTAATCAAGTGAGGAACTAGCACCCAGGTCAGAAGTTGAACCAGCACTAAGAGAACTTCCAGCACTGCTCTGTGAGCTCACAGAAGGGTTGATGTTATCTAGAAGGGATTTTACTTTGTCTACTAAAGAAAAATGGTTGGTAATCAAAACCTCTTTTATTGATCGATTTTTGTTTTGTTTGATTTTTATGATAATACTGGTCTCTCTATTCCTTTTGCCCGTACTAGTAGAGCAGTGTAAAGTTGACTCCACCCCAAGAGATGTGTTAGGAGTACATTATAATTACATGTAGTCTGGACTCACATGTATTCCGTGTGACTAATGTTGAAAATGACAGTGGGGGTATTGCATATTTAAAGTACCCCTGCAAACTAAGCAATAAATGTGCTTAGAGACGTAACTGATAGAATTGTGACTCATTATGAAATTGTTTGTAAATATGTTCACAGATAAGTGAAATAGTGGTGTGTTTACTAAATGAAAGTTCATGTGCACAGATGCTTTAACTGAATGATCATGTTACTACTGTATTAGTTCTAAAGCTACGCATTGAGAAACTTTGATTTATTTGTATTAGAAGAGTGCACATAACTGTAACCTGTGCATTTGTTAACTTAGCCTAACTTGTGGGCCTGAGATGCATTTGAATTCGAGCTCACGTTTCAGTTTAACATTGGAATTCATATTTTATTCTTGCTGTAGAAATGTTGCATGTATTTTGTGTTCCCACTGCAGGCGGACAAGAGGTCATTACTTCAGAGAAAAGGGTCTTTGTTCTTAGTAGATAGTGAAGCATGTGAAGCTGCAACTGTTATGAAGAGCACGATAACAAGATGGGCGGTGAGTTCTCACTGGAGAAGGACACGAGACCAAGGACGGCCATAGTAACGATTTATGGGAATAGCAAGATGGTGTGAAGAAGTCAATGTGTGCTGATAGTATGGAAATTTACTGAGTACAGTTTGTGCGACATCCTTTGGATACAACTGATGTTATGATGCAATGTAGTAAGGGATAGCTAGCATTCTGACTTAGGAGACCTGGAGGTGCAGACCTCTGCTTTGGTTACTGTGGCTTTATGCTACTTGACCCATGTGAGAGCTCCTTTACAGAGGACTCTGACATCTGACACCTTTCCCCATTTCCTTCTTCTTGCTTTAGTTTAGGGTTGCCACTTTAGGGTAGGATAGAAAAGGGGAATTCATACTTATTTTCAATAACAAGTTAATGCGATCTGATGCAAAGTCCTGTTTCCTTATTACTTATATAGCAATAATCAACTTAGTTTTCTTTTTGTTATACAGAGTGAATTGCTTCCAAAAATTTGCCTTCTTACTATTTACATTATATTTCTATACAAAATGCTCAGACTTGTATGTATTAATCTGTTTTTAAATTTGAATTTGGAATAAACTTGCTTACTTGAGACTTGTTGTCGAACTGAGTTATTGTGTAACCTAAACTGGCGACACTGTAATTGGATATTGAATTGAAAATGTTCTTCTCCTTACCTCTCATGTCGCATAAAAGGTTCATAGATTAAGTGTTATTGTGCAAATGGGCCCAGGCTTCATCAGTTGGTAGCTATAGAGGATGGTTGTGCACTTGAAGTGAGGGGAATTTAGAATTGGATCTAGAACAGCCTAGACCCCAACCCCAGGGCCCCTAGTCTAAAACCCAAGATGGAGGACTGGAGAACGAATGGAGTTCCGGTGGCGTATTGCGAAAATGGTGGCGAAGGAATGAGTATCAATAAGGTTTTGTGCATATGAAGATTATGTTTAGATTGCGGTGAAAATTGCTTGTGTGATGTCCGACGGAGGTGTTGTGAGAGTGGTGTGAATGTGGTGATAAGTTGATGTTTAAGTAGTTATTGGGTCCGACATGGCCTAAGATCCTAGGATATATAGCAAGGTGCAGAAGACACTGTGCTGTATTTGTCTGCTGAGTTTTGTGGGGGTTTGTTGTGAGATGTCCTCGACAGCCCAATTGAGACAGGGAACTTTGTATGAATGGGACAATAGTGAATAGTGTGGTGGTCCTTTTTGTGCAGAAGGAAAGCTATACTGATTCAGGTGATTCCCCACTGGTCGAGGTTTCATTTGCGAATGTGTGTTTTTTTGAAAGATTGGATTGTATCAATTCTTTTACAGAAGCAGACAATTGTTGAGGCGTGGCTTAGGAGCCGATGCGGACGGTCGCGTGAGCTGAGAGCTCCGCGCCGACCCCGTCATTTCTCCTGAATTGGGAGCCGATACTGCTTCTGAAACTTCCCGGAATCGGGCTACGCCGCTCCGGGGGCGCCCATGGCACCTACTAGTCCGAAACACGGCGCTGCCAGGAACCAGAGAGCAAGAAGAACCGAGAGCCCGGCCGGAGAGACTTCAAAAGGGCGCTGGGTGCGGCCACAAAAGCACCGAGCTGATGCGGTGAGCGATGTGGTGACGGCGGGACCGTAGAGCGGAGGATCGTGCGGGCGAGCAGCGGGAGACCGGCAATGCAATTCCTGGAGTGGACCCAGGAATTCCACTGAGGCGACGTCCCTGAGACGGCGGGGACTGCTGAAGTGGGCCAACCTTCCCCCCCCGGAGACGAGTAGCGATATCAGAGCAGCAGCTGTGGAGACGGTGGGACAGCGCAGCGCTTGCCGATGTGCATCACAGAGGGGCTCTTGATGACTGTTACTTGGGACATCGCCTGTCTGGAGTTCAGGATTGTGGGGATGGCTGGCTAGTCGTTGGGAGGATCGAGCCGCCATCTTGGGAGACGCACGGTGCAGTGCGATTGGGGGTTGTGCGGCTCATGGCACTCCTGCTGGCTGGCGACAGAGGTGAGGACAGTGCATAGGGGGGCCCCTGAGCGTATTGCTTGCGGAAGAATAGACGGCGAAATTGGAAGAGGCCCCGGGACACTGATTCGGAAAGCTGTGGGGCTCACTGGGAGTACTGCAATTGTTGGAGGAAGGAAGAGGCAATGGAGCGGCGGGGGCAGGGGCCGCGGGGCAGTGAAGGGATCAGCTGGTCATAATATCTGGGCTGACCATCTGCGGCAGAAGCGCGAAGGCGGACCCCGCTCCCCGCCCTGATGGTACGGTGGTAGTTGCCTTTTACCACTGGTGCCAGTGAGAAGAACGCCAGGCCTGGTAATTAGAGCAGCATACGGAGGCCGCAACCCGCAGGCGGTGATGATCGGCGGGCTGGGGGCCTGGTGAAACCTATACAGCCGGACAGCGTAGGGCGCATAGATAAGGCCCTTAACCAGGAGTACAGGTGTTGAGGTGGAGCTCACTGCGACCATCCGCTCAGGTACTGGCATATAGAAGAGTGGAACCGGGAGTGCCCACGCCTGTTGAGTCAGGGGAGTAGCTGGACGTATCACTGAGCAGTACCACGGAAAACGATCTGGCGCCAGGGGAGTGTCTGACAAGGCCTGGGAATTGAGTGGTGGCCAACCCATATCGGGGGTTGAGGAGAGCACACCTCAGAATAGTGAACACTGCACAGAGTCCCTGACGAGCGTGGAGGACGAGGGGGGACGCATCAGATGACCGGTGGGGTCCAACGGTCAGTAGAGCGGACGACCATGGGAAAACCACAAGGCAAGCAGGGGGGAGCACCCCCGGAACATGAAGACGAGGCGGCGGATCACCGGAAGCCAGAGGTGCTGGAGTCACAGACAGAGGGAATGATGCAGCAACAAGTAGAGGTGATACTTAAGGCCATCACGGACACCAGAGACGCCCTCCAACAGGACATAGCACAGGTATCGTTGGGGCTGGGCCTCCTTCGTGCAGACCATGCAAAGTTGGCGGATCGGGTGAAACAAACAGAAGCCACTTTGGGGGGTCTGGAACCAGCACAGAAGGCACTTGAGACACAGATGGGAGAAGTGCATCGCCGCTTACAAACCCTAGAGAGGAGGGCTGAAGATGCCGAAGGGCGGAGCAGGAGGAATAATGTGCGGGTGGTAGGGCTCCCTGAAGGAGTGGAAGGGGCTAGTATGGTGGACTACTTAGAGGCCTGGTTGCGGACTGAAGTTGCCCCTGAGGGCTTGTCCCCTTTCTATACCCTGGAGAGAGCGCACAGGGTGCCGGCTCGGCCGTTGGCGCCTGGGAGGCCACCCATGCCAGTGGTGGCACGCCTGCTCCACTACAAAGACAGAGACCTACTTCTGAATAAGGCACGCACCATGGGCCCCTTCAAGGTAAATAACAGTAGTGTGACATTGTTCCCTGACTACACATTCGAAGTGCAACGCCAGCGGGCCTCATTTTTAGAAGTCAAGAAAGCACTCCGTACAGAAGGTTTACAGTATTCACTGATGTTTCCGGCATGCCTGAGGGTGGTCATGGACGGTAAAACCTTCTTTTACAGTACCCCTGAGGAAGCAGGGGACTGGCTGGAATCCTATAGAGCGGGACGGGGCGAGGCTGGTCGCAGCCAGGGGACTACTGGGAAGGCGCCGCGCCCCCCCCCGACCGCGGCGCTCTGGAAGACGTCGTCTCGGCTCCCAGAAGCCAACGGTGTCTCAGACGGAAAAGGAACGATCGGCGACATTACAAGCAGTGACGGAGATATCACAAGAACGAGGGTCGGAATCAAGGGGGGTGACAGACTCTGAAAGGGGATCGGTGGGGACGGCGTCTGAGGATTCGGATTCGGCGAGTGTCACAATGCCACATGTTACACCTGGAACTGCTGATGAGATCACTGACGCGTAGTACAGTAAGACTTTCTCAAGGACTAGAGGGTGCTCTTGTTTGAGGACAATTCCTTTCATTAATGTGGGGGACATTGAGAGGGTGATGGAGGTGCTGGCGGGGGCTGGGGGGGGAGGCCTTGGGGTGGGGCTCCCTTACTCTGGGGTGTCACAGCAGAGGCTGGGGCCCTATTAGGGGTGGAGTACGGCACGAGATGGTTAAGATAATCTGATTCGGACTAACTATGCCCTTAGACACCTCCCCTTCTATTGTAGTTAGAGGCTCTCTGGTAGCTACCGGGGAGGCAATTTAGTTAAGAGTTTGGATGGGTGCTGGATTGTTAAGACCTGTTCTGGGGTGGGGTTGTTGGGGAATTTTGCGGGTTTTATTTGGGGTTGTAGGGGCCACCGGTGTGTCCATGGAGGGAGTACGGAAGTTCCCAGGAGCTGTGGACCAATATGGGGACAAAGCTTGATCTAAAATGTATAACGTGGAACGTGAGGGGGATGCACACAATGGGGAGGCGCCACAGGGTACACACTTACTTGGTGCATAGGGGGGTACACATAGCCCTCCTACAGGAAACCCATATTAATCGAGCGGAGGGCTCTGCGCTGCAGCGTAGATGGAGGGGGCAGGTGTATTATACAACGTATTCAGCTTTTGCTAGGGGAACGCTAATATGGATTAGAGCTGGGGTCCCCTTCCAGATGACCCATCACTTAGCTGACCCAGAAGGGAGGTTTGTGGTAGTGGGGGGGCGACTGAATGGATTGGATGTCACGTTGTGTAGTATATACGCTCCTAATGTTGATCAGGTGGCTTTTTTCAACTGTCTGTCGGGTAAACTGGCACCTTGCCTGACTGGCCCAGTGATATTGGGAGGGGATTTCAATTCAATAACTGATATTACTATGGATAGGTCGCATCCGCCGCTGCCTGAAGCCCCTATTCATAGAATATCCAAAATTAGAAGGGACTTGCAGGATAGGTGGGGGCTCATAGACATGTGGCGAATGCAACATTTAGACGAACGTGACTATTCTTTCTTCTCTGCATTACACGAATTGCATGTGCGATTGGACGCCATATTGTGCACACCGGACGTACACGCAAAAGTAATACACAGTGAATACTTAGCGAGAACAATATCGGATCATAATCCGCTATTACTGACGATCAGCTGGGTCCAAGAGAGACCCGTGATACCGACGTGGCGTCTACGACCAGAGGTGTTGGAAGACTCAGTCTTCCGCACAGAAATAGAAACGGGAATTGCGCAATACTTTGTTGAAAATGAGGGGACGGCGTCGAACTTAGCACTGGAGTGGGATGCTTTTAAAGTGGTGGTGAGGGGAAGTGCATTACCAAAATGGCGGGAGTACGGAATACATTGCTGCAAGACATAGAATCGGCTGAACATCGGCTGAGAGTGGCGGAAAGGGCGCGACCTGAAAACCTAGGGGTGCAGGAAGAAATGTCAGAGGCCAGAGAGGGGGTGGCGACCCAGGTAGAGAGGTTGCGTTGTTACGATCACAGAGCTTACCTGGCAAGGGCGCATGCGGAACGGGACAAGGCGAGCACGTTGCTGGCCTGGTTAGCCAACCCGGCTCCTCGAGGTACGCCTATATTAGCGTTGAATACTACATTAGGAACTCCGGTTAATACCCAGAGGTGTTCTTGGCTGATGTAACGCTGCCACGGTTGGAGGAGGAGCAGGCGGAATTATTGGGGCAGGAGATTACACCGGGGGAAATACGGTGTGCCATTAAACACATGGCGCGCAATAAAACGCCGGGTACAGATGGCCTGCCTATAGAGTTTTACTCCAGTTATATTGATTTACTAGCTCCTAAACTGCTGGCGGTATATAAGGAGGCGCGGAAGGTGGGGAAGCTTCCAGCTTCTATGCGAGAGGCTATCATTATCCCGCTTCAGAAACCTGGAAAGGATCCCTTGGACAGGTCGGCTTACCGCCCCTTATCTATGCTGACGTCCGACTACAAAATATTAAGCAGGATTCTTGCGGCTCGGCTCCTCCCCTATGTGTTGCAGCTGGTTCACAGTGACCATGCGGGTTTTATCCCGACTCGGAATACAGCCACTAATATACGACGCCTCCTCCGCATACTGGATGGAGATCATGGGGAAACTCCCACTGCCGCGGTACTATCAGTGGACATAGAGAAGGCGTTCGATAGCCTGGAGTGGCCCTACCTGTTTCGAGTCATGCGCGCATTCGGCCTTGGCGAGGCGTTTGTGGGGTGGACGGGGTTACTTTACAGCGCAGCGACAGCACGGGTGCGGACAGGGATGGTGGTCTCCTCCCCCTGCTCAATAGGTCGGGGAACACGACAGGGATGCCCACTATCGCCGCTGTTGTTTGCGTTGGCCATTGAGCCGTTAGCCGCGCATGCTAGACTAGGGCGGCATTACCAGGCATTACCAGGGATTAGCCCTGCATGGCCAATACAGAGGAGGCACTGGAAGGGGCGACGAACTTGCTCCAGGTGTTTGGCGGGATTTCAGGGCTGGGGGTGAACTGGGGGAAGACTTGTCTTTTCCCGGTGATTCCATCGGCGGCAAGCCCTGCTCAGGTGACGGGAATTCGGTGGGAACCAGATTGCTTGCCTTATCTCGGGACTAATATATATCATACACCTGCTGATTTGCTGGATGGAAATGTGGGCAGGGCTATACGAGGACTGCGTGGCAGCCTGGCTTTTTGGAGTGCTTTACCACTTTCGGTAGCCGGCAGGGTGGCTCTCCTGAAGATGGTGGCGCTCCCCCGTCTGCTATACTACTTTAGGACGTTGCCGCTCTGGATACCGGGGGCAATCTTTAGGCAGCTTCGTTCCATGGTTAGTGGTTTCTTATGGGGGAACGGCAGGAGGCGGGTAGCTTTGACTACAATGATGCGACCGAGGGCGGACGGGGGCCTGGTGGTGCCGGATTTTGAACTCTATTATTTGGCAGCTCAGTTGCAATGGTTCACCCGGGCGGTGGCTCAAGAGTTTTGGGGCCCAGATGGTCCGGAGGGACGATGGCTTCCACGTCATGTGATATCATTTATAATACTTCAGCAACATTTGCGTCTTGGCTCCCTCACTGCTGAAGAACGAATGCTGAGACAATGTTGGAACCGAAGCCAGCGTAGAGCCGGGATTATTCATCCGTATGCCCCGGAGATTCCTTTGGGCATGTGTACTGCTCTCCCGCATGGGGGGGACTGGTCGGCGCTGGCGGAATGGGAGACGATGGGTGTTCAGGTAATGGGAGATTTATATGAGGACGGGGTGCTATTGCCTTTTCAGACTCTGCGGGACAGGTATGACCTCCCGCGAGGGGACTACTTGATGCATGCAGCCCTGATCTCGGCGATACAACGTCATTGGAGGGAAGGGTTGTCAGAACCGCGGACCTCTGCGGCGTGCCAATACGTAGTGATGGCAGCGGGGACGTTTAAAGCTGTGCCATGCTTGTGCTGTTAGATTTATCTGCAGCCTTTGATACGGTCTCTCACTCAATTCTTTTAGACCGCCTGACACAGCTGGGTATCTCGGGTACCATTCTAAATTGGTTCCAATCCTTTCTGGAGGGGCGATCTCAGCAGGTCTTCCTTCGCCCGTATGTCTCTTCCTCTTGCGCCATGGGCTGTGGAGTACCTCAGGGTTCTGCGTTAAGCCCGACTCTATTTAATATCTATCTGGCCCCCCTGGCTGCACTGGTTGAGCAGTGCGGCGTGCGTACAATTTCATACGCTGATGATACGCAGTTGGTGTTTTCTTTTAAAGATTCCAAGATGGCCGCATTTGACAGCTTTAGGCTATGTCTAAATAAAATTGTTTCATGGATGACAGATAACTGTCTTAAATTGAATACCGAGAAAACTGAGGTGATGTTTTTTAACCAACCATCACCTCCCCCAGCTGATTTATGGTGGCCAATGCAGCTGAATCCCCCTCCCACCCCAGTTCTATCTGTCAGAAACTTGGGTTTTAGATTTGACTCGGACCTGTCGGTGAAAGACCAGATTGGCCGAGTTTCCAGAGCATGCTTCTGGAAGCTCAAATGCTTGCGTAGATTCCTGTATTTATTACCAATGAACTGTCGGGCCACCATAGTCCATGCTTTGGTTACATCCCAGCTGGACTATGCCAATTGTTTGTATCTAGGCCTTCCTGCCTATCTGATTAAAAAGCTCCAGACAGTTCAGAATGCTGCAGCTAGGTTTCTTAGAAACGTGCCTCTTCGGCATCACATCTCCCCCCACTTGCGCAGTCTTCACTGGCTTCCAGTGAAGAGAAGTATCGAATTTAAGGCTCTATTACTCGCTTTTAGAGCTACCAGAGATAGTGGACCTGACTATCTGAGGCTCAGACTTCGGAAATACCACCAAAATAGGACTCTGCGCTCGAACTCTCAGTTACTTCTCTGCTCTCCTTCCTACTGCAAAGCCAGGATGGGAGGGCGCGCTTTTGCAGTTAGAACTGCCGCTCTTTGGAATGCGATGCCGCTCTACTTGCGCAAAGCTGAATCTGAAACCACTTTTAGGAGTGCTCTGAAAACCTGGCTTTTTGATCTCCCTTAGTCTGCCTTTCCTCTCTTTATCTTCCTCTGTCTCTGTGTAGCGCCGGGACACCGCCGTTGGTGGTAGCCGTGCGCTTTATAAATGTTTTGGTTTGGTTTGGTTTACTTGTCTCTACAGGCGATTGGTCACTGAAGGCCTGCAACCATTGCAAGAGTTACAGAGAAAGTGGGAGGCAGATCTTGGGAAGGAAATACCTGAAAAGACATGGACATAACTGATTCGGATGGCCTGGAAGAGTACTAGGTATGCTAGATTTCAATTAATACACTTCTTTATATTACATAGAGCTTATTTAGCCCCGGCCAAGATTAATCGGTATTTTCACATGGATACTGCCCAGTGCCCACGCTGTAATCTAGAGGGGGCGGAGTTCCATCACATGATGTGGAGCTGTGGGCAGCTAGGGACGTATTGGGAGGAGGTAGTTGAGCTACTCTGTGGAGTTACGGAGCGCCACATAGAACCTGACATGGGCACCTGTTTACTGCACTGGTTTCCGCATACTCCCAAGACAAGAATAACGAGTAAGTTTCTGGATCTAGGCTTACTACTGGCTAAGAGGGAGATCACGGCACAATGGAAAACAAGACGGGGGCCTAGTGTAGAGAGGTGGAAATCGGAGCTACTCAAATGGGCAAGGTGTGAGAGTACAGTTCGACTGCAACAAGCTAGACGGACTAATAATGAGAAGGCGATGGAGGCAGCGAGGGCGTGGGAGGCCATAGTAATTGCATTACAGACGCCCGAAACTGAATCAGAGGCAAGTTCGCCCAGGGAGGCACAAGTGGGAACACCATGATTGATAAAAGTGCTGTGACGGTATTCAAGGCTTAGCCTTGTGGTGCAATATTAGGATAACGTGAGATGATTACCGAACAGAAGGTATTGTCCCCTAATTATTTGATATGTAGTGAGAAGAAACCAGCAATACTACAGATATGTGCGATTAGAACTTTGGACACACCGGCGGCAGAGGGAGGGGGTTTGATTGAGTTGGCTTATTACTATTTCTATAGATCAAGATACTAAGCATCGGAGATGAATCTTTGACAATAAGCTCAAAATAACACACAACTGCTAAAATTAGGCTGCATGCAGCGAAGTGTATAATAATGAATCCTCATTAAATTGAGCTGTTGGATTACACGGAGAGGGAGTGTGGGGCCAATACAGCATAATAATATGATGTACAGTACAGATACTAATGAAGATTGATGTATGATTGCCACATGTTGTTTTGCAAAATAATAAAAACAGTTTAAAAAAAAAAAAAGCAGACAATTGTTGTTTAAGAGAACGCATGTGTGTGTGAAAAGAATTGTGAAGGAGGGTGAGCTGCTGTGAGGAGCAAGAGTGATGTTAGGGTGTGCTGCGCTGAGATAGGTCGGTTAGTGTAAAGCCACACTGTGATTGGTTGGATTTCTTACATCATTGTTGGTGATTATACTGCTCTGGAACTCGGAAAATCTTGAAATTGGAGTTGAATCCTACCTTTTTAAAGAAAGAGGAAAAATTAGATGCTTTAGAGCGATCAGAGATATGATTTGAGGGGATGTGGGTATCCCGACCCGTATGGGCAAAGGGGCGCCACCTGAGGACACAGCAGCTTATTATATGGCGACTAAAGTACGGTTTCACACCATTATTTGGCTTAAAAATTGGCACAAGATCACTGAAAAAAGAGGTGCATTAACATTTCTATGGTATGCCACATTCAATTTGAAAATCCTTGATCATTTGAGGGGAATGTTGTTTGCGATGAAGCCATTACCTAGACACACACAGTTTGGAGCACTTAGTGCTTGGGAACGGGCAGCACATGTAAAAATGAGAGACCAATACAAAAGGAAAATGACAAAAGAGATGCGTACATATGCAGTTGCGAGATGAGTTGAACAACAGAAGAGATGGAGAGTAGATATGATTGAGGGAGCGAGATTATACCCTGCATTAGTGACTGGAGGAGATATAGAAAAAGAGGAAGAGAAACGGAAAAGACAGAAAGGAAGACAGTGATAGTGATGCTAGTGACAGCTTGTGAGATAGATTGCTGGCAGACCGTCCACCCCCGTATAGTGAGTCATACCCTGGGAATGGGGGGAGTCCGGAAATCACTAGTAACACTGCAAATGCTTTGGCACCGATGGCTTCTGATCCTGG
This sequence comes from Calotriton arnoldi, assembly GCA_963921515.1. NCBI lineage: Eukaryota > Metazoa > Chordata > Amphibia > Caudata > Salamandridae > Calotriton > Calotriton arnoldi. The sequence goes on along the minus strand of CAWUFW010006923.1, from coordinate 642,367 downwards.
AGTTGTGGGGGTTATATTGACAGAGAATATACAGACTGTAGCGAGAGCGGGCCTGGGAACGTGTGCCCCCGAAGCATCTGGACACTGCAACCCTGGTTTTGTCTCAAAGATTCCAGATGCCCTTACGGTACCGGTCACTGTTGGCCCCATTGTCCCCCTCTTTGATCCTAACTTAGCTGGGAACAAGACTCGGAGAACATCTGTAGCTATAGAGGGAGTGGCGTCAAAGGAAAGGACAGAGATTCCTAAAACGAGATTTGTTCCATTGACTCCAATGAATGCAAGGCCCCCTTGTGCAGCAACTTCAGATCCGTCTGTAGTCCAGACTGGGTTAGGACCCATAAAATCTTTTCCTGGATTGACAGGTCTGGATTCGCCTGTATGAGAAACACTTCCTAGAGTGCGTAACAGTACGCCTTGAGAAACTGCTAACATGCAGAAGACACCTGAGAGTCACCAAATATTTGATGTCTTAGACTTAGAGACGTGGTGTGAAAGAGCGTAGCAACACTAATGAGAGGCAAGGCACTGAAACAAGTCGGGGAACTATAAAATCAACTGTAAAGGTAGATTTGATTGATGTGGTCAAGATGAAAACAGAATTGTATGAAATGATAAGTGGGAGTCTGGATTTAAATCAAATTGATACCTATCAATCGAGAGAACTGGTGTTTGCGGCCAAAGATCTCACCAGGAGGGCGAGCCAAGCTCATCAAAAATTATAGGAATTGGCTCAGAAATATGATGTTGATCTTGGATGAACAAAGTCTTTGCAGAAGAGCCATAGGGTCGCTTTCAGTGACCGGGATATTGAAGATTTGAGAATTCCCGACTAAAAACTCAAATCTGAGAGTTAATTGCAGGCATTCAGATTTGGAGTACGTGAGGTAAGGGGGAAGACAAATGGTCTAGGAGGGTTCTAAGAGAACAGCTGAAGAACCATCTCCTTTAGAGGAGACAGTTACAGGAATTGGAGCCTATCCTCTATGAGAATTGGCGAGTGTTGGTTATGTACATGTACCTTGAAGTAAAGGTGATCTTGCTGCATTCACAAATGAAGATTACAGGGACTAGGAAGAGGCAAAGGTGTTCCAATAGATCCAAAGACTGTAGTTGATGTTGCTACACTAAAGAAAACCAGCCCACGTCACTACTGTAATAGGGTGAGGCATTGGTAGAGTGAATGTAAACTTAATTCTGCAAATCAAGATCAGAATGGGGGACTCAAAAAGATACAGGGTAACGTAGTACAAACTCAGAATGTGCCTAGACCAAAATCACAAAACATGGGAGGATCTCATGGCCCTGTGATGCAAGTGCCACAGGATCCGATGCCACATGAAACTGTACAGAATGAACCCCATAATAACGCTCCATTCCAACAATTCCCTATGTTCCAGGCTTTCAATGACTATGGCACAGGCCAGTCCTTATGATGGTGCCTGAAGGGGGAAGAAGACCATACACTTGGCCAGTCTTAGAGGTAGACCAGAGTGGAATATATGTCAATGCTGATGTCGATGACCACAATGTCACCTTTTTGATCGACACTGATGCTACCCATTCTACTGTGAGAACAGCAGAGGTTCCAAGCCTACCCCTCTCGGGAAAAACAATCCAAGTTGTAGGGGTTGCAAATAAGAGGCTGCCAAATCCTCTGACAGAAGTGCCCTGTAAAGATAGGGACATTTATGATAATTATCAGTTTGTGGTGTGAGATTCAAATCCGATATGTATCTTGGGACGCAACTTATTGTGCAAGTTGAATTGTACCATATATTGCACACTAAAAAGGCATTCAGCTTCAGACAAATGATGAAGCTATTGCATTGAAATGGGCAAATCAAAATTTGAGTGTTTTGTTGTTTCTCCTGCTGACGTGGAGGATTTACCACAGATTTTTAAAGATACAGTGGCAGATGTGGTTTGGGATTTTTTGGTAAAAGATATTGGTGTCCTTAAAGGAGTTGAATCAGTTTGAATACAAATAAAGCCCAATGCTGAAAATCCGAGAACACCACATAACTTGACACCCGAGACAGTTGGTGGAATAACACCTGCAATTGAGTCCATGATTGAACAAGGCATTTTGAAGGAGATCCTGTGGAGTCCAAGCAACACTCATTATGTGCTTACAGAAGCCTAGCGTTAAGTACCTCATTGTGCATGATCTTCGAAAAATCAACAGTGTAGTGGGTCCTTGCTATCCCATGGTACCGAATCCATCTGTGATATTGTTTCAGATTCTGTGTGAGGCTGAATGGTTCACCTTCATCGATCGTTTTTTTCGATCCCCTTGCATGACGACAATCAATATTTATTTGGGTTTCGGCTGGGATATCGTATTTTAACATGGTGCAGTGTCCCTCAAGGGTATACAGAGAGTCCATCCATCTTTAACCAGATTCTAAAGAGAAATCTCGAATCCCTGGTTATGCTGTGTAATTTGGTCCTGGTGCAGTATATCGATGACCTTCTGCTTGCATCGAATACTCGGGACACCTGCAAAACTAATACCATTGCCCTGTTGAACCATTTGGCTGAGAATGGACATAAAGTGTCCCCGAGCAAGTTGCAGTATTGTATGACAGAGGTCCTATACTTGGGACATCGTATTGAGAAAGGTGCGAGTAAGGTGTCACAGGAAAGGATTTAATCATTAATGCAAATGAATCTGCCACGCACACAGAAGGAAGTCAGAATGTTTCTGGGAATGGTGGGCTACTGTTGCCAGTGGATACCCAGTTTTTCCCTAGTGACCAAACCTTTGCAGAGGTTGACACACAAGGATGTGCCTGATCTGGTGCCTTGGGACAATGATTGTTTGATTGCATTCCTGGAGTTGAGAGAGAGTCTTTGTCATGCTCCTGCGCTGGGAATGCTGAGTTACAACAAAGTGTTTTCACTCTTTTGCTATGAAAGAGAGGGCTGTGCACTCTCAGCGTTAATTCAGAACCATGGAAATGCCCGTAGACCAGTTGCCTATGCTTCAGCTACTTTAGATCCAGTAGCATCTGTGTTGCCCGGATGTCTCAGATCTATTGCTGCAACAGGTGTCAGCATAGAGAGATGCAAAGGCATTGTGATGGATCACCTTTTAACAGTTTATATTCCGCATTCGGGGGAATTGCTGTTGACTAGGACACGCACCCAACATTTGACTAACAGCAGGCTTACCAGATATGAACAGGTGTTTTTATCTGCTGAGAATGTTACCTTGAAGCGTTGTTCTGTTCTTAACCCTGCCAGTCTTTTGCCCTTGCCGGATTGTGATGGGGATGGAAATGACGGAAAACATGACTGTCTCAATGTCGCTGAACCATGCACCAAACCCCGTCCTGACATTTCTGACGAGCCATTACCTGAGGCTGACCAAATACGTTTTGTGGATGGCTCATGTTTAAGTGATTATGAGGGAAACGTAAGGGCTGCCAAGGCTGTCTGTACTGTTTCAGGGGTGGTGGAAGCTACTTGGTTTTAAGGAGTATTTTCCGCACAAGTAGCTGAATTGATTGCCCTGACACGTGCATGCTGTGTTTCAGACCAGCTGAGAGTGACAGTCTTCACCGATAGCCAATATGGGTTCGGTGTGGTGCACGACATCAGACAGTTATGGTCTCAGAGGGATTTTATGACCTCATCAGGGTCACCAATACGCAATGGAGAAGCTATGAGAAAACTACTGGAAGCTTTACTGATGCCCAGCGAAATTGCTGTTGAAAAGTGTCCCACCCACTGTAAAGGAAATTATTTTGCCACAGTTGGGAACAGGTATTCTGATGAAGTTGCACATTACTGTGCATTGAATGCTTGTACTTTTAACAGGAATACATGAATGAAAAACCAGATGAGAGCATCTTCAACCTTTTGACGACAGTTGCTGATACTTGGGATGAGATGAGATGAAAAGGTTACAAGAGGATGTGTCTGAGGAAGAGCAATTGGGTTGGACAAGAGCAGGATGTGTGAAAAGAAAAAATTATATTTGGGTTTCAGGCGATGGAAGACTAGTGTTACCAAATAGTCTGTTGTACCAGATGGTGAGACGTATTTATGGGCTGACACATGTAGGAAGGGATGCGATGGTGAGGTTGTTCAGGCAAACATGGTTTAATCCAAAGTTCTGAGTGATGGCTGAAGCGTTGTGTCACAGATGTGTGACCTGTCAGCAAACGAATGTGGGAAAGAGAACAGCTGTCACCTTAAGCCACATTGGAAGGTCAGGAGGACCTTTTAGCAGGATGCAGTTAGACTTTGAAGAGATGCCTGTGTGTAATGGATTGAGATACATCTTGGTGGTGGTGTGCATATTTTCTCATTGGGTGGAAGCTGATTCTACAAAAGGATGTGGCAGTCTTACTGTGGCTAAACTACTGCTGAGTAAACTCATTCCGAGGTTCGAATTTCCAACTACTTTGGAGTCAGACTGGAGGCCTCATTTTAATAATGAGATCTTGAGACTGTTATGTGCAGCATTACAAGTGGAGCAGAGATTGCATTGCAGTTGTCAGCCAGAAGCTTCAGGCATCATAGAGCAGATAAATGGCACTTTGAAATCCAAGTTGGCAAAAGAGTGTGCTTCGACATCTTTGAAATGGCCCGATGCTTTGGCTCTTGTGTTGATAAGTCTTCGCAGTATCCCAGACAGAAGAACAGGACTGTCGCCACATGAGATCCTCATGGGGCGAGCAATGAGATTACCTGCTGTGCATGCCAACATGCTTGTGAACATATCAGATAATTTGGTACTCTGCTCGACTACTGTAAGGGATTGGCTGATGTTGTTCATTCTGTGTCTCACTAGGTTAAAGCAGCAATCGCACCGCCGCATCAGGAGCAGTGTCACAACCTCAACCCCGAAGACTGGGTCATTGTCAAGAAACATGTGAGGAAGAACTGCCTTGAGCCTTTTTGCCGTGGTCCATTCCAAGTGATTCTGGTTACTAATTGCTGTGAAATGTGATGGTCTTCTGAACTGGTTGCATGCCTCCCACACTCGTAGGGTTCCGTGTCCCGTTGACAAAAACTCTCCTCTTCCAGAAAAAATGTCACAAGTGTTTGGAAGGCCACGGGAGAGGATCAGTCAAGCTGTAAAGGAACACACTGAGTCTGAACCAGCACTAGAGCATACCGAGGGAGAGCTAGAAGTTGGAACTGACTCAAACAAAGTTGGTGCAGTAGTGGTGAATGAGTTGAATCCTGATCCTGGCAAAGGAACTAGTTCTGTAGGACCACGAGTGGGAGAAAGATGGCCAAGGGAACAACCGAAGAAGAGTCTGCAGTTGTCCCATGAAGGAACACTTGCACCCATAACTGAAACGTTTGCATCTGAGCAGAGTGAAAATGCAGGTGAAGGACCTAGTCTTAGGAGATCCAAGAGATTGAGGGTGCCTTGTTGGAGGTGCTCTTCTCCTGAGTGGATGTATCTGGCTGCGAATGACAATGAGGGAGACTTCTGGGAATTCTGGAATGATAATAGATGTCCTGTTGAAGATTCCGGGGACTGAAATGAATATTCTTCTCACATTTGTCCTTCCTTTCCCACCAGTTTGAGGTTTGAGAAACCTGATACTAAATGAGACTGAATGCCCTCATCTGAGTTCGGAAGAGTCTCCTGCATTAGTTTCTGAATTGAGGGAAGCGTTACTGGAAACGCTCATTGATGAACTTGGCTCTCTTCTTCAAAAATATAATACAGAGCACAGCATCAAGGTAATTTCAGACTGACTCTGTTGTCAGTTAAATTTAATTTCAATAAAACACCAAGGAAAACAAAATGGACTGAATAGTATTGTCCAAGTGTGAATACAAAATTGAATAAATTCTTGATATTGTTGACACGTAGTTGGAGCATGGATGCAGACAGCCGACACGTGTTTCGTCGTGTAGAAGACTTTCTCAAGGCTGTTGGTAGAAATATACAATACACCACTAAGAATCGCGAAGTTTTGGAAAAATGGATAATTCTCCCAGTGTCAACCACTTCATGCAGGTGTTGTTGCATACAACTAGAATGTTGAAGTGATTCATAAAAGTTGACAAACGAAAAAGTGCTTGATAGAGACATAGTCAAGCTTTGACCATGTTGCAAAATGTAGAAGCAAATACCCAGATAAGTAGAAAAAGAGAGGGAAGAAACAAAGTAAAAAGTAGTATAGTCCTTGTGCACAGAAACCAGTGTTGGAAAGTCCTTAGAGTACTTCAAATAACCTATTAAAATTGTCCCTAGAAAAGAGTAAACTAGAGAAGTTGTAAACACCGGACACTAGTAGGTTAGATGAGGAGCATGCAATCTAGGTTAAGAGTTGATCTATAGGTACCTCAAACTTTGACTGTTACGTCTGTGACTGTTTATATTCAGATAAGATCCAGAATCCCCTTGGTGTATTGGGGAGTTGAGACAGCACAAGCTCGAAATTATCCTAAGTGCAGCGGATAATGTCCCAACTTCAGACGTCGTCTCTCAAGTGCGAGAGTAACACTACGAGATAAAAGGTAAGTTTGACACATACTGGCTTGGATCAATAAAATATATCCCGAAAGGGATCTGTGTCGTAAAAATTCATAGGGGAAGTTAGCCCAAACCAATCATATAAACTAGTGATACATCACTTACTAAAAAATATTGTAAAGCATTTACTAAAGTAGAATAACGACTAGTTATAAAAGACAATGCATCATGATGCATATAAAGCAACCCATCTTGAGCACATCTGCATAGGAAGCAGCAAATGTGAATAAGGTTTTTAAAGTACACCGTCTATGGCTACATCATAATCAAAACCTTTATTTAAAGCTCATATTAAAAAATCAATATTCACCATGTGTCCCCTCTTACCTTTTACAAGCTTGGGACTGTTGCGCACGTTATAATAGACGAGACTACAATCCTAGAATTTCATTAAAAAAGTATGGTGTCCATAGTAGGGGTGGGCAGCCTGTAAAAATCAAAATGAGGAAACTGTAAACGAAAAAGGAGACAATACTATTCAGTCCATTTTGTTTTCCTTGGTGTTTTATTGAAATTAAATTTAACTGACAACAGAGTAAGTCTGAAATTACCTTGATGCTGTGCTCTGCATTATATTGTTGATTATGCAAGTATATGGAAAATCTTATTTTCCTATACAAAGTAACACTGCTTTGGTGGCACAGTGTTTTCATTGAGCACGCTTTTACATTAACTTTCGAATAATTGCAAACATAACGGAGGTGCTGACCATTCTTCTATTACCACTGCCACCTGTTTCTTGGCTCTCTTCTTGTTAGGGATTGTAAATGAGTGGTATTTAGTCCTCTAAAGAAGATTACCTAGGCCCGAGCGGAAGAAAAATAAATGGAGGAGTTTGCCTTTAGAAGAACATGGAGTAGGGCTAGGGAAGGGTCACAAAGATTGTATATAGGCTTGTAAATAAAAAAATAACTCTGACTAGAGACTGTTTTTCTATTTGCACAGGTGGCGATTGACAGAGAAGAACTCTGCAGCTGCTATTTCGTACCCAATTTGGTCCGAATCTATGTTAGTATGGAAACTGGAAACACTAATCGTAGACGCAGATACATAATAGGTGCTTTGCTATCACTTGTAGCTTTGGGGATGATAGCGATGATTGTAGGGTTATGTTTTCACTCTGTTGATAATGTAGAAGAGACACATACACCTGAGAAGAAACCTTTACCTAAAGCAGATGGAGGCTTAGCTTTATTAGAGGAACAACATTTACATACAATTTTATCTAGTGGAGATTTTACACTAAACGATTGCTCTATGACTATGTAGATACTATAGAAGTGAAGGATTGCTACGTTTGTATGCAAGGAATGCTACGTTTGTATGCAGTTACCTGTATCAGTAGCTGAAGGCATTACCTATCCCCATCTTCCTTTGACATATGGTATTGGTTGTAGTTTGTGTCTTAATATATTTTATGTCAAGGGTCATTTTGAATACTATTTTTCGAATTACCATTTAGTTCTTTCAGAAGTGCCACTGTAACAAGCACTTAAATAGACATTCATATGCCAAGACTGCTGAAATTGCTGGTAGATACTTCATTTCGAAACAAACAATAGATACAGCTTAAGTGCACAGACATAACCTAAAATGCGCCCTTTTTGACATTGAAAAGAAATTTATAGATCACGTAGAAGATAGATATAGGGCAGTACTGACAGATGCAGCAAGATGAGTAAATGTTTAGAATTGGTCACCAGAGAATAGGGAACATCAGACAGCAGGAAACACTGGAGCAAGAGTGAGCGTGATCACACGTTTGAAGTTTGAGGGGCATGGAAGTTGTTTGTGGATGGAACTGACCCAGTGATTCCTGGAGTTTATTTTGTTTGTGGAAAGAATGCTTATTTTTAATTGCCTAGTAAATGATATGGTACGTGCTATTACGTGCAGTGCTTCCAAAGATTTATCATGTGGAAGACTTTGATCATCCGGTTTGGAAAAAGAAGTCAAGACATAAACGTGGACTGAGTGCTGGAGAAATTGTCAGAGATATTTTTGTAGCTATCATACCAAAGGTAGGGGTGATAGTGAATCATATCAAGATTAGAAAGTTGTCCACTCTAGTTGATAGATTATCTACTAATACTGCTGTAGCTTTGTTGTTAGTAAATATTGGAATGGGTGCTATTAGGGCTATGGTTTTGCAGAATAGACTTGCTTTAGTCATCTTGTTCTCAAAAGAAGGCGGAATCTGTCAAGTTTTAAAGGTCCAACAGTGCTGCACTTACATTTCAGATTAGAGCAAGGACTTGCAGAAGTACATAACGAACATTAATGATGTCCAGAGGGATTTGAGTGGTTTGGCAGCTGAAGGTGTTTGGGATTCAGTTGGAAATGGATTTAGTGCTCTAGGTAGATGGTTTACGAATTTGGGAAGTGGTATCATTGGTTCTATCTTGAAACCTGTGTTACTAGTTGGCCTTTGTGCACTTGTCATAATGGGAATTGTGAAAGGGTACAGGAGATACATGGCAAAGAAGGGAGAGAATGGAAACGGGGAGAAATAGAATTGGAAAAGGCTCAGGATGCATATTACAATAATTTGAAGTTTTTGGAGGAGTTCAAACGAAAAAGGATTGCAACGACAGCGGTTTAGGCTGGTTCATCTGATAAGATTATTTGATAAGATCAGAAGATTGCGTGATGGCTCGATTTGCCATCAGAGGAGGGATTGGAGTAGTGTAAAATTGACTTCACCCCGAGCACTGTGTTAGGAGTGTATTATAATCTCATGTAGTCTGCACTCACATGTATTCAGTGTGACTAATGTTGAAAATTACAGTGGAGGTATTGCATATTTAAAGTATCCCTGCAAAATAATGCAATATATGTGCTTAGAGACGTAACTGATAGAATAGTGACTCTACATGAAATTGTTTGTATATGTGTTCATAGATAAGTGAAATAGTGGTGTGTTTACTAAATGAAAGTTCATGTGCTCAGATGCTCAAACTGAATGATCATGTTACTACTGTATTATTTCTAAAGCTACACATTTAGAAACTTTGATTTATTTGTATGTAGAAGAGTGCACATAAATGTAGACTGTGCATTTGTTAACTTAGCTTAACTTGTGGGCTTGAGATGTATTTGGATTCGAGCTCACGTTTCAGTTTAACATTGGAATTCATATTTTATTCTTGCTGTAGAAATGTTGCATGTATTTTGTGTTCCCACTGCAGGTGGACAAGACTTCATTAGTACAAAGAAAAGGGTCTCTGTTCTTAGTAATTAATGAGGCATGTTAAGCAGCAACTGGTACGAAGAGCGCGCTAACGAGATGGGATGCAAGTTCTTTCAGGAGAAGTAGACTAGACCGAGGACGGCTGTAGTAACGATTTATGGGAATAGCAAGATGGTGTGAAGAAGCCAATGTGTGCTGATAGTATGGAAATGTACTGAGTACAGTTTGTGCGACATCCTTTGGATACAACTGATGTTATGATGCAACTTAGTAAGGGATAGCTAGCATTCTGACTTAGGACACCTGGAGGTGGAGACCTCTGCTTTGGTTATTGTGGCTTTATGCTACTTGACCCATGTGAGAACTCCTTTACCGAGGACTCTGACGGCTGACACTTTTCTCTATTTCCTTCGTCTTGCTTTAGTTTAGGGTTGCCACTTTAGGGCAGGATAGAGTAGGGACAAATAGGGGATTCATGCTTATTTTCAATAACAAGTTAATGCAATCTGATGCAACGTTCTGTTTCCTAATTACTTATATAGCAATATTTAAATTAGTTTTTTTTTGTTGCTGTTATATAGAGTGAATCACTTCCGAAGATTTGGCTTCTTATTATTTACATTGTATTTCTATACAATAATGGTCAGACTGGTATACATTACTCTGTTTTTAAATTTAAATTTGGAATAAACTTACTAACTCGAGACTTGGTGACAAACTGAGTTACTGTGTAACCTACACTAGCTACACTGTAATTTTGAGTGTTATTGTGCAAATTGGCCCAGGCTCTATCACTAGTCAGCAATAGCAACTATACAGTATTACAATGGAATAAAAAAAACTTGGAACATGTGGTGAAAGTAGTTTTTCAATCCACCGTATAGAGTTGAATATCCAGTCAAAAGAGGGGTGACCCCACTAAGGCTCTTCCTGGCCCTGATGGGTGTAGATGGGCTAGCACTTGGCCCATGCATTTGTGTCTCTTGTGGATGCTGAAGGTGCCTTTCAAAACATCTATTAATGGGCTTGGCTTTCTCTGCACCTGTCACTTCTCAGGTCTGAAGTACTTTTCCTGCCCAAAACCTTGCTACAACACCCTGCTGGCCTCACTGAGACACTCTCACCACCTACGCCTCTGGAAAAGGAAGGTGCTTTTCGATGTGAATATAAGTTGACAAGGCCTTCCAAGCACAGCTGCCTTCTGGGGCCTGGGGTCCTTTTCCTGCCCAACACCTTGCTGTCACTTTCTCAGCAGTTTGTGTTAGATGTGTAAGGATTAATTGATTAGAGGCTTCTTTTTGTCAATTCTAAACTAGGGTAGTTGGCTACCATGATCTACGTACACCAAGAGAATGGTGGTGTCAGCACAAATCATGAATCTAAATTTGCCATCTCAATCCACAAACGTGCTCTCTGAGTGACCTGAAGTCTGGGGACTGCACCTGACTAAATCTTCAACCCATCACAAGTAGCCTGGAAAGGTCTCGCAAATGTCAAAGCCAATATTTTCAAAGTTGGCACACAAACAAAGCAACTGATGAACCTAAAGTTGCAGCAGTCTAGCCTTCCCTTAAAAAGGGCAAGATACCCTTCTGATGTGAAATATCCAGAAATTGAGAAATACATTCCTCGCAATTAACCTGATTTTGCTGTTTTTGTTGAGCGAAGACTGTGTCCCTTATGACTGGTTGGTGTATTGCTGCAGATACTGGAGATGGAAAGCACCAACACGTGTAAACCTGATATCATCACCCCTGAAAGACTCTTCATTTATGTGGTAGTCCCATATTCTACAGTTACCTTTCTTATGTTCAGTGGATGAACTTACATTTGAATGGCCACCTATGTAGGCAGAAGATTGAACTACTTCACATTTGGGATTCATTTAAATTTTTTCACCCATTCCTTTCTGTTAACATGTATATGTTAGCTTTAACTTAACGAAGGTTTGGTCAGCCTTTCTGAACCAGGGTTATGACACCATCCGTTTCAGGAAACAAAGTTTGAATAAATGAAGATTATACGCAACCATGATTTGCATGAGATACTCAGACACACAGTCCATAGTTTAGCAGTCTCTGTTCAATGCCTTGTGATTTTCTAAAGAGAAACCTGACACTTGGCAACTCCTTCCGTAGAATCAAAAGCTACATTATATCATTGACAAGTATTTACTCCATTGGAAACGTAGGGGAATATTTACAAGCCCCTATCGCCACCGGAGCGTCACTTTTTTTGACGCTCCGGTGGCATAGCGCCATGTTAAATATTTACAAGGTGGCGCTAAGCCACTTAGTGCGTGATGCTAAGCCACTTAGCGTGGCATAACGCCACCTTACAAATATGCCCCTTTCCGTTGCAGTCCTCTGCAGCAAAGGGGCGTGCAATGGGTGTTGCTGTGAGCATTCCACTGCAACACCCATTGCTTTTTTACGCTGCCCCAGATTTACAAGGAGGTGTAAATCTGTGGCAGCACTAAAAACGAACACCATGCGTGTTCGTTTCAATAGCGCAAGAGGAGAAATGTTTTTATTTCTCCTAGTTTTTGCTTTTTCTATGTGTTCTGCAGCTGTATTGTAGTAAATATGGCGCATCCCAGAGTATGGAAAATGTCAGAGCACGGCGCTGCTGAATTTGGCGTTGCTCCGTGCTCCAAAAGTTTCTAGTAAATATGCCCCTTAGATAAGTGGTGTTCTGCATAGTTAGAAGAACTTGCATCTCCAGATCGCTCTTTGGGGCATATTTACAAGGGGATTGCGCCACCGGAACGTCCCTTTTTGTGTTGTTCCGGTGGCGCTATGCCATGCACCATATTTACAAAATGGCATTAAGCCACTTTTTTGTGGTTAAACGCCGCTTTGCAAATATGGTACCCTTTCATGCAGGTATCTGTTTGAAAGGGGCGTGCAATGGCTGTTGCTGTGGGCGTTCCAACACAACACCCATTGCTTTTTGACGCTGCACCAGATTTACAAGGAGGTGTAAACCTGAGGCAGCGCCAAAAATTAACGCCATGCAATAGCAAGCATCAGAATGGCGCAACAAGGAGAAATTCTTTTATTTCCCCCCTTTTTATGCTTTTTAGGTCTCGCCTGAGCCAGCGCATGCGCTGCTCTGGCGAGAGTTTTAGTAAGCGGGTTTTGGAAGTGCAAACAGCAGTGGCTTTTGCTGGCGACCAGCTTGCGTTCACGCGAGCATGCACGCGCGATCAGGCGCCATATGGCTTCCCTCGCCATCTGGCTTCCCTCGCGATTACTTTCACTTTCGCGGCCGTGTCAGTTTCACGGCCGCGCGGCCATTGCTTGTTTTGTTTGTTTTGAGCTTGCTCGTGTTATCCAGGCAAAAATGCTCAATCCCTAGAAACAGACAAAACCTTTGAAAGTGTGCTCCAGTCAAGATATTCTCTCTTTCACCTTCTTGTTCTCATCCGCCTAACCCCTTTCACATTTCTTTCTCTTCAGCTGCTGTCTCTTTATCCCTCTACTCTTTCTGGCTCTGTCTTATCTTCGCCCTCTCTTCCTCTTCTCCGTTTGTTGGAGACACCTTTCTGTCTCGAATCTTGCTTTTCGGTGTTTTTCTTACACCCAGTGTCTTCCCTTCTTTCTCCAGCACTCTTCCGTTTCCCCCCTTTTTTATCGTGTCGCAGGCTAATTTGAAGCACGTTACCACACGTATTCCTGTTCGCCCCTCGCTCGCTTCCTCTCTTCCCTGGCCGGCCCCTTCCACTCTACATTGTTTGCTAGTGCTATTCCCAGCCCGGCGTCGCTACACAAACGCTGTACGGGTCTCAAGCCCCTGCCAACCAATAAATTAATTAATGTACTGCGCGTTCTGTTACTGCGCAAGTAGCCACCATAAGCCTAGCCGCAGTATTAACATGCTCATCTTCATTCACAACATTACCCCACGGGGTAGCGTACTACAATTTTTAAATAGGCTTTTGCGCTTTTAATTTTGCCCTTAGCGAAACAATTTACCCTACATACTTTCCACGGGCCGCACACATGCCTTCCAGCACTTGTTACTGCACAAGCAGCCATCTTAAAGCTGCCAGCAGTGCTACAATAATATTCTTCTAACGGAGCATTATCCCACGGGGTAGCACTAACCATTTGCTAATATGCTTCTGCACCTTTCATTTTGCCCATAAAAATTTTTTTCCTTACCTAATTTATTTGGCACAGACACATCCCTAAAGCACTTTTTGTACTACCTCACATGTTCATTTGTAGCGGTTAACTACACACACTTATATTCGCCCTTCGTTCGCTCCCTCCTTCCCCCATCCGGTCCCTCCACTTTCTATTGTGTGCTGCTGCTGGTCAGAGCCCAACGTGGCTATTGACAAACGCTGTATGGCTTTGAAGCCGCTACTCAAAAAAACCAATACATTAATATACATAGCACAAGCTCAGTTTTTTTACGTCTAACCACATGCTATCACTATAACCTTGCAACGCAGCATTATCCCACGGGGTAGCACTACCTATTTACTGATACACTTCTGCACCTTGCATTTACCCTTAATAAATAATTTTGCCTTACATACTGTTCACAGGCCATACACATGCCTTAAAGTACTTCTTTTTTACTATATCACAAGTTAATTTGTAGGGCCTTAAAACACAGATTTTCGTTCCCCTGGCTCGCTCACTTCCTCCCCCCCCCCCGCCCGGTCCAGCCCCTCCTCCTTCCACTCTATACCAGTGCTAGTCACATTCCCACGTGGCAATAAACAATAGGGCCAGACACATGCCCTCCCGCCCTTTCCGACTGTCTCAGAGGCTAATTTCCTAATCTTATCTATCTCACCATCTATTGTGCACCGTCAATTACCAGCCAAAAGCAACATGTTGTGGTTTCTAAACCACATGCTGCGACTTTTCCCGTGTTCAAGAAAGCTTTCGCTATATTGCAACAAAAAAAACAAGCATTGGCATAGCCAATAGGTCTCGCCTTTGGGACCATATAAGTGTTTAGCCATGCAACAGTTAATGTTGTTGCAGTAAGGATATTGTGCTGCATAACTAAATACTTATAAGGTCCCAAAGGCGAGACCTATCAGCTATGCCAATGCTTGTTCTATGTTAGAGTGAAATGCCATTAATGATTGTTTATGTGCAGGAAGGTGTCCCTTACTGCAGATAAACAATCATTAAATAATGGCAATTTGTTACTTCTATGTGTGCTGCAGAATGCAATACACATAGAAGTAACAACTCGCCATTATTGATTGTTTATGTGCAGGAAGAGACATTTTCCTGCACATAAACAATCATTCCGTGCAACGCAGTCACTCTTGCACTATGGCGCAAGGGTGTCTTTGTTGGCGCTAGGCAGCTATTTGGAGCGCTAGGGAAAACACAGGGGTGTGCTGTATTGTTGTAAATACGACGCATACCTGCGTTTTAGAGATGGCGGAGCCTGGCACTGCAAAATTTGT
Source organism: Calotriton arnoldi (assembly GCA_963921515.1). Lineage (NCBI taxonomy): Eukaryota > Metazoa > Chordata > Amphibia > Caudata > Salamandridae > Calotriton > Calotriton arnoldi. The sequence goes on along the minus strand of CAWUFW010006923.1, from coordinate 627,223 downwards.
TGTAGTGCTGCTTTGTAAATATGCCTCTTAGTATCCATCATATGCTTCCATTATTGGGAAGTAGTAGCATGTCAGGTTGAATGCTCTTGTCCATTGCACAAAAAAGTTCCTATATATTTATCCACCCATTCTGTTTCTGTCCAACATGCTTTTCCTGCACAAGAAAAGTTCTCTTTTCAAGATGATCACTTTTGCTCCTTTATGACATACTAGTATCAGACTCTTGGAACAATTGCCTTTGATAAAAGGGCAGAATGGTCTTTTTCAGTTAATGAGAATATTCTGTTTCAAAAGCATTGTTCCATCTTTAGTCATTTCCCCTCAAAGTTTCTACTTAAGTGCTCAGCTTCTGAGGCGTGGCTCTCTGAACAGCCTAGCCCTTGTGAAGAAAAGTTGACAATCATCTAAGCAAAGATGCAAATAAGAAGTAAGTGATAAGTTTATTTAATAAAATTAACTGATTGAAAATCAAATAAAAGGAACATATTGAAATATCTGTAGGTCAGATTTACAAATGAATGACTTTCTCTCAGAAGTCTTGCGCTCCAGTCCCTAATGGAATGGTTATTGCTTCAATCCAGACTGATGCAGACACCTGGTGAGACTGTCTTCTCGCTCTATAAAATGTATCTAATACAGGGATGATCCCCTTGGAATGGAAGGGCTTGCTATGATGAGAAGAGGTGTCGTGCAGCAGCCAGGGCGGCTGACTCCGGAACACGGGGGCTCACAGTTCGCTCCCCGGCACCGGCGGCAGGTTAGCCCAGCACCTTGTGACTCTGGGCAATAGCTTGCTTAATCTTTCCGATGACCCCCAGTGCCGGGACACCTCGCCTGAGGTAGCTGCGTGCTTTACAAATGCTGGTATTATTATTATGACAGCTAATTTACAAACGAGCCCTAAATCAGTACCTTGTGCTTGCTGTGCCACTGGATTCAAGCTAGCCTGGCTGATGAGGGGTGTCACCCCGAAACCGGTCGTAGGATTCTTGATTCTGGTACAGGGAGGACCGGGCTTGGCAGTTCGGGCCAGACTGTTCCCATGAGGAACAGGGTCAAGACTGATTTGCATATGGCTGGGTCCAAACTGGGGTGGCGTAGTGAGCAAAAGACAGATGGGTTTAACCCAGATCTCTTGACCTGAAGATGAATGTTTGATTCATTCAGCATTCCATCCATCATTTGTTGCCTCAGCACTTTTCACCCTAAGTGGTATGGGTATGCCCAGACGTGGGTCCCTTGCTCGCTGTGCCACTGGATTCACGGTATCCTGGCTGATGAGGGGTGTTACCCCGAAACTGGTCCCAGGATGCTTGTTTCCTGTCCAGGGAGAACCCGAATTTGCAGTTCAGGCTGGACTGTTCCCATGAGGAACAGTGTCAAGACTGATTTGCATATGGCTGGGTCCAAACTGGTGTGGCGTAGTGAGCAAAAGAACAATGGATTTAACCCAGATCTCTTGACTGGGAGTCAATATTAGATTAATTCAGCATTCCATCCATCATTTGTTGCCGCAGCACTTTTTGCCCTAAGTGGGATGGGTATGCTCAGATGTGGGTCCCTTGCTCGCTGTGCCACTGGATTCAAGCTAGCCTGGCTGATATGGGGTGTTACCCTGAAACCGATTCCAGGATGCTTGATTCCGATCCAGGGAGGACCTGGCATGGCAGTTAGGGCTGGAATGGCATAGTGAGCAAAAGAACGATGAATTTAACCCAGATCTCTTGACTCGGGGTGAATGTTTAATTCATTCAGCATTCCGTCCACCATATATTGCTGCAGCACTTTTTTGCCCTAAGTGGGATGGGTATGCCCAGACGTGGGTCCCGTGCTCTCTGTGCCACTGGATTCAAGCTAGCCTGGCTGATGAGGAGTGATATACCCCGAAACCTGTCCCAGGATGCTTGTTTCCGGTCCAGCGAAGGACCCATCTTAGCAGTTTGGGCTGGACTGTTCCCATGAGGAACAGAGTCAAGACTGATTTGCATATGGCTGGGTCCAAACTGGGGTGGTGTAGTGAGCAAAAGAACATGGATTTAACGGAGATCTCTGGACTGGGAGTGAATGTTTGATTCCTTCAGCATTCCGTCCATCATTTGTTGCCGCAGCACTTTTCACCCTAAGTGGGATGGGTATGCCCAGACGTGGGTCCCTTGCTCGTTGTGCCACTGGATTCAAGCTAGCAAGGCTGATGAGGGGTGTTACTCCGAAACTGATCCCAGGATGCTTGTTTCCAGTCCAGGGAGGACCGCGCTTGGCAGTTTCGGCTGGACTGTTCCCATGAGGAACACGGTCAAGACTGATTTACATATGGCTGGGTCCAAACTGAGGTGGCGTAGTGAGCAAAAGAATGATGGATTTAACCCAGATCTCTTGACTGGGGGTGAATTTTTGATTCATTCAGCATTCCGTCCATCATTTGTTGCAGCAGCACCCAAATCAGTACTCTCTCAATGTAGAGTTACAGCTCTCCTTGATTCAGAGATAAAGATAAGGGTTTTCCCCCCAAAAATTATTTGGATTTTGTGTCATTATAATACAACATTAATCGTAAGGCATCCGTTGTACACAAGTGTCCACATCAGTTAGAACATTTAGATTTTGGTGTGACATAAACAGTGATAACACCCCTGAGTCTTCCCATTTGCATCCTCCCCTTACCCCGATGTTTTGTCAGAGGGCCAGTCTTACTCTCTGATTGGTCTCCCACCTATGTGTTCATCACCTAGTGCCATTGTGGTACGGTACCCACTACCATCAATCATGAGACTGTGTGCCTGAGCCCTCTAATGTTCCCTCTCCTACTGGGGTACCTGTCTCCACTTCCTCTCTTCCCACAAACCTGTCCAAAAGCTCCCCCCATAATTGCAGGTTATCTTGCACTTTGTTGTCCCTCCTGACTAATTTGATATATTTCTTCTCTGCTGTGGCCCATTCTACTACATCCCTGTGCCACAATGAAAGCAGAGGATCTTTGACACTCATCCACCCCATCCCCACTCGCCTGCATGCTAACACCTGGTCAGATTCAGGGATTTCTTTTGCATCTTCCCCTGTTTTCTCCTGGGGATCTTTCCCAGTACACACAGCATGGGTCCTAGTTCTAGTGGTATCCCTGTGATCTCCTCTAATGTAGAGAATACAGTTTCCTAGAACCTTCTCAGCTGGGGACACTCCCATGCCAGATGAAGAAAGGAGGCTCTCCCTGCACAACACCAGGGCACGTCACAGTAAGCTCATGTGCCAAAGATTACCAACAGCATATTATGTAAAAATGATGTATGTGAATTAATGGAAAATGAAACTGAAATACCACATTGGAGAAAGCTAATTCATGGAAAATCAGTTTTAAAGAAAGACAATTTTAAGGAAATACAAATAAATTAAAGAAAACATAAAGAAAAGATAATTTTATGGAAAAATCCAAAATTACATTACTCTTGGGGGAAGTTTAGGGGTAGTAAAGATTTTTTTGGGTCAAAGATGGGTAACATTGAGGCATATAAAGGGGTTTTTAGGGTTCATTGAAGGGTGGAGTTTATGGCTAGTGATGATTTTTAAAGTTCAGTGATGGGTAGAGTTTAAGGGTGGTGAAGGGATTTCAGGGTTCAGTATTGGGTGGAGTTTAGTTATAGAAATGGTTTTTAGGGTTGAGAAATTGGTGGCTTCGAGAGGATTTAGGGGTGTTTTAGGGGTCTGGGATGGGTGGTGTTTAAGGGTGCTGAGTGGGTTTAAGGTTCAGAGATAGGAGTGGCTAGGGGTTTTAAAGATCCAAGCATGGGTGGAGTTTAGGTGTAGATAAGGTTTTCTAGGGTTTAGGAATGGGTCGAATTTATGGGTACGTAGGGGTTTGTGGGTTGAGGGATGGATTGAGTTTAGAGGTACTGAGGAGTTTTTGAGTTCAATGATGGGTGGAGTTTAGGGTTAGAAAGGGCTTTAAGGGTTCAGAGATGGGTGTAGTTTGGGAGTCGTGAGGGTTTTTTAGACTTCTGGGAAGGGTGAGGTTTACTGGTAGAAAAGGCTTTTAGGGCATGTAGCAAATTTTTGTAATTGTCCAGCAAATCGACAAGAGTGTCACAAATGTGGGAAATCAGGACATTTCAGCAAAGCATGTAATGGTGGGAGAAGTGTTGAAGTACGCTTGTGTTTTAGATGATGATGCACAAAGAAGTATCAATAGTGTTGAGCCAAAGATGGCTGAATTGGCTCTAGTAACTGGCGTTGAATGAAACTGTTTAAGTGAAACAATTAAAAAGTATAAAGATCCTCACAGAGAAGTATTGATGGATGGTAAACCAATAGATTTGTTAGTGAATTCAGGTACAATGATAACTACCATTACTGCTGTAAATTAAGAGCATATTTTAAGGCAAAAGATTAAGCTTTCCCCTTGAATCACAACGTTGTGATTCAAGGGGACATTCTGCTGTAAGTGGCACTTCCTTTAGGATAGACTTCTGGCTGAGCTAGAGAGATGTGGCAGGCTTGACCATGTCATGGAACACCTGCCCGCACATTCTCGGATCACTCCCCAGTAATTATAACACTGTGCCTGCCAACCTACTCGCAGAGATATAATGGACGGAGGCTCCAACCCACCATGTTGTGATACAGTGTATTTCGGGATGAGATTAGAAAAGATATAGTCACCTACTTCATGGCTAACTAACATTCTGTGTGTAGTCCAGGAATAGTTTTGGAGGCCTTTAGAGTAGTAATAAGAGGGGAGTTCATGTGGAAAGGACATGGGATATTAAAATATATTCTGGACAGACTAGCAAAACTGGAACAAGAACTCCAGGTACTAGAAAGAAATGATACAGTCACTGTGGACTCTGATACATACACCCATAGTCAGGGCATGCTCCTAGAGTACTGCAATGAAGCTGAGCACGAAATATGTTTTTTTAGGTAATCACGCATCTGCAAGGATGTAGGGACAGTGTGACAGACCAGGGCACACAATGGCTAGTTGGGCTGGGTGGGGGAACATATAGTCACAATTACAAACTACGAGGGTGATACGCTACACAGGTCCCCAGAGGTTCTCTCGGAATTCTCCAAATATTATACTAAGCTTTATAGCTCCAACTATGGAAAGGAGATAGACGATATACACTAGTATCTTGAAGGGATCACGCTGGCATGGGTGGAAACGGCACAGAGGAAGGTATTGTGTTCCCATATTACAGAAGAGGACATGAAAAGAGCTATAGCAGACCTGAACAATGGTTCGGCTCCAGGCAGTGATGGACTGACTAGCGAATCCTACAATGAGTACAGAGATTTGCTCACTCTACATTTGTTAGGAATGTACAGAGAGACTATAACAAAGGGTGAGTTACCCCCAACTTTATGTAAGGCAATAGTGATCATCAGTCATGGCTGGTGTTGGGGCAAAGTGGTGGGTGGGGGACACAAAAAATAAAAAATAAAAACTTACCTGAATCGTGCCACATCACCGCTCTTCTGGCTCCACTGCAGGCACAGGCTCCCAGACTGCCCTGCGGCCAAACCAAACCTGATACTGCTGTCAGAGCAGCCCTCGATTTGCGCTCCCAGGGAGACTGGGAGCCTGTGCCTGCTGTCTCCAACCCGGCAACGCAGCTTGGGTTAGAGTTAGCTTCAGTACGCATGACAGTTTGGCCGGCCTGAGACAGCCGGCTAAACTGTCATGCGCACTGATAACAGTACACCTACCACTCCCCCTCTGCATGGCACCACCTGGCTCTGCCCCCAAGACTCCACGGTTGGAGAAAAATAAAACGATAATAAACATGTTTTATTATTGTTTCTTTTCTCAAGTTTTGCTGCTGGCAGAGGGGGGGCGACGCTCCTCCGCCATAGCGGAGGAGCCAGCGCTGGTATCATGCTGCTGATGCTGGGTAAGGCACCACAGCTGTGTGACTTATACAGACCATTATCTCTCATAAATATTGATAACAAGGTATTAGTTAAGGTTTTGGCCTCCAGTATGCTTCCTCTGCTGCACTGACTGGTCCTATTGCACCAGTCAGGGGTCATAACTGAATGCTCTACCGTGTTAACCTGAGGACCATCTTCACGGTGGACACATCAAATAGACTAGACTCGCAAGGTGGTGGCGGTCTTTCTAGATGCCACCAGTGTTTGACTCCATTGAGTGGTCTTATTTGATGACAACGCTCAACAGACTGGGACTAGGGAACCCGATGACAAGCTGGATCAGGCTATTATATGCGTGACTGGTCGCGTGAATAGGAATAAATGGTCAATTATCGGACCCTGTCGAAGTACAGCGCAGCATACAACAAGAGTGCCCCCTGTCGCCCCTAAAATTCATGCTGGCAATTGAGCCACTCACCTGTATTTTATGAGAATCTCACAGACAGATGGTGAATACTATTTGGTTTGCACCGGCTTATGCTGTATGCAGACTGTATCATTTTCATTGTTAAAAACCAGATGAAAACTTGCACCAAATTATTGATGGCATTGTGGAATTTGGGAGTGGTCAGGCCTTACAATTAACTGGTCAAAATCAATCATGATGCCAATAATGCCCAGTACAACAACGTCATCCCTGATGTACCCGCGGCAATGGCAGGAGACTCCTGTCAGGTATCTGGGGGTGTGGTCTCATCGAGAACTGCCCACCAATATCAGTAAGAGCTATGACCGCATTATAGACAAAATAGCTACCAACATAGACAGGTGGATCAGCGGCCACTGACAATGGCTGGCAGAATCGGGTTAATGAAAATGGTGGGACTACCACAGCTATTGTACCTGTTTTAGAATGTCCCTGTTCCCCTTAATAAATCCTTTATTGACCGACTCCAAACGATGATGATCTGACTAGCATGGCCTGGAATGCAGCAGAGATTAAGTTGGAACTCCCTACAGAGATAGTATAGACAAAGTGGGTTTGCTGTGCCAAACTTTAAAGTATATTACCTGATAACTAGGCACAATTCACTTCCCACTGGTTTCACAACATCGTGCAGGTCGCACACAGGGGGGTGGAGAGGTGGATTTCGAGCGCACAAGAACTTAACACGATACTTCTGAAAAACACAATCAGGCCAAAAGATGAAGTAAGTACACACAGGTTATTACAGGGTGTGGACATGGCAAAGGCTGAGCTCACTATGTGTGGTAGAAACCATCTCTTCCCCGTAGAGAATGTACTTAGCCAACAAGGTTCCCAACTAGAGTGCTAGGGGCAACACAGAGGCCTCCTGCGATCTCCTAAAACCTAGTCACATAGAGACAGCAGAAAATCAAGCTACTACTCATGTTACCTATCTTATGTAGCTCTCTGTTCCTTGTTTTGTAGGCTTCTATTCACATGGAATATGAACTACTTAAGAATGTATCTGTGGTTCCGCCTGATATGTATGGTACCAGCTTTGCTCTTTAATGGCTGTAAGATAAATAAATAAGGAAAAAAAGAAGGTATCAGAACTAGACCAGTGTTGGTAGACAGTATTATCAAAGCCCCATCTCCCACTGACAAAGAGTAGCTGCACTGTTTTCTCGGAATGTGCAAATTCTACGCTAAATTTATCAAAGGTTTTTCTGATACATCAGATGCTTTTAGGCCTCCGCTTTAAAAGGATATTGCAATCAAATGGAATAAAAAGTGTGAGAAAGCGTTCACTGAAATAAAAGCAAATATTTCTCAGGCTCTTTCTCTTCAATCATTCGTAGAAGGGCACACCAGTCATATCACTGTCAAAGCCAGTGCTTATGGTCTGGGTGCGGTGTTGAAGGTCACAAAGAATACACTGTTGGCTTTGCTTCAAGAACTTTGGGTCCGACTGAACAGTATTCAGTAATTGAAAGAGAAATGCTAGCATGTGTCTGGAGTGGTGAGAAGTTCAAGGCTTATGTGTGGGAAAGACCATTTGACATAAAAGGATTTCAGAGGCCTTTAGTAAACATTTCACCTAGAGCAAAAATAAAGAAAACCAGGCTGGCTAGCTTAGCAATCAAGCTAATGGAGTGCAGTTTTAGAATAAAGCACTATTCTGCACCCAAGAACATATGAGTAGATTGTTTATGTAGGCTGTCGATTGATGGAGGTTGGGATGAGGTGGCGAAGAATGCATCATTGCTGCTAGTGAGTTTGATTAAACAATTTGCAGTGGTGAAGAATGGCGGTGTTAAGAATTTAATCATGATACTGAGTTGTAATTAGTTATTTAGTATTTGGTGAAGGGTTTGCCTAGGGAGAATACCATACCTCAAAATCTACAACTTTATTGGAGAATAGGGAATGAATTGTTGGGCGTGAATGGTTTACATTTTCAAGGTGAGAAATTAGTCCCTCCCAGAGTTTTTATCAAAGAATTATGGAGACCGCTCACAAGAGCCATTAGGGGTCGACTCTGAACAAAAGGCACATTAGGGAAGCATATTGGTGGTCCAAGATGCATGGTGATGGAGAGCAGTTTCTCCTGCAGAATGTGCTGTGTTTGCACCCAGGAGGGAAAGGCAGAAGATAGGACTAGATGTTTTAGGTCCCTTTCACATACTACTGTCGTGTAGTTCCTATAGTACCCCAGCAGGACCTGCGCGTTTGGATAACATAAACTGTGGGCTTGGTGACCGACTGGCTCTGTGCACCCCCACCGCGTATGTTAGCCGGATTTGCATTAGCTAGCTCACAGTGCCACTAGAATCTCCTCTTATCGGGGAGAGATTAGTTCCTGGCAGCCTTAGATCATGACAACCCTGATCCCTCCGAATCATGGAAACAATGTACTACTTTTCGCTCAGTCACTCGTGCTTACTTGCTCGGTTTGTCTCAGAGAGTTACATAGAATAAACAGTCTGGGCGTTTCAATAAGTATTTATTGGACAGTTGTTATTCTAGTGTAGAATATATGTGCTGCAACAACCAGCAGACAGTAGCAGAGATATATTATCAGCAGTACGATAAAAGTGAAAGGATAGTACAGTTCTACCATATTGCAATAATAATGTTTACATACATGAATATATAAAGTGCATTATAAAAGTGCGCATACTCCTACGATGCCTAACTAGATGTACCTAAGTGTACCTAGCATGTGTGTAGGTCTAAAAGCCTAAGAGCCAAGAATCCCTCTAGGATTTAGTCGAACCCCATTACCTGAATAGAGAGAGTGTGGGACCCCGTCCTGGTCTCGAGTTGGACACCCCGCAAGGGCTGTGTTAGACCGCTGTCAGCTGGAGCGACTGCATGCAGGAGCCTCAGCGTCTCTGGTCAGTGTGTCGGCATGGAAGTCTCGGTTCCCTCTGTCTTACTGTGGCAAGATGTGGTGTATTTATACCCTAAAGTGTCTCGTCCCTTAGTATGGTTTGTATTGGTCTTTGTTGGACATGAGGAAGACGTCAGGGGTGAACTTTGTACATACATATTATGCGGGAGATGTAGCTGGTGAATGCTCATGCATAATTTATGAGTACCTTGTAGGCCTGTGTTCGGGAAAAACCCTGCAGTGTTCAAACCACAGACTAGATAACATTCAACCCTCAGAGCTCGTTGTGTACTGTAGGGAACTAATGTAGGTGAAAGATCATGCCTATATTAGGGCATAGGAGATCATGACTATAATAGGGAATATACGATTATGACCATAATAGGGCATATACGATTATGACCATAATAGGGCATATACGATTATGACCATAATAGGGCATATATGAACGTGTCTATATTAGGGCCTCTATACGAAACATAACACCCACTCCTCTTTCGAATTGGATGACAATGACCATACTTAAAATCTGGACAATTTAATTTTTTTTCTTAAAAACAGCTAAAAACATGGTTTTAAAAAGACATTTAAAAAATGTTTAAAAATGTTACAAATCAGCTATTCTTTAGTTGCCACTTGAAAAAGTCAATTTTGTCTCACTTATAAAAGTTGTATTACTACAAGCAGAAGAAGGCCATTCTTTCTCAAGTGAAAGTGTCAATTTAGGAAATGTTCCACATTTAGTTCGTTTATTTACGAAACGAAGTGGAGAAGCCGAATTCTTTCCCAGGACGCGATGAGCCAATTCAAGATTAAGTGTCCTGGTTGGGAGATACAGCATTATCGGTGTTAGCTACTGCAGACGACAAATACAACGCCTCACAGAGAACGTCAATCGCACATAGATGGAATTCAGCACTGCCAACAGTCGGTGCTGCGGCAGCTTGTGCGGCAGTTGTTACCTGAGTGCCTGTGGAGGAGCCACCTAACCCAGCAGGAGCAAACGGCACCTGTGGATTCTCAAGGAATGCGTTCATCAGAATTGGAAGACGCTGGGGACAACGCAGAGCATGGGCCTTTAGGGGGTCCAGCATAGCATCCATGTCTGGAGGTGTATCTGATGGAAACGTTAGACAGAGATCCAACGCGCATTCTTCTCCGCAAAACAGGCATCGAAGTACAGGTAAGATGCAGTCCACCCAGACTGGTCTAAACGATAGAAACCAAGAGGCGTTCAGTTCTCTTAGGCAAGGTATGCCCAGCCGCTGCACCATGCGTTCATGGTATTTCCGCTCCATGAGTTTGTTCGCCATTTCCTCGGAAATTGGGCCGTCCATTGCGTAGCAGTAAGATTACAATCAGGACTCCTGCAATTAGGAACAGGATAAGCGGGAGATCTCCAAAGACGCTTCCCAATACGGAGTGTATAAAATTTGGGATTACTCCGAGGACTGTCTGAAAGGTGCTTAGTAGTCCTGACCCTATGGTCTTAAATAGGTGTACAATACCGCTCGTATCAGACATGTTAAAGATACGACCCACCATTTCTGCGAAATGAAAGGGGCAGTTCATACGTATAAGCGCCTGTATCTCAGTCGAGGTCCTTGCAACTTGAAGTTCAAAGGTTTCTCGAGCGGAGGTTAAGGGCACGGGTTGCTGTAAAAGCATGGCTTTCAGTCTGCTCAAAGTATCAAATTGTATAAAGGAAACATTCAACGAAGGCCATAACGGCGCCTCCCTGACTGTGTTCAGTGGCGGAAACAATACTTGCATACAGCAAGTAACCCTGGAGTTAACAGTGACCAGATAGGCGACGCCCGGAAGCATCCCACAGCAACCTTGATCGTTTAGCATCAAGTAACTCCCATTCGAGAGCAGCTGGAAAACCGGCGTGATCATGGCCGCTGGGGTCCCTTACATGTGACAAGATAGATTCGCTGCTGAACCACTACATGCTCCGTGCAGAGAAATATCCTGACACATGAGAGAACCGCTTAAAGCGTTCTTGCAGTTTTTACCACTCAGAAACACTTCTCGATCCCCACTCTGGCATCGATATCTATATGGTAACTCCCAAGATTCCTTAATGTAACCCTTACCCATTTTTTCATATTTGCCTGCCTGCCTTTGCTCAAGGCAATATTGAAACTGAAACGTAGTGACCGGCAGAGTGATTTGGCCATGAATTAGCCATTCAGTTGATGGTGATTCAGCTACAGTGAATGGTAACCTTTCCAGTTTCTCAGTACGAAGCATTGTATATTTGGCTCCCCTTTGTGCCATTTCTGTCTGCTTATCGGTTAGATTGTATCCCGAAAACAGAGACGGGGTGTTTATGAAACGCCAGGGCATGTAGCCTGCACGCAAGGATTGCAGCGTCCAGCTTAACATTATAATAGAACGTAACTGAGATTGCCCGTGTTGTAACAAGGCCAAGTCCTGTTCTAATACGTCAATTGCCGAAGATACAATGTTGCCTAAGGAGTAAATCCTGGAGGTCAAAGTTGTTAACCCATTATCCACTACAGCTAATGCCTTCTCTAAGTTAATACGGTCTATTTCCCGTATTCTTTCTGAGGCCTCTGTTGGGATATTTTCCAGTTTTCATTATAATAGGCATAAATGCCAGCATATATGAAACGTTTCTGACGTGTTTTCCTTGGGCCTAGCAAGAAATCCCTCAGGTCTACATCAGGTGTGAGTAGGGTCAAGTGATGTTTCACTTCTGTGAGTGTTGAGGTTTCTAGCCAATCAAGGCACAACTTCCCAACACTATAGGATGTCACTACCCCTGGGTGTTGTCTTTGTACATAGCGTGTCTGGCCTACTGATACTAAGCCCCTCGGTTCTACCTAGGAATCTCTGTTGACATGTGTTTGTGCCAATGGGCCAAATCAGCCATTCTGTCCAATTGGGATCTGACCTGTTGTACTGGAGAATGTCATCTAATCCTACCCCATGTGTAGTTGAATTCTGCCCCCCCACCCATATGTGATGGTGCTGGAAACCCAGGTGTGTTCATTTCCTTGTTCTTGGCTAGTCCAAGACAGGATGTCTGTTGCACAGTTTCATTTAGAAATATCATCTGCTGTGGAATGAGGCATGCTCTAAAAAGCGCTTCTGTTCCCTGGACCTGCCAGTCCCTAGAACCCCAGATCGATTTTAAATCTATAGTGTCCTTCCATAGGTCGAAACCCTGTGTAGACAACTGGGCCATAAAGGAAGCAGAGTAAATCTGTTTGGTGTTAGTCAACATAATTTTCTGTGCTGATGTTGTTGCCACTTTGTAATAAAATGACTTCGGGTCAGATGTATTAAACCCTGAAATGTATGTGAATTTCTGTACAAAAGTTTGCGAACTACCTTTTGGAGGTGTTGGGCAGTGTTCCCACTGGTGGTATTCAAATACATTTCTAGGTATTATAGATTTGTGCAAGAAATGATGACCATAATGTTGGTAACAGTACAATGTATCATAGTCTGAAGTACCTTCTAACATTTCATTGTTCGGAAATGCTGCAGTTTTTTCCAAATCAGACATCATATTATTTACAGTTTCAGTGTCCCAATCATCAGACAATGTACTGGAGGTAATGATATCACTTAAAGAAATTTTAAATACATGTTTAAGCTTTAAAAGTTCAGTCGGACCGAATATATCGAAATCAATCTTGTCCCATACTATACCGTCCGGTATAGGAACTGCTGTGATGTTCACTGAAGACAAATCTCTTGGTTCATGATGTGAAGACTGGTGTGGCTTTAAAATCAAATTGACTCTTTGGGCTGTAGAGCTCTGCTGGAGATATCGTCCATTAATAAGCATACTAAAAGTTATAGTTAAACCTAGCCAAAAAAGAAGAAATAGAATCCCAGTGATATACCATAGTTCTATCCAAGGTGACACCAGGTAAGTCTTTTTAAAAAAGCGCAAAAAGTCAATGAGTTTCTGTTTGTGTGATTTTTGGGCTGGCGTCGTTTCCGGCTCGCTTGGATCCAGTGAAAACGTATCAAAGTTCATGAAGTAGCCAGAAGCAGTTCGATCAATTGTTGGAATTGCATCGGGATTTGTTGAAATTGGATTTTGCTCTTGACGAAGAATGTTGACGTAGACGTCTATAGTCGGTCTTATTGCAACTTGGTTGTTAAGTTGATTTTCTTCTTGAAGTTGAACTTCTTGTTGAAGTGGAACAAGTTCCATAGCATTGTTGCTAAGTCCTTTATTCCGTACAGGTGGCTCTTCAAACGTGATGAGTCTTTTTGTTTGAACTTCTTGGATTGTAGCAAGAGGAGGGCGTCTGCTACTGTGGAGTCCACGAGGCCTACTGTTTAGTATCGGCCACATAGTGTGGTTTGATTAAGTCAATTGAGACAAATCTTTTCTCTTTTTTCCCGGCAAGAGGCAGCATTAGTACTGTTCTTGTGCCTTGGATTGCTAGGACCGGTACAGCTGTTCTGTAGGATGGTCCGAATTCTTTCTTGTCTGCAATCTTTTCTCTGACCAGATCCCCGACTTTTGGGATCCAGACAGGTCTTGCCGTTACTGCCTTGACTTCCTCAGTGGCGGTCTGTTTTAAGGGGAAGTTGCTTTGTTGTGTCCTGGATTCATTTAGATCCTGTAAAACAGCCAAACGATCACGGATATCAAATCGTTTTTCATCCGCCACTGTGCCTCCACAATCAAGATCAGGTACCCATATTCTTGTCCCAAATAGGACCTCGTAAGGAGTGACACCCCCAGAGAGCTTCTTGGCTGGTTGTTAATTGCTCTTTGGACCCCATAAAGGTGACTGACCCAACTACCGCCCTTGCCTAATACCCTAGCTGTTAAAGATTGCTTTAAGTCACGGTTTTTCCTCTCCACAACCGAATTTCCCTCAGGATGGTACGGAGAGGAGTACCGCAATGCTACGCCCATTCCTTCCATGGCCTCTTTCTAAGCCTGAGAGCTAAACGCCGGGCCACGGTCAGAATGTAACTTGCCAACTGCCTATGTGCCAATAAAGACTCGCAAATCTTTTATAACAGTTCGAGCATCAGCCGAGCGCTGAGGCCAGACCCATAGGAATCTAGAGCAGGAATCCACTGCAACCATGATATATTTCTTGGCCCCATCAGATTGTAGGGGTCCGCAGTGGTCCAAATACACACATGCGAGAGGTTTGTCTGATTTTAGTAATGGTGTCTGCGCTGGGCGTGCTACGGTGGAGCCTTTCATCTGCTGGCAGATGTCGCACTTTAAGACGTAGTCTTTGGTCTGCTTTGTTAACCCTGGCCACCAGTAGCGCTGTTTCAGTAAAGAAATAGTCGCTGTAACGCCTGTATGCGCAGAACCCAAACCCTCGTGTGCTTCTAGAATTAAGCCTTGCCTACGATCCAGATTTGGTATTACTCTATCCCCCACTCCAGGAATCTGAGCATATGGAATGTTGTTTGCATCTAACTTGTAGGAGTATTTGAGTGGAAATTTTTTAGGTACTGCTGTGCTGCCTTTGCGTGAAGCAATGACAGCTACCAAAATCTCGCCGTCTATTCTCGTTTTTGAACGAGTGATTGCAGCTACGGATGCTGTGCGTACAGCCCCCTTTGCGGCTTCAACTGCCAATGAATTCCCTTCAACGTGAATGCCATCACGCTGATGACTCAGTGTATGTATCACGTGAGCCCTTGGTAGTTCGTTCGTCAACTCCACTACCTGTTCCCATAGCATTTTATGCTTAATTGTGCCACCTTTTGCGTCTTTAAACCCATTTTGTTCCCAATTATGTAAATATTCATTGTACGACTTTACACAGTAAAAGGAATCACACACTATCAGTGTGGGGAATTTGTGTTCCGTATTTACAAGTGCCAGTATCAGTGCATTTAATTCTGCCAACTGAGCCGTGCAGTCTCCTAGAGATTGCGTTTTAGTGCAACTTGGATGGAACTTTCCATCGCGAATGCGACCTTTAACAATTGCACACGCTGCGCTGTAAGCTTGCTTACTCCCTATGGCCGGTTGAGCAGATCCGTCAGTGTAAATAATATATTCATACTGATCTAGAGGCAAAATCTCATTTGGTAGAGGATATTCTTGTTCGTATTGCAGAAATGCTTGTGTTTTTAAACTTGGATCAAATCTGTATTCAACATCCATTGCAGTAAGAGAATTAGCCCATTGTATCCATCTGGGATGTAAGGCTTTCGCATTTGGAATGCTAGCCTTTGTAACAGCCTCTAAGGCTGGTACTGGGGACACGACTATTATGCGCTTTCCCTGAGCCAGAGCTCTTTCTCTTGCTACTGCGGTCTGCACTGCTGTCAGGATTTTTTCTGTTGAAGCGAAACGCATCTCTGCGTTTGTGTACAGTTGTGATTTGTATGCGATTGGTACCGTTTCACCTTCATTGAAGGTTAAGTAAGTGTACCCGCATTGACCCGCTATTACTCGGATCACTAAGTTGCGTACGTTTACGCGTGTCTGTTGGTGTTTTGAAGCTATCATGTCTTCTTGTAGTGAACGTAGGATGCTTGTATGTTCCTGTGTCCATTGTCTGACTGAAAAATCAGGTTTTATTAAGTCGTAGAAAGGTTTCACTCTTTCTGTGTAATCCAAAATGTAAGTTCGACCAAAATTTAGGAATCCCAGAATTGATTGTAAATTCTTTAACGATTTTGGAGGTTGGAGCAGCGCACACTTTTTTAAAAAGTTAGTTGCTAGGCTTTTTCCTTCACTTGACAGCTCATACCCTAAGAGCAGGACATTGAGATGGGCAATTTTTGATTTTTTGAAATTAAATTTATAGCCCTCACAGGCGAATCCCATAATAATGGTGCTCACCCTGGTCAAGTGCCTCGGTAAGTCATCGTCCGTCAGATAAATATCATCCACATAGGACAATGCTTCTTCATCCAAATTTTGGAGTAACTCTGTTACCCTTGCTGAAAACAACCCCGGGCTATTCTTATACCCTTGGGCGAGTCGACAAAATTGCCGTTGGGACCCTAGCGCTGAGAATGCAGTCAAATACCTGCTTTCAGGCGCTATATTTTGGCAGAAAAATCCATGTGGGATATCAGTGTTGTTTTGTATTTTTTCCGCACAATGTTATTCATTAATGCGGCACTGTGCGCATTTTGAACTGCAAATGTCTTTGTGCAAGTGTTTAAATGTCTGTAATCCAAAACTAAACGATATGTGTTGTCAGGTTTCATTACGGGAAACAAAGGATTGTTCATAGGTGAAGTGCAATTTTCAATCACCCCCTGGTATTCAAGTTGATCTAGGATCTCCCTGACTTGTTTTTTAGCTTCCTGCTTTATAGGGTATTGTCTCTGAGCGTTTGGGGAAACTTTTAACGGGATCACGTGGTGGGTTGAATCCTCATCCCAGCCAGCATGATTTTTGTACAATGCCGAAGCTAGGGCAACCGCCCACTCCTGCGCATATGTATGTTTTCAATGTATGGGAACGAGGTCGGAAAATGCTGGAAAAATTACCGTTTCTCCCTTAGGGCACTCCATGATGAAAGCTGGCGACCAGTCTTGTTCTGCTAATAGGATGTCATATCCAGATGACAGATTTTTCCAAAATAGACCTTTAACTTTCCTGGGCTTGTCCCCCTCCATCCGGAGTGTTATCTCATGTAACTTATGTGGGACACTTACCCGAGTATCAGGTGTTTCCACCGTGATATACTCACTCAACTCCGCTGTCACCAGAAATTCCTTCAGGTTCTGGCGAGCTATTGTTACTTCTGCTGCGCTGTCTAGCATCGTCAAAGCCCATTCCTCGTTCAGAAGCTGTGTCCTCAGAATTCTGGGCATGTCTAATCTTGAGACCTGTTACCTTCTTCTTTTTGAACTGAGGTTTTGATTTTTGTCTATCTTCTTTTTTAGGTGCGTAGTCCGCAGCGTGTTGCGTGTCTCTGGACTTTGTACGCTCCTCTTGTCTGTGTTCTGACCGTCCTTCCCTCTCGGAGTTTTTTGATGAACCCTGAAAGGAACGAGAGGAACATGTATCAGTATCCTGATACATGTCAGGTTTCCTAATATTATCCCTATTCCGGAGGTTATACCTCCTTTCAGAGGGCTCCTGTTGAGAAGACCTGCCTCAGGATTGAGATCTGCTGTCTTTAGACTTTTGTTGCTTTTTATTCTCCCATTTCTCTTTAGAAGAAGTAGGTGTCTGCTTTGTAGTGTCCTTTTCAGAACTGCCCACTAGTTGTGGTTTTAATGCTTTCCCACCTAAACTGTCCCTGCCTAATTCTGCATATGCAGTTTCAATTATTTTGGGTAGTTCGTGTTGTTGATCTACTGGACTGAACTCCCTTAGGCGTTGGCGGATCGCCACTGAAGCTGCTTCCCCCTTAATGTTAGCTAGTATTATGGCTGATACCTGTTCGTAGTTACCTAGTAACTTCATCCCTAAGTTCAGGGCAGGCTCTGCTCCATACTCATTTTGTATCTGTCTCAATACGTCAGGTACTACTGCTAATGACGGGATACCATGCGTTCTGGTTAATATGTCAGCAAAGACTGTACCCCAAGAGGTGCAGTCCTCTATTTGCGGTGTGATCCCCATGGGCAAGCAGATTGTTAGTATTCTGTGTTTATCACAGGTGGTAGTATTTGGGAATACTGCCTCAAGCTGAGTTATTTTCTGAGCTATCCAGAATGGTATTTGTTCGCGTTTTGTGGGCATTTTGCCCATTACCGCGTGTAATGTTTGAGGAGTAATTTTATTTCCTGTACCCTGAGCTGGAGTACTATTTGCTGCACCTGGTGCAGGTTGGATTGTTAAAGTCCTCATGACAAATTTTGTCAGGTTTCTGTAGATTTTAATTAAATCTTTGTGTTGTACGAGTAAGTCTCCTGGTGGCATTGTGTCAATGTCAGGATGTGGTGTGTAGGCCGCTAATATTGGCCATGTGGCTCCTTCTCCTCAGAGTGGGCGTAACCTTCCTCTTCCTTGTATGTGGGGTAGGGCGCCATTAAATGAGTAATAATGTTCCTGGTAAGTGAGTGGAATCTCTATGTCCTCAAACAGACAATATTCCTGTGGTGCATCTCCTTCTATATAGTAGTGAAATGTATTTGTTACTGCATTTGCTGCTGGGAGTGTAACCCATGAATAGAATACCTCTGTTTTGTTTGATTCGTGTGCCTCAATCACGAAAACTACCATGCCACCCCTAGCTTGTAAACCATTTTCTAATAGTCTTAGGGTGACTGTCCTTCTGAATTTTGGTCCAATCTGTATTGCATCCGCAGGATCTTCTCCTTTGTCTGAAAAATTCAGTTCAATTCTCTCTGCCCTTACCTCGGTATCAGTCATGTTTAGAGGAAGAAGTGTTCCAAGGGAACTAAGATAAGGTGTTATGCACAATTTTTAGGAACACTATGTCCTTTCAAGCTTGTATAACCAACAGCCAATAAATAGTATTTTTGTACTACTCAGCTGCGGCGGATTTTGTGCCCACCCACTCCAGACGTCTCTGGTGTTTTGTGAGTAGGTTCTCTGAGAATAGCACGACTGAACTACTCAGATTCTACTGTTAAATAAGTACTCAACCAACGTTGGTGGCGCCATGTCGTGTAGTTCCTATAGTACCCCTGCAGGACCTGCGCATTTGGATAACATAAACTGTGGGCTTGGTGACCGACTGGCTCTGTGCACCCCCACCGCGTATGGTAGCCGGATTTGCATTAGCTAGCTCACAGTGCCACTAGAATCTCCTCTTATCGGGGAGAGATTAGTTCCTGGTAACCTTAGATCATGACAACCCTGATCCCTCAGAATCGTGGAAACAATGTACTACTTTTCGCTCAGTCACTCATGCTTACTTGTTCGGTTTGTCTCAGAGAGTTACATAGAATAAACAGTCTGGGCGTTTCAAAGAGTATTTATTGAACAGTTGTTATTCTAGTGTAGAATATATGTGCTGCAACAACCAGCAGACAGTAGCAGAGATATATTATCAGCAGTACGATAAAAGTGAAAGGATAGTACAGTTTTAACATATTGCAATAATAATGGTTACATACATGAATATATAAAGTGCATTATAAAAGTGCGCATACTCCTACGATGCCTAACTAGATGTACCTAAGTGTACCTAGCATGTGTGTAGGTCTAAAAGCCAAGAATCCCTCTAGGATTTAGTCGAACCCCATTACCTGAATAGAGAGAGTGTGGGACCCCGTCCTGGTCTCGAGTTGGACACCCCGCAAGGGCTGTGTTAGACCGCTGTCAGCTGGAGCGACTGCATGCAGGAGCCTCAGCGTCTCTGGTCAGTGTGTCGGCATGGAAGTCTCGGTTCCCTCTGTCTTACCGTGGCAAGATGTGGTGTATTTATACCCTAAAGTGTCTCGTCCCTTAGTATGGTTTGTATTGGTCTTTGTTGGACATGAGGAAGAGGTCAGGGGTGAACTTTGTACACACATATTATGCGGGAGATGTAGCTGGTGAAAGCTCATGCATAATTTATGGGTACATTGTAGGCCTGTGTTCGGGAAAAACCCTGCAGTGTTCAAACCACAGACTAGATAACATTCAACCCTCAGAGCTCGTTGTGTACTGTAGGGAACTAATGTAGGTGAAAGATCATGCCTATATTAGGGCATAGGAGATCATGACTATAATAGGGCATATGCGATTATGACCATAATAGGGCATATACGATTATGACCATAATAGGGCATATACGATTATGACCATATATGGCATATATGAACGTGTCTATATTAGGGCCTCTATACGAAACATAACACTACTAGAATGTTTAAGGTTGACCATTTTACCAGGTGGGTTAAAGTAAAATTCTTGCATGAACCTGCAACTGATGCTGTCATCAGTTTTTTATGAAAGGTCTTTGTTGAGGAAGGAGTAAAAGATTAGGTTATCATTGATGATGGAGTTCAGTTTACCTCGCACACCATGTGTGACTTTTTGGAAACGTGCAGTAAAGCATTTGAGGGCCCCACTTTATTGACCACAGAGTAATGGCATGGCTGAAAAATTCAATAAAAGTGTTAGTGGAATGTCTACAAAATGCTGTTAGATGCAAAATAAATATTGTTGTCTCTGTGCCTGAACTTTTTTGCGCCTGTATAACTATCCCACACATCTCCATAGATAGGTCACCCTTTAAATTGATGCATGGGCGCATAGCATCTTCAAGTTTACATCCTAGTTGTTTGCACGGTTATGTTGCAAAAGAGATTTTTTTCCCTAAGATTGACAGGAAGCTAAGAGTGAAAATGTTACCAGACGCAATGTAAGAAATAAAGAGAAGGACAAAGTGGTACGCAAGTCTCCTCAGTTCATGGTACGGGAACTGGTCTGAATTAAAGATCCCATTTTTGTAAAGAAAGGCTTGTCTTGTTTTCAGGATCCTGTGCCTGTGGTGAAGGAACTTGGAAATGCTGTTTTAGTTGAGAGGGTGAATGATAGTGAAACCCTGGAAGAGAGGCCATAATAGGAAGAGTGACCAAAAGGCAAAAGGTATGTCCAAGTACCAAGTCTCCAGATGATTCTCATAGCTAGTCTGCTCTGATTGAAGGTCACTTGTCTACAGGTATCAAATGCACTGCTCTACTAGAGAGAGAACACAACTCAGAATACCACAACGCAATTTCTGTCCACCTATGCTACCTCAACATTTTGGATATTAATGCTCTACTAGAGAGAGAACACAACACAGAATACCACAACACAATTTCTTTCCACGTATGCTACCTCAACATTTCAGATATTAATTTAGCACCACCATTGATCTGGAGTACTCATGCTCCTTCCTGCTGTGCCTAAATGGAACTGAAGTAAATTACAAATGTCTACACCAAGTTCGTTTCAGAACAGTCTGACCAAACGGGGGAATGTACCTTGGCAGCTTTGACTTGGTATCTTATCCAGTGTGAACAACAATCCGTAGTTGACGGATCAATGAACCTAGCCACGGGAAAAGGGGGTTCACTTAATGAGTGAAACACATCCCTGTCTTGAGAAAAGAAAATTCTTTTCTTGAGTCCCCTCACTCACCAAAGGGTTGCCCCTAGGTGACATGCTTCATCATTGGGGCCATCCCAAACATCTACTGTCTGGGGCATGCTGCGACTTGCGGATTTTCGTAGGAGCACTTTTTTGTTGAATTATGTGTAGTGCAGTGTAGGGGGAGTGGTGCAAGTGATGTTAAAAGTTACCTAGCTAGTGAGCTAATACTTTATTCTTGCTCCTAGTTGGTAAGGATTAAAAAGGGGGTTAATAATAGGGAAAAAGTAACTGTTATGTGTTTCAGTCCCTAATATTTCGTCGACATGTTTCGAGGTGTCCCCTAAACCTCTTCTTCAGGACCACATGGGGACCAGCCCCATGTGTACCACTCCGTAACAAACGTATAATAAAGAATACTGTAATACAATCAATACAGATGCACACCTAATATGTGGGCATCAAAATAAAATACATACGGTTTAATTAGACTCGTAGTATTTATTTATAGGCAATAATGAGCCTCATGGTCAGCCAGGGTGGAGGGGCCTGTAGTAACCTTGACTCAGCAACCCTCCGTCGTTATGACCTGCTCGTTCCCAGGGCAACCCCCTTTTCCCGTGGCTAGGTTCGTTGATCCGTCAACTACGGATTGTTGTTCACACTAAATATTCTTAGGAGGGTGAACCTAGCATTTAACCTCCTTCTCCCCCCATTTTTGTTTTGTTGGTATCTTATCCAACAACGAGGAAGAGATCGGCATGAGGGAACTGTGCCTAGACTTTGAACTGTCCCAGGAGGCGGGCCGTTTCATCGAGGAAGAAGAGGACTTTTCCTTTCTCTGGTGCTTTTTGTAGGACGATCTTTTGGGTGAATCTTCCCTGAGAGGTGACTTATCTGTGGACGAGAGAGACTATTTTGGCATCTTCCTTCAGGCCTTAGCCAACAACAGCTTGGCCATCTGCTCCCTGGTGGCGTATGGGTGCCTGGAAGCAAAAGAATTTGGGACTGGGTTTTGTTCTCCAACCCCAGACATCACAACAGATGCCATTTGGATCCGCAAAGGACATCTTTTTGCAGCATATGCGACAAAGTTTGAACTCTGAATTTTTCAGAGACATTTGACCTACTCATTGTGAAAATCCTGAGGAATTTCATCAATGAGGCACAGAGAGGGTGAGATTTCCAGACTGGAGTCAACGAAGCTTGAAAAAAGACACTGACACCAACGTGCTAATTTTGTTCCTAAAATTGTTCGATATTATCCTCTGTGGAGGTGGAGTCAAGTCTGGTGCCACATAGTGGTGCTGAAGAGAGATATCTGAGGAAAGGTTTTTCCGAACCAGTATGAAGGGACAACTCTTAAGGTGAGGAATCTGTGGCAGGGACATCTTAAGGATAATGGGGGCCCTGGGCCAAACGTATTTTGGGGGCCCCTGTGCGGATCAGCTTTGAATTTATGATCCAGTTTCAGCTCTCTGGTGTCCTCTTTGGCCAGATCACAAACAGTGCACAGACACACTGGTTCAAATTCTAAATGTGTTTATAGTTAATATTCAGAGATAGTGATGTGTGTTTTCAATACTGTAAAACAGTCGAAGTTCTCTAATACTACTGCAAATAATTACTGTGACCCCTCCCATTTCTCATATCTGAGATCCTGTTTGGATCTAAAAGAAACATTTTTTATGGATGCTGCGTGAAACAAAAACACACGATTTGTCTGTAAAGCGTCTGTAATAGACTTTCACACATTACCCAGATTAAAAATAAATGAAAGGAAAACCCTATTTGCAACAATCTGTTTAAGAATTATTCATGGTCATCAGGGTAAGTCTCTGTGCAGAAAAGAGTTAGTCCTTTCAGGGGGGTCCCTGAAAGGCTGGGGCCCTGGGCCAGAGCCCACTTTGTCCATGCCTTAAAACGTCTCTGATCTGCGGGAAGATGCATCCATCAAGTCTTTTTAGGGTGATCACCTTTTGTCACAATTCAAAGCACAGAGGCCACTATCAGATTTAAAATAATTAACTTCAGAAGACGAACACTACAAGATAAGTTATGTGTCAGTGATTGACCACTATTGCCTCTGGGAAGTAAAAACTATCACTAGAGACATACAAAGCTCAGCAACCTTCTTGCTAATTATATAGTCTAATAGAAAAATAAATGTTTTGTAGATGCAAATCACTGGCAACGCTCTGTTTCCTTCAAGTGTATCTACAATCAAAATACATGGCACATTTGAAAATGTACTAGACAAGGCCACTTGCAAGCAAAGTTACTGCATACCAAGAAAGGACTATCAGAAAATTGCGTGAACATTTTCTGTGGTGAACGTCTCTTTTCTTTTGTTTGAATGTTTTATTGTCTTGAACATGAACGGCCAACACTTGTTTCATGCGACAGGACTTTCTCAAGGCTTAGGTGAGGAATGTCAATAATAAACATAAGTATTTTTTTTTAAAAGTCCCCAAATTAGAACTTGATCGGTGGGAGAGCGTGATGCACACACAGTCACTGTGAATTTGAGTTTGTCTTAGCAGTTAAGTACTGAATATTATGTATTTTTTATGAGTTTTGTCAGTCATCAGAGTATTCAAACCCTAAATGTGATAGTGCCAGTAAACTGCTCCTTTAGAAAATGTCAGTCCAGTACCAATCAAATAATCACGGTGGACATCCAGACCAGAATAGCTGCTAGTCAAATAAAAGGCACGTGCATATATGCCTTGGAGTGTGCTCCCAGTTTCTTTAAAGAGTAAACGCTCATCTAGGTGCTCATGCAGAGTAGGATATGGTATACATGAAAGCGGTAATAGCAACAGTATGCAGAAGCCAGGACCCATTTTTCAGTATTGCTTAGGACATACAAACCAGTATTTGGGGCAAACCAGTGTAGTTATTCTGATGAGTGTCTGCAAATACTCTTTAAATGTAGTTGATTACATTTTTTTATCTAGGAAAATATCTCAATATGTTTCTTATAGCACCATGTGCTGTTCTTTGGAACAAGAGAAATACTTAATAGAAATAGACCCTCGTCCACTTAGGGCCTGAGGGACGACTGACTGCTGCCACCCATGTGCCTTGTTTTTTTATCACTGGGTCAGTCTGGCCCTGATCAGAGATCTATTTTATTAAGTGATGGGTAAAATAAACCCCCTAAAGAGGTGGGGGGCAGGTTATGAAGGATGGTAGGTGATATACTTCCATTCTACTGTAGAAGGAGTAAACCCACTCGGCTGCTGTTCCCAAGTTATCACTCTACTGCCTTTCTCGGTCCAATATCACTTTGGAACTGGCAGTTATTGTGAAATCCTTACCATGGCAAAACGTAGGGTGGGTAGGCTCTTCTGATACTTTCCTCATGTTACCTTCCACAAGATTAAAAATCAAGAGGGATATCAAGTCACACCTTGTGTTTCTGCTCCCACACTGGCCAGCTAAGACTCAGACGCATTCCTCAGGACCGACATGCTGATTTCTTGATTCTGCCTATAGTCTGAGGAACAGAAGAAAGGTGTGTGAAGTCCAGATCATTCTCACTGTTCAATTTATGGTTTGGGGAGCAGATGAAAAGAGGTGAATATGTGGTGTAATTGTCCACCATTGAGAGAACATACATTGCAGTAGTGATGCATAAAAAAGTGATAAGCAAGCACCTTGAATTCATAGGAGTTGGGACCATCATAATAGGGTAACCAACACTTCATGTTGCTAACTGGTTAAACATGGATAAAAACATGGTAAGAGCTAACATTAAGTTTAGCCCACGCAGTAGGCCTTACCAAATGGATGACCTTTTGCCTTTAAATTGCTTGGTAGAAAGTCCTGAATAATTGCATTTCACTTGTGTGACCCTTTTTCTTTGCCACATCTGGAACAGTGAGATCCGTTATTCTAAAATGAGCTGTCGTGGTTTTGTCTGCTTGCAAGGAGCCTAGCTGCCTTGTTTCCCCTGCAAATAATGTTTGTTTTATATGTAACTGGGAATACTTGGTTTTATCCACTTCCATAGCTCTTATCTGTGCACAGGCTTTCTCCCCCTTTATACCTTCTATAAAAGCATTGATTTTCAATGTTTTTCTAACCCTTCCAGCTCAGTTTTATGTTTACGCTTAAATACCACTCTTTTTTTATTTAAACTATGAGCTATCCCTCTTTGACTGCTTTTAAAGTACCAATTTTCCTGTATAGAGGTATATATGGAATGTCTCGCATTTAATCAGTAATCACTGATGTGTCATGTAAGAGGTTATCATTCATTCTCCAAATACTGTTTTTTTTTGCTATGGACTTCAAAGGACAGCCTCCAGATCAACAAGGCTGCGATCAGCTAGAGATAAATGTGACAGATTAGACACCACTACAATCAGCTTTGGCACCCTTGTGATGGCTTAGGTGTTCAATGTTTTAATGGAGGCTAAGCAATGTGTAGCCTTTTACATCTCTATGCAGAACTCTCGATATGCTAATCAGACTGTGCCAGTCTGACCTGCCCTTTCCTGTCTGTGAAATGGCATTTGTCCCATTTAATTTGAACTGGGTCCATCTAATTTTAACTGGGTCCTACCTCTTGTCTCTTCTACGAGGATGTTTACATCCCCACCAATGATGACATCTTTTTCTGCTGCTCTAGAAAATCTGATATTATCTCATTCTTGAACCGTTTTATGGGTATTTAAAGAGGAAACAATATACTTAAGGAACTAGTTCTATACCAGCTAGAGGAACCTCTGTTTCCCATCTCCTTCAGTTTTCAAAAAGTCCATGTAAACTTGGCACATCATATATACTTCAATGGTTTATTTTACCTCATCTAATTTTAAAAAAACAAGATTAAATAACAGTTCAATTATGTTTAAAAAAAAAAAAGAAATAATAAAAAATCCTTTGGCATAGTTATAGTTTTATATAAAGATGAAACATTTCTAAAAAAATAAAAAATGCTATACCAATTAGCTCATTTTGAGGTGATAATAAAAGTTACAATCTTGAATTCCGTTGTTGCAACTGTACATATGCAATCCTTAAAAGGCAATTCTTCCCAGAAAACTGTGACCACTCTTAAGGGAAAGGCATTTGCTCTTAACAGTATAAGAATTTGCCATACCTTGTAGTCTAATGATAGCTAAGGGTTGGTTATAATTCTTTTACTGGTATAGACGCTATAATTGTCATAAGTTTCGTAATACGAGAGCAGTATTCAATATCAAGTTAAAGACTGACCAATGGCATATTGGTTTTTAGAGTTGATTTAAGTTGGTTTGGAGTCCAGCTCACCGAGGACACAGGAGAAATCGTAATCCCGAAGAAATTCTTGTGGACGGGACTATAGGTCCACTTCCATTTCAAGATCTTGGTGTGCAATAATTATCTATGAGAGCCCTCTGTGAAGTGGATTAGTACAAAGCCCCGATGTACCATGTCAGAGGAAAATCTATTAACAAAGTAAGACAAAACAATTTTCCACAATAATATGGTTTTAATCAATCAATCAATTTGGAAAATCAGCCAGTCTCAAACAGAGACCAAAGTCTGAAGTTCAAAGTTCTGGATTACAAGTAGTAGTATATATACTACAAAAGCCACAAAAAACATGGGTTAGAAATTCCTATATGACACAAATAGCAAGCTGGGCAGATAAGATATTGCAACACACGTAAATATTTCCTAGAATTGTGTACATGTCCATTTTTAGGAGAAGCCCCCTTTTTTGGATTTCTCTTTTAGTTCTCAGAATAAGGGTGAAATATTCATAGAAAAACATTTTTACTTTTCTGCTTAGCGAGTGATTATCTCTTGTTTGACGTCACCCAGCTCAGCCTATCTGACTTTAACATATTCGCAACAGGCAGGGGAGCGCTAGAGGGCGCGCGGCAAGATGGCTGCGCCCAAGTGCAGCTCTGCCGGCCGAACCATCCATCCGCCCAGAATCCTGCTTAAAAACGTGGCAGACAGCTGCATCCAACGTGGCACTGTACGTGTAAAGTGCCCTGGAAACTATTGAGCAACAAGGGAG